>CM053275.1:93285735-93664613 GCA_028583415.1 Protea cynaroides | reverse complement strand
ACAATGAAAAGAATTTCATGAGTCAATTCTCATCTTGTCGAGTCATATGGAATCTTCCTTCAACAAGCTAATACCAATCATTAAATAATGGGTGGAAAAGAAAGAAGACAAGTCACCAATGATGGAAGATGAAGTGACTTGAGTTATAGTTGAAGAACCACCCACGGTGGAGCCTAAACTGGTTGATTGAGCTAGTCGAGTTTGTGCTTTCTCATTGCAATTTCAACGAAGGATTCCTTGTCGTTGATTTCATACCGTTGGATCGTGATTCGTGATCTAAGCAATGATTTCATAGGGTCAAGGATGGATGTTAATTGTGCTTTTAGGTTATATATTTCTTAATGGCTCTTTTTTATTACTTCCTATAAATAAAATTGCAAGACATAAAAGCACCCTACAAATTGATGAAATGAATTAAAAATTTAGTTGATTTAGTGGAGGTTGTTGCCTCTCCCTCAGATACAACAAAGTGACTATTTTAGGTATCTACCTTCTAAAGAAGGTGATATAGAGGATGATGTTTCACATAGGATTAAAATATGATGGATTAAGTGGAAATGTGCTTTTGGAGTGCTATGTGATTGGCATATTCATTTGAAACTTAAAGGAAAATTTTATAAGCTAGTCATTCGATCGGCTATATTGTATGGTGCGGAATGTTGGGCAGTTAAGAAGCATCATATAGATAAACTTAGTATAGCTGAGATGAGGATGTTGAGATGGATGTGTGCAAAACTAGGAAGGATTATGTAAGGAATTATCATATTAGAGCTGGTTTGGGAGTAGCGCCATTACATGATAAGCTACGAGAAAGTTGTTTGAGATGGTATGACCATGTTTAATGGAAGCCGTTAGATGCTCCAATATGAAGGAATGATGTGATTCAGATTGGAAGATCTAAAAGAGTTAGGGGCAGACCTAAGATGATTCTAGGGGAGTTGGTGAGGAAAAATATGTATACCTTAAGCCTTGTTTCAAGTATGACATTGAACAGAGCTGATTGGAAACAAGAATCGATGTAGCCGACCCCATTTAGTTGGGATAATAAGGCTTTGTTGTTGCCTCTCCCTCCCTCAGTCCCTCTCCTCTCTCCCCCACTGTTTATCTTTCTTCCCCATCACAAGCAAGTCCCATCCACCCGATCTGCATCAAGCAATCATGATTTGGTTGCTTGTTGTAGAAATTCTCTTTCTTGATCTTGTGCACTTGCCGCCCAAGGACTGTGTTTGCATGAAGTGTGGTTTGAGCAGGTCATGCCAATTATGGACAATTATGTTTTTCCTTTGAATTGCCATTTTTTGACATTTGAGACTTCCAAATTAGAGTTAGGATGCCCTGGGGTGAGTTGAATTGGAGGCCCAGCCTGTGCTCCTTTCTCCTTGTATTGAGTTGAGTTTTTAGTTTTTGTTTTTGTTTTTGTTTTTTTTTTTTAAGTTAGCACCAAAAACAAATTTTTTCTTATTTTGTTAAGACAAACATTCTATGCCAAGGGTGGGTTTTGGCTTTAGAGAATCAGTTTGTGATTGGTGTGGGTTGAGTCAAGACTGACCTATTGGTCATTATGCTTATACCCACAAACCCATCATCTTTCCCTGCAGTTAGTGATTCCTCGAGAGCTAGCAGTCTTACTTTCACCGAAGATCTCAGCTTCAGAAGAATGATTCTGCATCAAATAATTGAACCCTAGATTAATACCAGAACAGTTTGAATCCAAATTACTGCTTGCTGTGGTCTATCTACATTTGCAGTAATTTTTTTTTGGGAGAATAAATAAATATATTAACAACACCCCCGAAAAGGGGGAGGGCAGGCCTGGGTATCCAAAGATAGAGCCAGGTTCTTTACAAACTAAGGTAGGAGCCCGAAAAGCAAAAGAATCGAAAAACAGTCCACCTCAAACGGTGGTTAGATTCTAAGAGGACAGAATGAATCTATTCCTACCCGTGTCCGGAGAGTGGGAAGATAGCGTATCATGGTTCCACACGCATCTAAAATAATAGCATCCCAGATTTGGGCATAGGATCTAGATTTGGCTGCCTACCTTCTAATATTCCTCTCGAACCAAATATTATACATAGTCACAGCGAAGGCAAGCTTGGCAAAAGTGTTGCGTGGAGTCTTTTCTTTGAACTTCTTGGTTATCCACTTTCATTCTTAATTAAACAGACGAATACTCCCTTTAGTAGGCCAACACTTTTGTAGATCGGATGTTAGGCACAAAAGAGAGCCACAAAAATCCGTAAACCAATGTAACAGCAATTATCTGTAGGTGAAGCCAAAAAAAAAAGAAGAAAAATCATTTGGATGATTGATTTGTTTGTGAAAAAATCAGAAGGAAACAAGGATATGTGAATCAGATCTGTTGGGCTGGTTTGAGCCCCTGAAACTCTAATCTCAAAAGCCCCAAATTGCACCCCTCAACATCGAAGAAATATTCACTTATTTAAGGACAACAGTCCTCCAGAATTTTACACTTAATAGTAGCTGTAAGCCTGTAACTGAGACAGAGGCTTATATTGCTGCCTCTTATGCCCTGGCATCAAGATTTCTCCCGTCTCCTCAGCAAGTATGACGGGCTGATGGGAAAGTAGGAACCTGGCAAAACAAAGTTTCAACTGAATCAACCTTATCTTCTTCCTTGTTTGATCATTTAAGAAAGAAGCTTATTCTTTCATTTGGAGAAATGAGGTTTCTTCTTATGTGCTGCTATACCTCTGATTCTCTGATAAAGGTTAGAGGTATATTAAGTAACAAGAAAATTTTAGTTTTTCTCAGTTCCCTTTTGTGATGGTTTTTTGATAGTTGTGTTCAATTATCAGAAATTAATTGTATGGTCAGGGATTTACCTGTTAATTTAACAGATCTTTCCCATTAAGCATCTTCAATCTTTATTTATATCATGATGGCTGTTTGTTGCTTTATCCTTCTTTTCTCTTTTCGTCTGAGAAATTAATTTTACCTAATTTGCTGTATTTCAGGATGCTTCTACAGCAGCAGAAGAAACTGGAAGGAGAGAGCCTGAAGATCCTGAGCCCCCCCCCCTTCCTTCTTTTTTTAATAAATTTTTTTTGAAGAAGCCAAAACATTGGCCTGTCAAGAGAAGGTTCTCCTGACAGTCCAGATAGTTGTGCCATATGGCATGGTGTGGGCAATGCCATCCATTAAGGAAGCCATTGTCTGGATAGGTCATGGCTGGCATTTTAGACCCAAAATCAATTATTTACCCTCTCATGGCTTTGTTGTCCTATATTTTCTAAGCTGTCTTTTGCCACCTTGCTAAGTGCAATTTGGCTGGAACTTGACACGTGTCCATAAAAAATTTGGGTCCCATCCAATGTGCCAAATGGCAGATATCTTTTGGTTGACAAGACAAGCCGCTCTTTATGGGCCAATCAGATGACCTTGGCCAGAAAGATTATATAATTTGGCATTAGATTCTTAATATTATTCATATCCTTAGCATATCTCTTTGCATGTTAAATAGATGACAGATGCATGATGTTCAAGATGCGGGGAGAAAGCGGGTCTAACAAACATTATCGGAGGAGCACGTGGTGACCGCTATCAGGTTCTCAAACTTTCAATTGCATCTTTATTCTTAGTTTCTGTTTCTAACACCTTTGGCCAGATTTTGTGAAATGCATTCCCACTGGCTAGAGGAAGAAAGAAAGGGAGAGACTCCGATTTGCTCCTTTGTCAGGATATGGGTTCAGTTTATTATCCCAGAACATCATACTGTTCCATCTTAGATTTATAACTGGTTATTTATGCCGCTCGTAACTTTTCGTCCTGACCATTGCTTCTTTACTTTTTGATGCTCAACAGTTGGAATGCGTTTCATGCGGTAACACATGGGTTGCTTCTCGAGATGAAGTCTCTACAGTGACAATGGAAGCAGCAAATGTTGGGAATGTGGGCACCGCACCATTGGCGACTTCGAAGTTTGAAAAGGTTGAGAAAAAGCTGGTAAGTCCACGTGAATCTGAGAAACCAATTGGCGATATTTTTAGGAGTCCCCGTGAATCTGAGAAACCGACTGGCGATATTTTTAAGAAAACGGCAGCTTACATGCCTGTCTTGCAAACACAGAAATCATTTGGCGGGGCAAAAAATGAAGATCCTTCCTCTACTTCTAACAATGCAAGTAGAAAGTTTAGTGATGGTTTGTAGTTTGTACTGCTAGTTGGTGGTTGTAGTTCATAGGTAGCGGTCTTTTTGTACAGCTATTACCCTCTTGCATTTCTTGCCTGATATAGTTTGGGAGCACGATGGGTTTTTGTGTGTTCTTTACACTGTATAGCTAGCCAATTAGTTCACAGCTTACATTGATCTATTTCTGCTATGTGCATGTCAGCTAAACTTGGAAGTGGAAACTGCACCGTTTGTGCATACTTTTAATATAGATAGCATCATGCAGGCAGTTCGTCATCCAAAATTATGTTGCTATCGATGGTGTTAACCATTGTGGTATTGAAAGTTTTGATTGAAGTAGTGCGATTAGAGTTTGAGAACTTGATTCAACTTGCTCCATCTTTGTGCCAGTTGTGGGTGAGGAAGGATTTGAATTCCCAATACTGGTTATATTTCTAGCCACGTGTTATATAACTCGCTCTCTTTGGTATAGTTTATATTTAGGTTTGAGTTATTTATGACAAATCATTTATGAAAATAAATTATGAGTCATATATAATAATCATTCAATACCATTAAATATAAAGAAGTAATAATAGATTATCACAATAATAGTAAACACTTTCTAACCTATTGGTAGATTTTAGATTATATCAATTTATTTTAAATATAAATACAACAACAACAACAAAATCTTATCACAAGTTACAATTAAATTGGGTCAATTTTATGGATTATTGTTTGTCAATCAAATTTTGTTATAAATATAAATAAATATCATAACTCATACCAAACAATTATATATGTAATAATGTATTATATAATTAATTCTATAATACAGTCTCAGGTACAAAACCTGTAAAATCATTAAAAACCTAAGACCAAAGTGGCAGGCTCACTACCACTCAAAGTGGATTGGAACACATCCGGATGCGACTGTCGCATCCAGTGTCCAGATGCAGTTGCATTATTGCATCCAGATGTGTCTGGCAGTGATCCCTTTGACCGCACCAAGGAGGATCTTTTTCCAAGAATTGATGGTGCAGTTGGCACTGGTCAATTCAGAAGGTGAAGGAAGTACTTCATATATGGGTCAAACCACTGAATGTATGTTCGTATTCAGAAACCAATGCGTCTAATTCATTCTCAATAAATTTTCCGTTTTTAACCCAAAAGAGAAAGGAAAAAAAACAAGAAAAAAAAAAGAAAGAGAGAACTGAAATTAAGCTAAGAAGCTAGAAAGCTTTGAGTATTGAACTTGTTTGAGTCTATGATTGATTTACAATATCCATTAAAGACCGGAGGGGCCCTGATGCATTTTGTGAAACTGAAGGATTATGGATGCTGTTTCTCTGCGGTATCGGAGTTGTGTTTGTCTTGGAATTTTTTCTCTGAGCCGAAGATAAACCTCTTTATGGAGCTTTCTGCCGATTTTATTGCCCTCTTGACCTACCATTGAAACTTCATTTCATTAGACCTTCATAATGAGATACAAGATGGTCAAGCAACACTACTCAGATGAAAACAACATGAAAGAAGAAAACTTTCTATGGATTGGAATTCATCTTATTATCTTCCATAAAATTATAGAGGAAACAACTGTAATTAAATAGGAACAGATATTGGCTATATTTGGGAATAACACGGAGGAAGAAAAAATTCAGGGGAAAAATTAAAAAGAATTATTAGAGATAAATAACTTCAAGAACAGAAATTACACAGAAGATCAAACAAAGAAAAAAAAATCCAAGTAAATAAAATTAAAAGAAACTAATAAATAAGTAGTAGCCAATGAATGAGTAATGGACAGATATGATGACCGCTTATAGTGAAAACACAAAATCAAAAGAGATGAGAAAATCCAACCAAAATCTTATCCCATCCACATGGATTCAGCTATCCGAATCTTGTTCTCCCATTCCAAAGGGATATTATAAGAAATCCAAAAACTATAGAAATAATTATAAAAAAAAAATCAACAGAATAGAGGGATTCAAACAAAAAAAAAACTTACAGGATCGAGGACGTTTGGCTCAGGACCGTAATCCGCAGTGATGAGAAAATACGAAGCAGTTATAGTGGCTACCATTGTAGATCTTCTTACCAGCTTCTCGGTTTTTGGATCCATGTTCAGTTCATAAGAGAGGGAGAGTTAACAGCTTTCTAGAGCATAGAACAGGGGAGAAAGTCGACGGCGTTCGCGGAGCGGGACTCGGGAGAGTTATTTATACGAGCCAGGTTTTCTACTTCTGCCAGTTTAACATGAACTCGTGACTAGGAATCACGGTTTTCTGTTGTGTAGAAGTAAAAAACAATGCTTGCATAACCAGACAAATACGAGTCCAGTACCAGTTAACGTTCGGTATGCTTTCCGCGGGATGCAGTACCGTCTATATTCAGTGAGTCCCACAGCCCATGGACTGGAGGGTCTAGAGTAGAGTAGAAGTACGTGCTTTTAAATTCCACTCGATAAATATTAACATTTATTTTATTTTTTAAAATAAACTAAACTCCATAGAGAAATAATCACCTCCTGAATCAATTATAAAGTCTTTTAAACCCCTCCCCAACCCCTCCCACTCCCCCCCAACCCAAAAAAAAAAAAAAAAAAAAAAAAATTCTTGAAGTCTTAAATCCCAATTCCTAAAATCTAATCCCTAGAGAGACATATTCATCTCTTGAGTGAAACTTTGAATCCTAAACCCCAAATCTTAAACCCTAAATTCAAATCGTAAAAAAATTTTGGTAAAAAAAACTAAAATGTCACTCTTAGTTGAAAGGACCGACTAGTATACAAAGTTACATGAAGATTTCATACAATGTATTATAATTCTATAACTCCCCCAATCTCGATAGTAAACATTGGGCTGGCGATAGGGAGGACGGTCTCTGGATTGATTGTACTGAGCTCGCCTAGTCCTCAGACGATGATGTTGATACGCTTATTGAATATCTGACTAGCATGGAATGCTACTTGACCTAGCCTTCAGAGGAGAATCAAGTCAAAGAAGCTAGCGCAGCAAGCCGACTCGACATACGTTCAAACGCATGCACCTTTTGACTAAGAGGGAGGATCAGCAGAGGGTTCCTTGCTGACCGATCCCAGCCTTTCTCTTTTTTGGGACTTTGGTCTAACATTGGAACCTGAATGGACCGCGGCACACCTCTATCCTATTACGAAAAAGATGTTGCTGATCCGATGAGGAGGTGCGATGCAAGCTGAGGACAGACGCATGAGCTTTTAAGAAAAAATTATTCGTATGCAGATGTCAATGTTGTCTCCTCATAGACCCGCATCCACCGAAAGTCAATAACCTTCTTCACCGTCAGCATTTGGTACTCTCTTGATAGCTTCAATAGTTCACTGAAAGCTTTTGGTGTAAAGACGCAAGCCTTTCAGAAAGAAAGAATTGATTGTGGAACTAAGCATATTTCACAAGTCATCTTACTTGGCCTACACAATGATTTTATCATTCTTATTATCCTCTTTTAATTGCGACTCCTCCGTTTTGCATTATCAATACTTCTGCTGATGTAGCAGATTTTTTTTTTAATGAGTATTAATTAATGAGTAGTGATTAGTGAATACAAATTTCCATTGTTGATGTCTGCCATGTGGAAAATTAATTTGATCATTCTAAAATTCTCTATACCTTTCTTAGTTTCCATATCCCAACCAAATATAGAATTGATTAATTTAAGCCAAGGATAATCTTTACCAAAAAAAAAATAAAAAATCTTAGCCAAGGATAAGGATATTCAAACCACTGTTCTTGAACACCAGGCCTTTTTTTTAGGTTTCGCATCCACTCATATGAAATTATATTCCAATTAAAATTGTATTTTAAAAAATACTAAAACTTAACAGAGGATTTGTGAATTTGCGGGAAAAAAATAGATTCCATATTAATGCACACAAAACCAGGTACCATAAATTTTCCTGCTACCTGGTTGGCTGGAATTTTTTTTTTCCACAAAATTGAGCACAATTTTGCAAAAAATTACCTTACTTTTTTATCCCAAAAAAAAAAAAATGAAGGGAAACATACTCTGATTTGATTGAACAATTGATTCCACTTCAATTGGTCTTTTATTTTTTATTTTTATTGAATTGGTAGACACCCTCTATCCAATCTCTAAAGGGTTTGAAATATAAGGGGCAACCCATGGTTAGGTCTTAAGGTGAGCAAAGTGGTGGGGAAATGACAATAGTTTGGAGAGAGTGAAAGAAAACCTCCTGAGAATGAGTGTTAACATTGTCTTGTATTCCATATGGGCCAGGTTCTTTCCAACACAGATTCTACCTCCAAACCCAAAGGCCAAATATCCCACTCTATGCTTACTTCCTCCATTTGGGCCGTCCTTCAACCTCTCTGGTCTGAATTCATGCACTTCGTCACCCCATATGCTCTGGTCTTAATGCATTCCAACGACATCGATCCATATGTTGGTACCTTTGGGGACGATTGTTTGTCCGATATGAATGTCTTTTCTTGCTTACCTTTGGGAATTCGGCGCTGATGGATATAACTGTAACACTTCGTTCATCACCCATCCCATTTGCAGGCAATCATACGTACAATTAATCGTTAGGATTTTTCATACATGATATGAATGTTTTATGTTTTAAAATTGTATTTTACCATAAAAGCGTAGGTTTCACATGGCGATTTCGGGGGACTAAGCATGCATTTTCATATATCTCCTATACTAGGGAATTTCCATATCTAAACGTTGAGGGAAATGTTAGACCTTAGACCATTTTGGTCCAGCTGTTGGAAGCCGGTTTAACCGTCGGTAAAACATATTTGGAAATGGTAATCTTGCCAGCCCAAAGAAGCAAAAAAGCTATGTTTTTGTTGGCTCTAATTGTGGCATATGGGCCCCACAAAGATCCATAGATCATGGGATCAGAGAGGAGTTTTGACTACTTTGACTGGGCCCACCGAAATGTTCACCATGAGCTCATATTGATCTGTATTTTAGACCATAGGAACACTGGAAAAGTTCTCTATCCTCATTCTCTAGTCTTCTGGTAAAAGAACATGATTACATTTACCATAGGACCCTTGCGACTAGGCACCCTATCCACCGGTTAGGGATGTCGAAATTGGATCCAAATTGAAAGTCAAAACCTAACCAACTTGATGCTATTTGGATCAAATCGAAACCAAATGTCATTGGGATGTATTTGGGCAATTTCTTTAAAACTCGGTGAAAAATCGAAATCATATCAGACCGATTGTTTACCTCAACCAAATCGACCCAATAGACTTAAACCGAAATTGAAACTGAACTAATTCGTTAATGAACCAGTAAAAACTGTCAATTTTTTGCTAAATATACATGATGCAGGAACCAAAACTAGAAGCAATCCAGTGTAATAATGACCCGATAAAATATTTACCCAAAAAAATGACCCCATAAAACCCATTAACTCATTAAGTCCACTATATATATATATATATATATATATACTGAACCGGACAGGAAACGATCTGAATTCAAATCAATAAAAACCTATTAAGCTAACACGATGAAAACCCAATACTGAACCGGACTGGAATTGAAAATTTCTTATTAGACTGTAATTGGGCTTGAGCGTATAAGATTGAAATCGATTCGACCCAGACCAAAATCGAATGGACCGATCCACTGACACCCCTACAACACTGTTGAAGGATGTTAGAGTTCAGTTCACCTGCACTCACTTATACTCTTGTTCATGAGGTATAGGACCCACCAGACATGGACGGCAATGGTTCATGTCCCATGGAGGGTATACGTACGTGCTGGTGATGAACATTGATGTTTTGTGACAAAATTTGTACTGTTCAACAACACGAACCACATGCAGGTATGGAGTGGAGAAGATGAAGCGTATACCTTCTTTAGTCTAGCAAGCATGGTGGGATCAAGGGGCCCATCTCCTATTTCTTCTTCGATCTCTTCCCTGAGATGGTTTTGCCACTCAGGATGCAAAGCCAAGTGCAGTAACGTCCAAGTGATGGCCAATGCTGTCGTCTCATGGCCACCAAAGAAGAACGTCTTGCACTCATCCACCAGCTCTCGCTCAGTCAGCTTCTTCTTATTGTTCTTTGAGTCTGAAAGCAGAAACCCTAGCAGATCTTGCTGGGGCTGATCATGATGATCTCCTATGGTACTGTTTCTCCTCTTCCTCTCAGTAATGATTGTTAAGAGGAACTATCAATCTCCTTTCCTATCTTTCTCGATTCTAAGGTCTGCTTAATGTCCATGAACTTGCTGAATCGTACACCAACCAAGCGATTACATTTGAAGAGTGAGAGCTGCAAGGCTCTCAGCTTCTCAAACAATTTCCGGCCGTTCTCGTCGTTGATACCAAAAGCCAACTTTGCAATGATCTCTGCAGCGGTAATGGTGATATCCTTCTCGACGTCGATCGCGGTTTCACTGGAGGCAATGAGGCTAACCCACTGGTCTAGCATCCTGTTGACTGACTCCACCATTGAGCTTGCCATGAACTGTTGGCTCAATAAAAGTATACAGTTCAGTAGGTGCTATGAGAGCCAAACAAAGTTTACAAAATATAGAATGATTGCTTTAGCCCCATTTGATAAAACTTCTGCTTTGGTTTTAGATTTCTATTCAAAATAAGGATTCTATTCCAGGCTATTCTAGGATTATTTGAATATAAAACCTGTTTGATAACACATTTTAGATTAGATTTCAGAGTATTTTTGGAACAGAAACATGTTTTGATAAACACTATCCCCCCAATCGAAGTCTAAAAAAATGATGATGGTAGTGGTGGGTGGTGGTGGCGGCAGTGGCAGCAGTTGTGGTGGCAGCGGCTGTGGTCAAGCATTTCTTTCTTCTTCAAAAAATTGTTCCAAAACAAAAAAACACTTTTTTTATACTCCAAAAATTTGAATTCTGAAGGCAATTTTAATCCGATTCACTCCATGAGAGCTTGAATCCAACCGAACTTATCAAACGTGATTCAACTCCAAAATGGCTCCCTGAGAGTCAGAATCCAAAGAATCCAGAATCTGGAGTTCTATCAAACAGGCTCTTAATATATAAACTATTTCGGATGATTCATGTGGTTCTGGGAGCCCATCATCTATTAATTTCTGCACATTTGTTTCAGTGATGATGTCCATTGCCTCCCACCAACGTCGACAAGTTGGATGGTAATTAGGAATAAAGTTTCTTCTGTATGAATGTAATCAACTCTTGAAAAGTCCGAGAGATTGACTACTACCTAAGCAATAATCACACAATGCAAAGATGTTGTGACTCTGTCCACATTGAGATGACAATTGTTCCACTATCAATGGAGAATAGAATTAATACAACAACTCTCGACCTCATGCCTCTCATCTAGTCACAACTATTTCACCGTGGAGAATAGGATTCTATTTTAGACTGTCAGAATACTTCTTCCAGATAGCGGCCGATTTTCTTTGCTAACAATTACAACGCTGTTTTATAATACACGTGTACGATGGAAAATAACCTTCGTTAAAAGGTATTTAAGACGGGAGAAACTATTTATGACGGAAAAAACCCTCGTAAAAAGGCAACATTGTTGTAGTGTTACAATGATGAGTCGTCCTCATGCCTCTTGTCTAGTAATAGAGAATGGCATCGCTATTATAGTGAAACCTATACAGGTCCTTTTCCTAAATACTAATATAGCTTTAAAAAAATTTCCTCGGAACTTAAGCTCCTCGAGCCCATTGGGTTTTTGACATTCCTTTTGAGTTAGCATACAAATTCATGCAATGGAATAAAAGACACACTACTCCAAACAAATAGGCCATTGCCACCTTGGTCATGTAGAGAGAGAGAGAGAGAGAGAGAGAGAGAGAGAGAGAGAGACCTTGATATTGGCTGGTGAAAGAGCAGGAGCGATGATGTTACGATGGTGAACCCAGTCATCTCCTTCCAACATGAGCAATCCGTTCCCAAAAATAGATTTTCTGTCATATTTAAACACATTGGGCTTTCCCCAGTTCTTGGCAATCACCCCTGATGACATCTCATTCAGAAATTCAGGGTCTGCAACATACAGGAAAGGCTCCATGCCAAGCCAGTATAAGAATAATTTTCCTACAAAAACAGCATATAAACCCATTTCCAGTTAAAGACAATCCATTAAAACTGCAAGTCTGCAAAGAACACATGCATATTATAGCAAGATTTGATGATTTGATGATTTGATGATCTATATAATAAAACTTAGGTTTAGTAACCATGTAATTTCCTCCACCTAGCAAAGTAAGAGAAAACAATTGAATGGATATTGTGAGTGACATTTACAGATCCTAAAGGAGAATCTGTCTTCTCCTTTTTTTCTCATTTCATCAATGTTCCTCAGAGGAAAGAAAACTTGGTTTTGGACCTTCAAAACCATTCTTTCTGACCCTTTTATACGCTCTAATTGGTGAAAGCCAACCTATAAAGATGATAAAGAAAAGCATGGCAAAGCCAAGAACTTGCAGGAACTGAAAAAAATCCATCTCTTTCCTCTCTATATGCAACCTCAGAGTTGATTGATTCTTATGGAGGTAAATAAAAGGTATTTTATAGATGGAAGAGGGGGTTCAGGAATGTCGGATTAAGTGAATGGCAAAAAGGAGGACCAAAAAGAATCCATCGTTCCTCCACATTCCAAACGTGATTGATTCATTTCAGAATTTCAGTATTCAGACTTCATAAGGTTAGTTGTCGGTCGGTTTGTTCTTAGTGGGGTGGTGTGTGGGGTGGTTCTCTTTTGAGGGTCTATCTGGATCCTGCTTGGGAGTAGGCCTGCGGCCTGCTTTGTTGCAATTTTGCCGGTTCTTTTGCGGGTTCTTTTTTTGGGTTTGCTTGTTGTACCCTCGTTTCTTGGGTTAATGAAATTATGTACCTACCCAAAAAAAAAAAAGGTAAGTGGTCGGTTGACTTACCAAGTGTTCTATCGCCTTTTAATTCTTTAACGGGTTCCTATTCCATGGATCTTAAACCAGGCCCACCTTCCTCTAACCCCTGTTTGGCTAGGCGTGGCCCACCCTCACTTTCCTTTTGAAGTTAGTCAGGAACACACCGAACTGCCGGTTGTCATCGGACTTTTGGCTTAGTTTTGATCAGTATGATTTCCCACTGAACTTGTAAGATTCTTTGTTCACATAACTTTCACACTTCTCACCAATAACAGGTGGCTAAAAAAAAAAAAAAAAAAAAAACCTTGGTGTGAAGATCACCCTTGATTTGCATATGAGATTGTTATTTTAAATTTTTTTATCCTTTCTTGCACTAGTAAGGAGGGATAGTAATGGTATTATATATTATAATAAAAAGAAAATTCTTACTATACAAATCAGTAAGGTTACAAATTTTGCCCTTTATCTTATTTAATCTGCGACAAACCATGAGAGATCCAAATAATAATAATAAAACAATCATCGTTTTGTGTCTATTATCCGTCTCCTCTATTTCACAAATTTTCTATTTAAACACATTCAAACATAGTCTTAAGGAAAAAAAAAATTTGTAAACTTATGAACTTGAAATAGAAAATGAACCATCAAGTGGGGGAACACTAGTATTACGTGCAATGTGGTTTAATTGGATACATTCATTTGGACAATTACTTAGTAAAGGGATACCTAAAATAACATGTGAATTTTTTTTTTCTTCCCAACTCTACATTTGTGTGCAGACTCGTGTAATCTAATCTCTTGGTGCATGTGTGAGGTAGGAGCCTAAAGCCTGAGAATGGACAACTAATGCGTACTACTCTTATTGAACAGGGTTCTATGGTCGGTCCTGAACCCTAGATGCCAAAGGTGTTCTAGGGGTGATACCATTGAATGTAGTAACCTGTCCAATCTTCTTAGGCTCTATTTATAATTAAAATAAATCGATATAATTCATTATCTACAAATAGGTGAGTAGCTGTTTATCATTATTAGAATAATCTATTAGGTGATTATTTATATTTCTCATTATATAATGTATTATGTTTAGTGGTACCAAACGGTCATTATTTATTACTCATAATCTATTATCATAATTGATTTGTCACAAATAAATCATAATACATTATATAATACAAACCAAAGAGAACCTTACTGTTGATAGGTACAAGCTTATCTAATAAGGTAAACAAAAGCATTTTACATGTGAATTTAAAATTTAAAAATTGGCTGAGTTATTGAACGCAATTTGTATTCGACAATCAAATTAAAATAGAAAAATATATAAAGCTTTGAATGAAAGAAAAAAAAAAAAAAGAAAGACGATTCTAACAGGTACATAATTCATAATAGATTTATGTGTTTTTACACCAATGGCTCAACCCATGAAAACTGCTTCCTAACAAAGTCTCTAAGTACCAGTTAATACTGGGTCGACCTGTTTTTTTTCTTTTGTGACAATACCAAGATGGGATAGACATCCTCTCCAGCTGACCTGTGGATTGCCAATGATCGAATTTCAGTCGATACACATACCGATATATTGATATGCCCGTCGAGTGAATTTCAGCCCTTGTTAAACTCTAACCCTTGAATCAGTCACAGCTCCCTCCTGTCGTAGGAGAGGATTTAGATCCGCCAAAATGACAACTGATGCATGCATGTGCAGAATTCCAATTCAATCGGTGGGCATGGTTGGAGTTAGCTTCTAAGCATGGTTTAAATTCACGGGTATTGATTATTCCAGAAATCGATACGGATGAACCAGTCCAATCAAAGACACTGAGCATACCTTTTTGCCCAGAAAATTTGAATACTAAATCTAAATAGCTGTTTCTATATTTCTCAGGAATCCTGGATACCTAAAATCATGTTCCAACCAGTTATAAAGGAGCCATGTACCTACGATAATTTAATATAGCTAATGCATCCAGTTTGGAAAATCTGCCTGGAAGAGGTGATCAAACTACAAAAGAGGTGATCGATGAAGATGGGCATGCACCACTCGCGCTCCCACCTCGTATGTAGGCCTAGAATAAGTTAAGAACCATCCATCAGCACTTGGGAGGGTTATGGGTTGCGTGAGTCATATATATGTCATGGACCGGTTGGGCTGTCCTCTAACGAAGGTGAAATATACCTATGTGGATTACCCTGGGTGGAAAAAGAAGAGTTCGGATTCTGGATTATTTGCATGTACTTGTACTCTCTATAGGATCCCATCACTAATATGGTATGGGACTCACCTATATAGTGTGTATAGTGTGAGATCCATCGGATATAGACAGTGACGAGATCCCATGAAGAATACATATACATGCATGTGAACTATTATCAAAAAAGACCATTTGGTTATCTGAGTATAATATCAACATATCAGGATTATTGCCACATAATTAATGCACCAGGTCCTTAACTCATTGGGCGCAAGTTTCTGAATCCAAGTTTCAGATACTTGGCCATATCCGAAATCGATCCAAGGATTTTAGGAATTAACAACGCAATAGAACAACAATAGCGAAAGGGTAAACGAAAGAAAACACAGCACAATGATTTTACGTGGTTTACTCACACGATATGTATGTGCTAGCAGAGAGATCAGTTTTCAATTCCACTATTCCTATGAAGAAGGTACAACGGTCAATACCATCCTTACGAGATTACACTCTTATACAAAGGTAAACCTTAAACCTTAAACCTTAAAAATACAAGATTTCCCTCAATAAAACCACCTCAGAATCGAATAAGAGTGGCAAAATGAACAGTATATCTTGACTTAAGATAATATCAAACTTCATAGACGACAAGGAACGGGTCTCTACAGATCCAATGAGAAACCAAATTCTGGCCGATACAGTATATAATAATATTGAAACAGCATCCAATCAGAGATCGGTCAAGATCAAAATCGATACCAGCCAATCCAATATCGATTACTTGAAGCATGATTGGGTCCTTTTGCATATGCATACCCATATACAGGAGATAGAGATAGAGAGTTGGGATCCTAAGCCTTAAGGGTGTCAATGGGCTGGTCTGGGCCGGTTTTGGTCCAGGCTGAACCGATAACGGGTTTTATAAGCCTAGCCCAAAACATGTCCACTAAGAGTACGGGCTGGGTGGGTTGTGCTGAGTACAATAACTAACAGGCTGATCTAGTGTCGGTTTGTTATCGGACTGGGCTTATTGAGGTAAATTTGGGTTGATTCGGTCCGGACCGGGCTTATTGAGCTTATCGGGTCCATTTTATATGTAAGCTATATAGCCTATTTTATTATTTCTATCTATAAAATTAGGATTATTCCTTCCATATGTATGTTATTCAGTGAACTGTAACAATTAACATAATCTTTTCAACTATAGATTCACATAATCTTTCGGATCAAGAAGTGAACGGTAACAATGTAACACAATTCATTAAAATTTAAAACCATTAAATTTATAAACTGGGCTCGAACGAATCTTACAGGTGTTCGGGTTGGGTATTATCGGTTCAGGCTAGTTTGAGTTTCTTTATGGGTCGGTTCGGTCTGATTTCGATCTGGGCTGAAACGGTGTCAGGCTGAAACGGTGTCAGGATTTACAAGCCCAAACCGAAACCTGTCCATTAAGGCTCGGGTTAGGATTATATCGGGCCGGCTAAGTTTGTGCTACCTAGCCGTGCCCAGTTTTGACACCCTTACTTAGCCTTGTCCATCCGTTGGCTTCTAAACCTGAACCTTTTGGCCCCTCATCACTCCCTATGCAGCTCAGGTTTCCATGTTCCTCTTTTTCTCTTCCCTCAAATTTAAACGGTTGTATTCTTCCACTTCTATAAGCTGTATATTGATGATTAACATATGTAATTTTTCTTCAAGAATTCAATCTATCTACCTATCATTAATCCAAAGTGCAAAACCAAAATTAAAATTTCTCAAGAGAGTCCCTGATTCTGTTTTGTATGTATTTGTTCTAAAGGATAATGGTTTATAGCGGGATTAGGCTTTGGTTCAGTATAATAGCTCACGAAGAAATTGAAAATTCAACCTCAAAACATCGTCTAGATCTCAAGTAGCAAAATCCTAAAAAGAAAAAAGAAGAAATCGAAGAGAAAACCATAGGGGAGGTAAATGTAATGGGGTTAGACTGGTCATTAAAAAATTGTTGGTTATATGCCGCCAACCATCAGCATCTAACAGAATATACTTTACGACATAGATTTAGTTGTAATTTAATAGTTGTTATAGGAGAGGTATTTGTAATTGTTGAAACCTTTTGAGAGGCATCTGTAATTTTTTTTAAATAAACCTTAAATCCTAAACCCCAAATCCTATAGAGACATAATCATCTCCTGAATCAGATTTGAAGTCCTAAACCCTAAATCCTAAATCCTAATTCCTATAGAGACATATTCAATTCAAACTCCAAAACCTAAATCCTAGACTCTAAACCCTAAATACAAATCAGTCTTAGATGAAGGGATCAACAAGTATATAAAGTTATTTATCCAAAAAAAAAAAATACAAAGTTACATGAAGATTCAATACTATCAATGTATTATAATTCTATACTCCCAACGCCATATTTCACAAGTGACTTAACTTGGCCCGCACGATGAGTTTAGGATAAATTATTCATTTCACCCCTGACTTATGATTGTAATACACAGACGCTCTAAAGTTGAAAACAATTACAGACCCATCCCGTTGACTAACACCATTATCTTTGGACAGTTATACCCTTGTTACCTTTACAAATAAAATGGGAGGAAAATACATTTTTAACCTTCTGAAATGGGAAATGATATAATTATCAAAATACCCCTAGAGCCTTTTCAGCAGGTCTCATCTTCCTCGTGGTTGACCACTACCCTAACTTCTTCGTCGCCGTCATTGGCACCGAAGATTGCACCATCACTGGGAACGGCTCTACAAAAGTTGTTGATGATATTTCTATCTGCACAACCCTCACCGGAGCAACTCCTCTAGATCAGTGGAGAGAGGAGCAGAGAGAATGAAGAGAAGAACAATCAGTGGAGTCGCATGGAGCGTAGTAGTGGCAAGTTCCTGCACAGGTTCAGGTTGCATTTGAATGTTAAAAGCGATCAGGTGAAGGCTGCCCTGGAGAATGAATGGAGTGCTGACTGTCACGGTACCCAAAGACGAAGTTAAGAAACCAGAGGTCAAGGCCATTGAAATCTTTGGCTAGAAGTTTGTGAGAAATACAGAAATTTTGTTGAATTTAATTTCATTAAAAATTCCATTTTCTCTTGTCTTTTAATAATTTGAGTTTGTGAGATGTAATTTTTGTTAACCAAATCTCAGCGAATGTCAGTGAGGAGTAAAAAAGGCAACAAAATCCTGTTTCTTTAATACCGTTCACAACTCACTCAATCAGTCTTTTCACAACTCTCTCTCTCTCTCTCTCTCTCTCTCATCATGTAAAGCATCAAAACGGGCAGTGTGATCAAAATTTGCTGCTGAGATTCTCAAGTCCCATTTCCGTGGCTTCATTTTGGCTTGTATCTAATGCCTAAATTTAATCCACCAACAAACAATAAGGCTAAATTTTTTTAATCTTAAGAATCCAAACCATCACAAATTTTCTATATATTTATATTTTATAAATTTACTATGTATGACATATGAAATTAAAATACAGTCTAAAGGGTTTGAAATATTAGGGGCAACCCATGGTTAGGTCTTAAGGTGAACAAAATGGTGGGGGAATGACAATAGTTTGGAGATAGTGAGAAAGAAAACCTCCTAAGAATGTGTGTTAACATTGTCTTGTATTCCATATGGGCCAAGTTCCTTCCAACACAGATTCTACCTCCAAAACCGAAAGGCAAATATCCCAATCTGTGCTTACTTCCTCCATTTGGGTCTTCCTTGAACCTCTCTGGTCTGAATTCATGCACTTCATCACCCCATATGGTCTGGTCTTGATGCATTCCGACTACATCGATCCATATGTTGGTACCTTTGGGGATGATTGTTTGTTTGACATGAATGTCTTCCCTTGCTTGCCTTTGGGCATTCGGTGCTGATGGATATAACCGTAACACTTCGTTCATCACCCATCCCATCTGCAGGAAATCATAGGCGCATTTAATTGTTAGGTTTTTTCATACATAATATAAACGTTTTATGTTTTAAAATTATATTTTACCGCATAAAAAACACAAGTTTCACGTGGGGAAATGTGTATCTACAGTGTTTCAATGCAATGGTATACTTGAAGATATTCTCCATCTACAATCATATTTTGAAATGGGTATTTTCAGATTTATTAACAGGAAAAACAGCATTGTTGACTCTTTCTCTAGGAGGGCCTTGGCGTATACGATAATTAGGCTATTCTGCGATCCTTGGATTTAGGATAATTGTTGTTTGAATTCCAAGTTTGATATCCGTATTACTAAATAAGTTTTTGTCACTACCAAAATAAGAAAAATGGCGATATAGGGGCATATATATATATATATATATATATATATATATATATATATATATATATATATATATATATATATATATATATATATATAAGCATTTTCCTATGTTTCTGGATCATTTTCATGCATTTTCATATGTTTCTGGATCATTTTTTATACATCTCCTATACTAAGGAATTTCCATATCTAAACGTTGTGGGAAACGCTATAAAAAGAAAAGTTGGGGAAATGGACCAGAACTTAGACCATTTTGGTCCAGCTGTTGGGAGCCGGTTTAACCGTCGGTTAAAACAAAATTTGGAAATGGTAAGCTTGCTAGCCCAAAGAAGCAATGTTTTGGTTGGCCCTACTTGTGGCATATGGGTCCCACAAAGACCCATAGATCATGGGATCAGAGAGGACTTTTTGATTACTTTGACTGGCCCACCGAAATGTTCACCATGAGTTCATATTGACCTAAAATTTAGACCATAGGAACACTGAAAAAGTTCTCTATCCTCATTCTCTATCTTTACAAATGGCTGCACTACCTCCCAAAGGAGGTGAAAGCATACCAAGCAAGGATCTTAAATGAACATGATTACATTTACCATAGGACTGTTGCAACTAAGCACTCTATCTACTGGTGAAGGAGGTCAAAATTGGGTCCAAATCAAAATCCAAAGCTTATTTAATTCGATCGGGTTCGGATCAAATATAAACTGAATTTGGACTTATATCACAAAAAAAAAAAAAAAAAAAAAAAGGATTTGATTCAACATGGTGAAACCCATTAAGGCAACATGGTGAAACGCGAAACTGAACCAGACCAAAATTGAAATTATCTTATTAGATAGAAAATGGGGTTGAGAGTATAATACCAAAATTGAATCAGTCCAGACCAAAACCGGAGGTCCATTGATACCTCAGGGTGAAAGATGTTATCTAGTCAAGTTTAGTTTCACCTGCACACACGTGTACTCTCTACAAGATCTATCACTGTTCATGGGATGTAGGACCCACCCAACATGGACGTCATTTCTTGTAAAGGGTACACGTATGTGTTGGTAAACTCTCAATGAATATTGATGTTTAGTGACCAAATTTGCACTGTTCAACGACACGAACCACTCCATGGATAATTGATCTATGCAAGTTGGATTCCTTGGCTATTCCGGTCTCTCTGGTTTTAATGAATAGTTTATTATTATACGTACAAAAAAAAAAAAAAAAAAAAAACATGCAAGTACAGTGGAGTGGAGAAGATGAAGTCCATACCTTCTTTAGTCTAGCAAGCATAGTTGGATCGAGGGGCCCATCTCCAATCTCTTCTTTGATCTCTTCCCTGAGATGGTTTTGCCACTCAGGGTGCAAAGCTAAGAGTAGTAACGTCCAAGTTATGGCTAATGCTGTCGTCTCATGGCCACCAAAGAACAACGTCTTGCACTCATCTACAAGCTCTCGCTCAGTCAGCTTCTTCTTATTATTATTATTTGAGTCTGAAACCAGAAACCCTAGCAGGTCTTGCGGGGGCTGATCATGATGATCTCCTATAGTACTGTTTCTCCTCTTCCTCTCAGTTATGATTGTTAAGATGAGACTATCAATCTCCTTTCCTATCTTTCTCGATTCTAAGGTCTGCTTAATGTTCATGAACTTGCTGAATGGTACACCAACCAAGCGATTAGATTTGAAGATTGAAAGCTGCAAGGCTCTCTGCTTCTCAAACAATTTCCGGCCATTCTCGTCGTTGATACCAAAAACCAACTTTGCAGTGATCTCTGCAGCGGTACTGGTGATCTCCCTCTCGACATCGATCGTGGTTTCACCAGAGGCAATGAGGCTAGCCCACTGGTCTAGCATCTTGTTGGCTGACTCCACCATTGAGATTGCCATGACCTGTGAGGTCAAGAAAAGTATACAGTACAGTGGGTGTCGGTTAAGTTTTCGTCTCAAAAGTTCAAACCAGTAAATGGAGGGACTCACATATATAAGGTACTGAAGGTTCTAGGAAGAAAGATCATCTGCTGCTCCTGAGTAGTAGAGTCAATCCTGAGCATTGGGAGGGCATCGATCGTGTGTCCTGATGCCCTCCCAATGCTAGCTCAAGATCGAGTATGCTACACAGGAGTGTAGTAGACGATCCCAGTCCACGTTCTAGTCTCTAAGCAATGTGGGATTATTCCCAACACTCCTCATGTATTACCCATCTTTTGAGTGGCAATACCTATGGCATGTGATTCTTCTTTTTGGGTGATCGTATGAAGTGACCTTGGAACTCTGATATCATATTAAGTTTCCATCTCAAAACTTCAAACTAAGTAAATGGAGAGACTCTCACATATATAAAGCACCAAAGATTTTAGTCTCTAAGCAATGTAAGACTATTCCTAAATGAGAGCCAAACAAAGATTACAAAATATAAAACGATTGCTTTAATATATACTATCTCGGATGATTCATGTGGCCCTGGGAACCCACCAAATTAGTTCAGTTATATTAATATCTACACATTTGTGTCAGTGTTGATGTCCACTGGGATCCACATCGATCCTCTCTTGCGGTAGCTGTAATTGTCAACTGATCCAATAGCTGGAGTTCAGTTGACACATATATCAATACATCGATATATACATTGAATAAAATCCAACTGTTGGATCATTTTGGTAACCGAAAACTACCGCAAAAAAGGACTTTTATACTGTTCATTGCCTCCCACCAAGAATAAGTTGGGTGGTAATTGAGAATAAACGTTCATTTGTTTAATCAACTCTTGAAAAGTCAAGAGGTTGATTACTAGTATAGAAATCCAACCTCATCATGATGCAAAATAATAAAAGGGGATAGAAAGCAATAATCAGACAATCATTGTTGACCTCGTGCCTCTCGTTTAATTGCAAGTCAATGGAAAATAGGATCATATTTTAAATCATTGCAAGTCAATGGAGAATAGGATCATATTTTAAATCATTGCAAATACCTTTCTCAGACGGCCACCGATTTCCATCGTTAATATTTGCAACGCCGTTTTATATGACACTCGTATGATTGAAAATAACCATCATTAAAAAGTATTTGCGATGGGAGAAACTATTTCTAATGGAAAAAGCTGCCATAATTAGGCAACATTGTTGTGGGGGAATTACAATCACTTGTCGTCATGTTCTAGTAAGGGAGAATGGCATTGCTATTATAGTGAAACCAATATAAACCCTTTACCTAAATACTAATATAGCCCTAAACAAAATTTCCTCAGAACCTTAAGCTCCTCGAGCCCTTTGGGCTTTTAACGATCCTTCAGAGTTAAGATACAAATTCATGCAATGGAATATAAGACATCATACATTATCCCTAAAAAATAGGCCATGGCACCTTGGTCATGTAGAGAGAGAGAGAGAGAGAGAGACCTTGATATTGGCTGGTGAAAGAGCAGGAGTGATGATGCTACGATGGTGAACCCACTCATCTCCTTCCAACATGACCAATCCATTCCCAAACATAGATTTTCTGTCATATTTAAACACATTCGGCTTTCCCCAGTTCTTGGCCATCACCCCTGATGACATCTCCTTCAGAAATTCAGGGTCTGCAACATACATGAAAGGCTCAATGCCAAGCCAGTATACGAATACTTTTCCTGCAAAAACATCATATAAACCCATTTCCAGTTAAAGACAATCCATTGAAACTGCAAGTCTGCAAACAATACATGCTCATACCAAGATTCGATGATTTGATGATCTTATATAATAAAACTTAGCTTTACTAACCGTGTAATTTCCTCCACCGAGCGAAGTAAGGGAAAACAGTTGAATAGATATTATGAGTGACATTTACAGATCCCAAGGGAGAATCTTTCTCCTTTTTTCTCATTTCATCGATGTTCCCCAGAGGAAAACTTGGTTTTGGACCTTCAAAACCATTCTTTCGGACCCTTTTATACGCCCGAATTGGTAAAAGCCAACCTATAAAGATAATAAAGAAAAACATGGCAAAGCCAAGAACTTGCAGGAACTGAAAAAAACCCATCTCTTCCCCTCTATATACAACCTCAGATTTGATTGATTATTATGGAGGAAAACAAAAGGGCATTTTATAGATGGAAGAGGGTTTCAGGAATGTGGGATTTTGACCGCAACAAACGAGTTTTGGAGGTATTGAAAACTTTTTCTAGGCAGTTGTGGATGTTTTTTCATCTTCCCATTTCTTTTCCCATTAAATTCTCTTTGCTTGCTTTCTCCGTTGTTTCCTTACTCAGTACTTCCACAATATTCAATGAGGTACTTCCACAGTATTCAATGAGGTGTTGCGTGTGCGGTTTTCCATTGACAATTGAGGATTCTTGGATTTCATTTTAAAATGGAAAAATTTCTCCCACCTCCTTAGAGGATATTTAAAAGGCATTCACCTCCCAATCGACTACAAAATATTTTCTACTTCCCCGGTTTTTTAAAATATTTCTTTACACTCAATTTGGTGATGTGATTCATCACCATCAATATTTTTAGGATAATAATATTCTTTAAATTGGAAAAAAAATAATTTTCAAAAATCTATAATATAATTTATGAAAATAAATTACAAAATAAAAAAATAAAAACACATTTAAGTACTCCATTTTTATTGTTTTCTCAAAACTATTTCTTTGTCATCGATTTTTTTACCGAGTCAGTTCTTCCTTTTTTTACTGTTCTCTCACTTTCAAGCAATTGTCGGCGATCGTTGCTCCCTCTCCTTCAACTACTCGTCGGAGAGGAATCGGAAAGTCTGAGCACTATTCCGACAGCCAAGAAGCCTTAAATCGTCATCGTCATTCTCCTGAGCTCCTGGTGAAAAAGGACTAAGCCTGTTGATGAAAGATTGTGATCATCTCCGGTCTGTCTAGTTCGACCAGCTGTGAACGGACGAACTGAAATCAAATGATGCATATACCAATACATTGGGGGGCGTGTCTTGTGATTCAATCTATCCGATCACGACTGGACAACTGGATGGACTAGAGACGATATTTTTCCATTGATGAAGAGGTGGACCAGTGTCTAATGTACTTAAAGCAGCCATACCTGGGGTGTCGGAAGTGTTGCCGGACGTAGAAGCCATAAAAGGAACCAAGAAAGCAATGTGAAGATATGAGATCAAGTCAAGTAGTAGAAGACCGAGTGAAACACGCCCAAATTAAGCAGCCACTACCAGCATAATCCTTTGATCTCTATCAATGTCCCCTCTCCCCATATATATAGTTTCCAGTGATCAATGAGATAATGGATTCAAATCCTCTTCTCCAAGAGAATCTGGAGGAGAGGTGGCTCCCCATTTTGATGGACACAATCCGAGCCCTCTATCCAAGCTGACATCGAGCCGACAAGCTGAGCTGACAGGAGGTGTCGACTTGGATTCATCCGAGCTCCAGATGTCATCCATCCAAAGGGTGCAGCACCTCTCCTCCAGATTCTTTTGGAGGAGAGGATGTGGATCTTGAGAAAATAGAAAGACAGGTGGTCTAGAAAAATAAAACAAATCCATACATATGAGAAAACACAAAAAAATGCAGATTCGTAGACCAAAAGGCGGTGCCGCTAGATGAGGAGGAAAAGAACTAAAAACAATAGAGTTGTTGTGTGGGAAAACAAAAACAGAGGAGTGGAGCCCCTGTTTTCCATATTCAAATCAAAGAGAGTTGTGTTTTGATAACTCTTTGTTTATAAATATAATCAAAATCCTTCACTCTTTTTTTTTTTTTTTTGGAAATAAATCAAAATCCTTCCTACAATAGTCTATTCTCTCTGGTCATTATTAGTTTAAAAGCAGCGTAGAAGTAGAACAACCCTGCACTAAAATCTACTTGATTTGAGATTGTAGCAATTATTTCACCTATAATGGGAGAACCTGCAAAATCAGAGAGTGAGATGATTGGTGCCAGGCAGAGAATTCTGCAAAATCGGGAGTTGCAGAGGCATACTTGAGCTGCCTCCCTCAGATTCTACGGTGATTCTTGTGTGTGAGAGAGAGAGAGAGAGAGAGAGAGAATTACCCATGCAGGATAACTGCAAATCTATCGTGATTTCACTTGAACAAGGTTGTAAGGGGGGTTTGGGGGACATGAAAGAATCCAAACAGAGAGAGCAAGAGTGGGGGTTGTTGCAATTGATCATCGTGCCCATAGACTGGTTTCGCATGGGAGATGTCAAAACTCTATGCAGAAAAAGGGTTCTTCTTGATCGTAATTGTTGGATTAATGTCTTGTATTCTGTGGGGTTCACACAATTAATGGAGTTGTACTTGTATTAGGGTTTGGTCTATTATATGAATGGGATAAACTTATAATTGTGGTGGGATTAGGATTTCTAGGTTTCCTTATATATTGTCTCTGTATGGGAAAACTTAGGTAAGGCTGTAAGGACTGTCAGATGATTCTCCACTAACAGTGGAGAACTGAAGGTGCTGTAAGGCTGACAGATGAGCTCAGCTTGTCAGGTAGAGAGCTGTAGAAATTTCTTAGGAATAAAAAATTTCTCTTTTCTCTGGTAGATGTAGGCATCCCACGATGGGGTGCTAAACTATGTTAATTCTTGTGTTTTCTTTTTGTTTGCGTACTCTCATTCCTATCAAGTGGTATCAGAGCTAGGATCGATAGATCGATCAGTGATTTAGGAGAAGGAAGGAGGTGCATGGAAGGTATCAAGA
This sequence comes from Protea cynaroides, assembly GCA_028583415.1. Lineage (NCBI taxonomy): Eukaryota > Viridiplantae > Streptophyta > Magnoliopsida > Proteales > Proteaceae > Protea > Protea cynaroides. The sequence goes on along the minus strand of CM053275.1, from coordinate 93,638,438 downwards.
AGAAGAAGAAAAAAAAGAAAAAAAGGGTAAGTTTTTTTTCACTTTTTTCTCTGATATTTCTTTGAAAAAGTAAAGGAATTAGTAAAAAAAATAATAAGGTTGAGTTTTTCTTAACTTTTTCTTGATCTACGGTTTTTAAGATCATGATTACGTGGTGTGAAACAAAAAAAGAAGAGCTTGAAAACGTAGAAGAAAAAAAAAAGTAATGATTACACTTGTTGTGTGGTTTTTTAAAGTTTTTTTTTGTTTCCACGGTTATCTTTTGAGAAAAAAAAAATGTCATCAAGAAGAGATGGAAAGGAATCTCAGGCTAGGAAGATGATTTTTCATGTCATTGCATGTGCGAGCAGGGATCATGGAGTCGAGATTTACAGAATTCAACTCAAGTGCGATGGCAATGGATCTCAATGGCCTGGTGGACTTGGTCGGTCAAGTGTTGGATCTGACGGCGGGTTTAAATCTCGATACGATGCACATAATGACCAGTTTATGTCGTACCGTGGGGCAAAGGAGTACTGACGGGCTGGGACAAGGAGCCGGATCTCTAGGTCTGCATTGGAGGTGCAGAGGTGAGAGGTTTAGATTCCAGGTGCAATTGGAGTTGCAAAGGGCTGGGACGAGGAGTCGGTTCTTAAGGTTTGCATTGGAGGTGCGGTGGTGAGAGGCTCGGGTTCCAGGTGCAACTGAAATTGCAGGAGGACTGTGAGTGATGGTGATCTTTCCGGTGATACTGCAGCAGTGGGAGAGATGGAGTCACATGATCACATCGTACAGTGGTGAGCTGTACGGGACATCCGGACAGGATGTGGGCTATGCCGATTTGGGTGTAGCGGTTTGACAGAGACAGATTTTCAGAATCAACATCAACGGATTTTCTTCAAGGTGGTTTACAGTATCCAAGCCAGGTGGAGATTTGTTGGGTTGATGTCTTGTATTCTGTGAGGTCCACACAATTAATAGAGTTGTACTTGTATTAGGGTTTGGTCTATTACATGTATGAGATAAACTTATAATTGTGGTGGGATTATGATTTCTAGGTTTTCTTATATATTGTCTTTGTATGGAAAAACCTAAGTAAGGCTGTAAGGACTGTTAGAGGATTCTCCTCTGACGTGGAGAGCTGAAGACGCTGTAAGGCTGACAGATGAGCTAAGCCTATTAGATAGAGAGCTGTAGAAGTTTCTTGAGAATAAAGAATTTTTCTTTTCTCTAGTGGATGTAGGCATCCCACGATGGGGTGCTGAACCACGTTAATTCTTGTATTTTCTTCTTGTTTGCGTCCTCTCATTCCTAACAGTAATAATCTCTATAGTTCGTTGCTCTTTGCTGGCTTCTTGGGTGTGGAACAGTGCTCGAACTTTTCAATTCCTCTTCCGTGAGCAATTGAAGGAGAGGGAGCAGCGGCCTCAACTTGTACATGCTAGTCTCTTACTTTTTCTATAGTTCGTCCTAATTATTTTCTTAAATTATATTATGAATTTTTGAATTTTTTTTTATCAATTTAAAAAATATTATTATTATAAAAATATTGGTGACAATGAATCTCATCACCAAATTGATTGAGAAAGAATATTTTTAAAAATAAGAGAGATAGGAGACATTTTGTATCAAATTGAAGGTGATTACGTTTTAAGCATCTTCAAGGATGGTGGGAGAAATTTTCTATTTTAAAATTGACCGGGGTTTCCAATTTCCATGGTGGCGGATTATCTAACTTTTTTTTTTAATAAAACTTCCATTTTGACAAGACATATTTTATTTCATAAATCTGACGTAAGAGTTGATGCGGTTAACATAATTCAAAACGTTTATATATATATATATATATATAATCAAATGGTGTCGTGATTATGTGTCTATTTTTCTCTATTATAACAAAATCTTTTTTTTTTCTTTTCTTGTCAACCAAACATAACCATAGTTGATCTGTATCAATATTGGATAATACTTGGCTGATTACTGTATTGACAACTCAGCATTTTAATCTGACACATGGGTAAAAAAAGTATGACACTCAACATTTTGGGTCGATATAGCTGATATTTATCTGATCCCGACTTTCTCTAATACTGTAAACTTAAACCATGCCATAATAAGGCAGTAGGTGTTACCATCTAATTTTTTAACCTTAATTTGAAATTTAGAATAATTATTGAACTATTGTTGATTTGGGTTTGTATTAGTCAAAAATCAAACGTGGAAGATCAAAGTCAAAGATTAAAGATCAAAGATAAAAAAATCATAATCTAAAGGGAGAAGGGAAACAACTTAGGTTTGAAAAGGTAAAACATTATCAATACATCATCATCATCGTTATTCATGCCAAATGGCATTTGCAGTGATATATCTCCCAACTAATCCAAATCTAACTGGACAAATCTTGTTTTTAGGACCTCGACCTAATGCAAACCCAGTCTCTGGTCAAATTGAACTGGTTCAACAGTTGGCTAATGAAAACAACCATTGTGCTTAAGGGTGACACTTATGTATGATGTTTAGGGGTGTTAATTTTGTGTTCGAATTCGTCTGAATTAACCCAAAATCTACTTGGATCGAACTGTTAACGGAAATTTTGAGAGTTGAGGTGTGGCATATCCTACAGGCTGAAAAAGCAAAATGATGAACCCAAATTCAATAATGGCATGGGCCAAATTGAGTTAGACTAAGTATTAAACTCTACCTTCACTATTTTAGCCTTCAAGATGACCTATCTTACCGAGCTTTCAACTCGAAACAGTCTGATAACAACCCGATAAGCTAAGACCAATAACAACTCGAAACCGGATTGACCCGTTAGTTAATGTGCACAGTACAACCCACTCAGTCCGAATATCTTAATGGACATGTTTCGGTCAGACCTTATAATACTCAACACCGATTTGACCCGGACTAACCCATTGACACCCCTGGTCCATGTTAGACCGACTAAAAGTCTAATCTCCTAATAAATAGAAAAATCTTCTAAAATCTTAGTTTTACAGAATAAAATGATACTACTAAGTAAAATCCATCAATGAAGGACTAAAAGATAGATTTATCACTAGATTAAAAGACAAGCTAATTAAATCCAACCCTAATGGCCTAATCAAGGTGTCATTAATATCACAACGCCTTTTCTTAATATATATATTCCTAATTAGGCTAATACCAACCTGCATATTAATCCACCAACCCTAGATTGTTTGATTGTCATTAATGTGAAATATGATCACCAAAAGCAGGTTATTTTTGCAACATGTAAACTATGTTTTGGTAAGAAAACAATTGTTAGCTCAGTTGGTTCGTGTCCGCCTTCAAAAAGATTATAGACACCTAATAAGTCAAAAGTTGCATTCTCCTATCTTCATCTTGTGCCGTTAAGACCTCCTAGTATGTAAAGAAATTACAATAGAAACTTTCATTGAGATATTTTGATGTGATTTAAATGGAAGTGAAGAAAACCCGTACACTCGATTAGTTGATTGCCCGCCGTGAGTAGATATTTGTTAGGGTCAATTTGGTCATTTAAGGGATGTAATACACTCTGGTGGCATTTGGTTTAGCGTATGTTTTTTCCAGGATGAGTTGCGCTCTTGACAATGAAATTCAACGACAAAAGGTTTAGTCATAGCCCGTTTATATAAACAATGAAAGTATCAGTCCTTCGTTTAATAAGAAAGAGATAATTTTGAGATTACACTCCTTCCTCCAACAAAGTATGACCCTCGAAACCTTTTGTTTAAATTAATTAATTAAAGTAAAGGCATGAGATAATTACGAACCATCCACAACAAAACCAGCCAACCAAAAGAGGGGGTTGAACGCGGGCGGTGATTCGCATTTTGGTTAAGTGAATAGTAAAAAGGAGGACCCAAAAAGGATCCATCGTTCGTCCACATTCCAAACGTGATTGATTCATAAGGTAAGTGGTCGGTTGGCTTACCATTAACTCATTAAGGGACTGTTTGTTAAAACTTCAACTCTGGGATTCTTACTTCGGGTTCAAATTTCTATTCCAACTTCAAAAGGATTTAGGAGTATATGGGAGTAGAAACATGTTTGTTAACCTAATTTAGTCATGAACTCCAAAATGGTGTTGGTGGGTGGTGAATGGTGGCACTAGTGGTGAATGGTGATGGTTGGTGACGATGGTGGTGGGTGGGGGGGTGGTGGTGGTGGGTGGTAATGGTGGTGGCGTGGTGGTGGGTGGTAATGGATGGTGGTGGCGGTGGTGGTGGGTGGTAGGTGGAGGTGGGTGGGTGGTGGCGGTGGTGGTGGGTGTGGTAGGTGGTGGTGGTGGTGGTGGGGTGGTGGTGGGTGGTGGTGGCGGTGGCGGTGGGTGATAGTTGGCGGTGGTGGTGGGTGATAGTTGGTGGTGGTGGTGGATGGTGGTGGGTGGTGGTGGTGGTTGGTGGCTGGTGGTGGTGGTTGGTGGCTGGTGGTGGTGGCGATAGTAGGTGGCGGTGGGAGGTGGTGGATGGTGGTGGCGGTGGTGGGTGGTTGGTGGTGATGGCGACGGGGGGTGGTGGTGGTAGGTGGTGGTGGCGATGGTAGGTGGCGGTGGCTGGTGATTGAGGATGGTGGTAGTGGTGGTGGTGGGTAGTGGTGGCGGTGGGTGGTGGGTGGTGGTGGTGTGGTGGTGGTGGTGGTGTTGGTGGCGGCGGTGGGGGTGGTGGAGGGTGGTGGCGGTGGTGGCGGTGGTGGGTGGTGGTTGGTGGCTGGTGGGTTGTGGTGGTGGTAGTGGTAGTTGGTGGTAGTAGTGGTGTAGGGTGATTTTTACTCCAAAATTGTACTCTGAAGTTGAAAAACATCTATTTGATGCTCCAAAAAATTGGATTCTAGAGCTCATTTGGAGCCGGTTCACTCATGGATTCTCCAAAAGTCCGAACCGAGTTACCAAACAAGCTTCTACTCCATTTATGCTCCAGAAGTCAGAATCCAACTTCTGGAGTGTTACCAAACACCCCCTAAGTGTTCTATCGTCTTGTGATTCTTTAATTGGTCGTTCTAATTAATCATTACCCGTGTATGATGGATCCTATTCCATTGATCCAAAACCTGGCCCACCTTCCTCTAACGCCTGTTTGACTGTATAGAAATCCTCTCCTATGGTAGTTCCGGCTGCCAAGGGCTGGATTTCATCCAATATGCATACCGATGTATTAATATGTACGTCGACTAAACTCCAACTGTTGGATCAACCGACAGTTCCGACTGCCATAGAAGAGAATATGGATCCCTATTTGGCTAGGCCTAGTTCACTTCCACTTTCCTTATAAAGTTAGTCAGGACCACACCGAACTGTTGGTTGCCATCGGACTTTTGGCTCAGTTTTGATCAGTATGATTTACCACTGAACAGGTGGCTATAAAAATATATATATATATATAAAAAAAAATTCTTGGTGTACAGATCACCATAATGTTATCCTTTCTTGCACTAGTAAGGAGGGAAAATAGTATGGTAAGATCACAAATTTTGCCCTTCGTTGTTATTTTTGGGCAAACGATGGGTATCTAGACTTGCGGTCTGACTTGTCCCGTAGGTCCATAATGACCTCATAATTGTATAGATCGGGTTATTTCGGGATTGAATGAGAATCATTCCACTTGCACTCAAAACAAGAAAAAAAGAATACTTAACACCCTCACGTGAGTGGTCCCCAAGATTGTAAGAGGAGTCAAACTCAAAACCTTTCACTTCCTAAGGTATAAGTTCCTTGTCAATTGAGTTACCCCTTTGTGGTTAAAAATTTGGTTGAAGATCCACCGAAGTGGAAAGTCTTAACCACGTGTGTTAACAGGTAAACCCGAAGTCTGTTCCCATCCCTGTTAGGGGAGATGCCTACCGCCTCTCCTTCAAACGAACTCAAATGTATTATACCTTTCTAAATATAACAAGTGCCATTCCGAGAATTGAACTTTGGACCTCTCGCACCCTAAGTGAGAATCATCACATTGTGTCTATTATCTCTCTCTTCCATTTCACAAATTTTCTTTCTAGACATCCAAAGCATAGTCTTAAGGAAATTTTTTTTCTAAACTTATGAGCTTGAAATAGAAAATGAACAATCAAGTGGGGCAACACTGTTATTAGGTGCAATGGTTCAATCAGATACTTTCATTTGGACGATTACTTAGTAAAGGGAAACATAACACATAATTTTTTTTTTCTTCCCAACTATACATTTGTATGTAGACTCATGTGGTCTAATCTCTTGGTGCGTGCATGTATGAGATAGGAACTGATAACCTAAGAACAGACAACTAATGTGAACCACTCTTATTGAACATGGTTCTATGATAGGTCCATGAGCCTTGGATGCTAAAGTTGTTCAAGGGGTCATACAATTGAATGTAGACCTGTCCAATCTTCTTACTGTTGGTAGATATAAGCTGTATGGTTTGATGTCTTGTATTCTGTGGGGGTCCACACAGTTATAAGGGTAGTACTTGTATTAGGGTATGGGTCTATTACATGTATGGGGGTAAACTTGTAATTGTGTGGGATTAGGGTTTCTAGGTTTCCCTATAAATTGTCTCTTTGTGGAAATACCTAGGCAATGCTGTAAGGGTTGTCAGAGGATTCTCCTCTGACAGTGGAGAGCTAGAAAGCTGTAAGGCTGACAGATGAGATAAACCTATCAGGTAGAGAGCTATAGAAGTTTCTCGGGAATAAAGAATTTCTCTTTTCTCTGGTGGACGTAGGCACCCCACAATGGGGTGTTGAACCATGTTAATTCTCTATGTTTTCTTCTTGTTTGTGTCTCCAATCCTAACAAGTAGTATCAGAGCTGAAGTTCGACAGCTCGATCACTGATCTAGTAGAAGGAGGGAGGTACGCAATATGAAGAAGAAGAAAAGGAAAAAAAAAAAAAAAAGGTTGAATACGTAGTAGAGAGTTTTTTTTATGTTTTTTTTTCTCTAATCTTCCTTTTTAAAAACCATAGGAATTTGAAGGAAAAAAAGAAAAGAAAAAGGTTGGTTGGGAAGTTCTGATTTCACAAGAAATAAGATTATTTCGGTGGGTTCACTCCTGCTTAGGGGTGCAAGTTTTACCCTAACGACCCAAACCCGCCCAAGCCCTCCCTGAATCCTAGAGGGTTTAATTTTTTATCAACCCTGGCAGGGTTGGGTTGGGTTAGTATATATATATATATATATAGATATACAAACCAAACCTAATCTCGACTCTCACCTATTCTCTCAATCTCTCTCGACTGTGTCTCAAGACTCTCAACGGCGCCTCCCGGAGTCTACAATGCCTCCCAGTCCCTCAATCTCTTCGACTCTCCCTAATCTCTCTTGACTTTCGACTCTCCCTAATCTCATCGCGGCAAGTTGGCTCTCTCTTGTAGAGTTACAAGTATAACCTTGATGTTATTACGACTGCTTTCCTTTATTCCTTACTCATCTTTCTCTCTCATTTGTATAACCGTTTCCCCATGGTTGGTGACTGTTACTGACGCAATGTAAGTTTTTAATCTTATTTGTTCTTGACTGAGTTTAGTTTGAAGGTTTCTTCTTCATTGTAAACGTCATCCTATCAATAGCAACTGAATATAATCTTCTACATTTTTTTCAGTTTTACAAATTTGTTAATTTCCTTCTTCTCTTCTTCCTCTCTTTTAGATTCATTTTGAAATTTGACGAAAAAAAGGAATGGAATTAGATTCATTACCTAACCCTAGCTAATTAGGATTTTAAGTTTCTAGGTTTTCAAGAACCCTAATTATGCTCTAAGTTTTAAAAACAATTATTGAGTTTTGAGTTAAATTTGGATTTTGGGTTTCTGGCTTGTCAAGAACCGCGCGGTTCAACTGAGGAGTGGGGATAATGGCTGATTCTTTAATAGGTAAGGAGGAGAGAGAAAGATAATTCCACTAGATAATATTCATATATGGCTTCATCTGCTAACAGGTTAGGTATGTAGAGATAAAATATATTCATATTTTCCAATTAGAAGGAAAGTAAAGACAGCAGCCTGCGGGATTGTTGGTATGACGGGTGAGAATCGAAAAAAATATAGGGACTAAATTGACCCTTAATTTAACACCTACTAATTTAACACCTGATGAGATCAAGTTTCTTTTATTTTATTTTATTTGATAATTTGTTGTATGTTTTAGGATCAATTAGGGTCAATATCAGGTCAATTTGACCCTGAATTAGGATTAATCCAGCCCAATCCGGCCCTGCCAGAGTCAATCAGGACAGGTTAGGGTTAGACCCAACCCTGCTAGAGTTAGGGTTAGGGTTATACATTTTCTAACCCTGACAGGGTTGGATTGGATTAAGGTTAAGTCTAAATAGTCAGGGTTAGGGTTAGGGTTAAGGTTTTGAAAAACCCGGCCCAACCCGGCCCTGTTACAGCCCTAGTCCTGCTTTGGTTTCCAACTGTGACTGTTGGTGCGGTGAACATGGAGATCGTGGAAAGGGTTCCCGAGGCTAGGGTTCCATTGTTGATGGTTTCCGTCAGGGGTGTGATGAAATCGTATGCAGTGCTCTTCACAGCCGGCAGGTCAAGTTCGGTAGAAGCTGGTGTGCAGGTGTCGGTGGCCACAAGGAATCAGATCGATTTTGCTCAGTCGTTGCAGAGGGGTGATCATGTAGCTCAAGTGAAAGGTTTTCTGCTTGGGGGGGATCATAGATTTGCAAGTACTCTCCTTGGCACATCTATGGATCCTCAAGAGAATGAAGACGATGACCAGATTGGGTTGACTAAAGGCGTTGCATAGGGTGTGATGGTGTCGACGGCAATGACGTTGGTTGTTGGCTGCTCCGAAAAGGAGCTATTCGAAAAAGAGGATGATGCTCCCATGTTCTTCCAATTGATGGGTGATTTAGTCGATCACCGGGCTTCGATGTGAGGATCGATGCATGTGGTGATGGTGTCAAATCTGCTGGATGGAATTATTGCATGTGGCCGAGGTAGGATCGCATGTGCGATCTAGAGTTTTTTTGTCATCGGAAGAAAGAACAGATCCTCAGGGTGGTTCAGTTAGTTTTCGTGCCCAACATCCACTATCATATGTAGGATCTTCTGAGTGGGAACGGATGAATGCAGGGGACGTGTTAAATCTGAGGATAATGCCGTGGTTTGGTTGGCCAGGTATCGCGTGTGGATTTGTTAGTGCATGTGAAGATCGTGAAGTGGTTAGAGCCCATGTCTCTGCGGCAAGGACGATGGGGTCATGGCCGAGTATGAACATGTTCTGGGGCAAGAGATTGATAGGAGGATGTTGGGTTCTCCATGATTAAAAAAAAAAGGAGACAAAAGGTGTTTTCTTGATGGTTGAAAGTTATTAAAAAAAAGAAAAAAAGGAGAGAGATACTAGGTGGATCGGGGGGACTTCTATTATGGAAGGAGTATATCCAAAGTTGCAATTTTGAAAATGATTGAGGCAGATTCAGTGATGCAGACCTGCAAGGGTTACCGAATATGGTTAAGCTCGGTATGGCAACTGATCTACAAGAGATTCTGGTAGGCCTCGAATGGTGGTGGAGAGACTATACCAGACGGTATCACACGTGGGTCTTGGTGGTAGTGAGTGGATGGTTAGCGATAGCTAGGAGATCGTGATCAGATTAACGGGGACGATGGTAGCTGTTCGTCGATCTGGTCGGATCGGGGAGGTTCTTCCCTAGATCTGACGGTGGGATTGAGTCCCGACATGATGCTCATAATGGTCAGTTTATGTTGCACCGTGGGGCAAAGGAGTACTGGCGGACTGGGACAAGGAGTCAGATCTCTAGGTCTGCAGTGGAGGTGCAGTGGTGAGAGGCTTGTGTTCCATGTGCAATGGGAGTTGCAGAGGACTGGGATGAGGAGTCGGTTCTCTAAGTCTCCGCTGAAGTTTCAGAGGTGAGAGACTCGAGTTCCAGGTGCAACTGGAGTTGTAAGAAGACTGTGAGTGACAGTGATATTTCCGGTGATGCTGCAGTAGTGGGAGAGGTGGAGTCACTTCACATCACACGGAGGTGAGCTGTATAGGACACCAGAACGGAGTGTGGGCTATGCTGGTTTGGGTGTAACGGTTTGACAGAGACATGTTTACAGAATCAACATCAACAGGTTTTCTTCAAGGTGGTTTGCAGAATCCAAGCCAGGTGGAGATTTGTTGGATTTGATGTCTTGTATTCTGTGGGGGTCCACACAGTTATAAGGGTAATACTTGTATTAGGGTATGAGTTTATTATATGTATGAGGGTAAACTTATAATTGTGTGGGATTATGGTTTCTAAGTTTCCTATAAATTGTCTCTTTGTGGAAATACCTAGGCAAGACTGTAAGGGTTGTCAGAGGATTCTCCTCTGATAGTGGAGAGCTAGAAAACTGTAAGACTGACAGATGAGATAATAAACCTATCAAGTAGAGAGCTGTAGAAGTTTTTTAAGAATAAATAATTTCTCTTTTTTTTTGGTGGGCGTAGACATCCCACGATGGATCTTGAACTACGTTAATTCTCTGTATTTTTTTCTTATTTGCGTCTCTAATCCTAACATAAGCATATCTAATAAGATAAACGAAAACATTGTACATGTGAATTTAAATATAAATATTGGCTGAGTTATTGAATGCAATTTGTATACGACAATCAAATTAAAATAAAAAAAATGTAAAGCTTTGAAAGAAAAATAAAAATAAAAAGGACGAATCTAACAGGTACTTAATTCATATTAGACTTTATGTATTTTTGGACCATAGCCCAACCCATAAAAGCCGCTTCCTGACAAAGTCTCTAAGTACTGGCTCGACCTGCTTCTCTTATAACAATACCAGGATGACAACTGATGCATGCATGTGCAGAAGTCCAGTTAAGTCGGTTGAAGATTGGGAAAAAAAATTTCTGTAGCTTTGTATTATAGCAGAATTGATTCCGATCATTGAAAGTCCACCGTTTACGTGTCCAGTTGGCTTTAATATTGCCCTTTAACTTATCCCAGGTGAGTAACGTGAGTTATAATCTCTCAGTTTCCCACTTGACGAAGGGAAAACAGAGAAGAAAAACCAACATAAAAAGAAACCAATTAAATATTACAATCAGATATCATGCCACAGTTCTTATGAACATCTCTGCCTTCACTCTTCTTTTGTGACCCCCACCCTTACAGTCGAGAACCCACCTTCGCAACCATCTTTCCAGGGAATTCAACATTTGAGAGAAGAATGAAGAGAGAACCAAAGAAGAAGAATCGATAGGTAAGGAGTGACTGAATTGTTCTTTTCTCGAGGGTTCTTCTGTCAAACTTTGGGAAGTCACGAGAAATTGACTCCTTTACAATAAAATAACAATTAACAGAATTCGAAAAGAATTGGTCTCCTTATTTTTCAGACTGAAGAGATCGAGAAGGATTTTATACTTATTTTTTTGGGTTTCACTCTTCAGTCTTCTCCCAACTCTCGAAGGATGCGTCATCATGGAACTCTGGAGTATAATCAAAACCAACTTTCAAGTATATGGGACCAGACACCATCGCCAAAGCAATGCAACTGAAGAATCCAAATTCTTACTTGATCCATCTCGTGATGAAAGGGGATTTTCTAGTCGGGAGAAGATTCGTTGGCAGTGAAGACTCAACCAACAACATTGGAACGGGTAGCAGCTCCTCGACTCGTATAGAGTAAATCATTGTAGCCGAAAGCTTGTACAACATGGTTGAAATTGGAAACTATGGTAACGGGAAATCCTAAGAAGAGCACAGCTAGAATCAATTGATCACCTATGGTGTGGGACCCACATTTATGGTGTGGGATCCATTGAATATGAATGATGATGGAATCTCATAAAGAATACATATACATATATGTCAATTATTCCCGAAAAAGGCCATCTAATCATCTGAGCATACTATCAACACAAATCATTTTACGTGGTTCACTTACACGATATGTATGTGTTACGTCAATGGATCAGTTTTCGATTCCACTATTCTGATGGAGAAGGTACAACGGTCAATACCCTCACGAGATTACATTCTTATTTAAAGATAAACCTTAAACCCTAAAAATACAAGATTGCCCTCAATAAAACCGTCTTAGAACGGAATAAGAGTGGCAAAGTGAACAGTATTTCTAGACTTAAAATAATATCAAACTTCATTCGTGACAATGATTGGGTCTCTACAGATACAACGAGAAGCCGACAGCTGGCCGATACAGTGTACAATAATATTAAAACAAAAAACAAAATCAAATCAGGGATTTGTCAAGATCAAAATCGATGTGAATCAAGTGATCAGCCAATCCAATAGCAATTGCTAGAAGCATGATCGGGTCCTTTTGCATATGCACACCAATATACAGCAGAGATAGAGTTGGGCAGTCATATCTCAAGTACATAGGATCCCACGTCCTTAAGTTCTCAGATTATTGAATTTATTTCCAGTTAAACCATCAAGCAAGATATCAGGATTTTTTTTTTCTACGCTTCCTTTGTCTTATGGACCTGGATCTTCTCCGTTCAATTGCGTTAGTCATCCATGGATTGGATTAAGATGCTTGGTATATATGTCGATGCATTCGAATCTGCCCAATAGACGACAAGAGTGGTTTTTTTTTTCTTTGTTTTATAACCCCATGGTGCCGTGTTTTCCGGTTCCTTTCATTATTGGTGATGTGCATAAATATCACCATCTACTAAGAAGACCACACGTGCCAGCTAATATGCTGACCACTGTGGGTAAAATTGACTTTGACCAATCTCCAGGGTAGATCCGACAACACAGACTTGAGATCCGGAGGCAAAGTTGACCTCAGGTATTTTGAAATTGTAATGCAAAGTCGCATGGGCCCACATTAGATTACTATTTATTTAAAGGACTCACTGCCCCAAGGTCTGCCAGCTATTTAATTATTTTACTATTTTCTACTGTGTCCCTTTTGTTGTTCGGATCTGACTTAAGTATCAGATTATATCCTTCAGATTTCGAGTTCAATCACTCTTATGTTTGATTAGTATCCTTGATGGAACAGGTCTTACCTCAGAAGATCAGATCGGTTTCATGCGGCAACAATTGGGAATGTGAATGGGGCAACTGTACCACCAAGACTCCTCTCCTTGGCTTCGCATTCCATGTGGTACATGACCGCATTCTGATTTTGAATGCTCCGGTACAGTACATGATGATTTGCAGCCAGGGCTCTCCAGTTGCTTTATACTAGGGGTATGAGTCTGTCGGGTTCAGAATAATTTGGGTTTCTGGGCCTGAAATTGATTAGAGCCCATTCATTCTTTGGGTGGGCTTGGGGAGAAAGGTCTAAAAAGGATTTTCTCTGGACCTTTACAATATGGATATATCATCTCTATCATTCTTTAGCCATCGTTAAATTAGTGCTTTAATAAATATTAAAAAATTTAAGAATACAAATTAAAATTATTGGGAATTGTTTGAATAATGTGATTCATGTGTCGATTTAACTCTCATCTGAAGCTTTAAATCCTAAATCCTAAACTCTAGATTCCTAACCTAAATCCTATACACAAAAAAATTTTGGTAAAAAAAAAAAAAGGAAATAGAATTGACTAATCCTATGCCAAGGATCAGGAGATTCAAATGCCACTGTTCTTGAACATCGGCCGGTTCATATCCACTCATATGGAATTATGTTCCAAATAAAATTTGTATTTTAGAATAAATTTTAAGGGGGGATTTGTGAACTTGTTGGGGAAGAAGCAGATTCCAGATTAGTGCACACGACACCGGATAACATGAGTTTTCTTGCTATCCAGTTTGAAGGAAATTTTCCCCACGAATTTGAGCAAAATTTTGTAGAGAAATACCATACTTTTTTTTATCGCGAAAATGTGACAGAATATCATTTGATTGAACAATTGATTCCATTTCGGTTGGCCTTCTTTTTTTCTTTTTTTTACTGAATTGGTAGACACCCTCGATCTAGGTTTTAAGGGATCAAGATTGGCAATGCTTTGGAAATAGTTTTCAACCAGCAATTGACGCGCCTCGGTTATCACTAGCTGCGTCATTGCCCCATCCGTAAAGATAGATTGGCAATGCTTTGCCCGACCATGATCTGCACGGAAATACCACAAGAATAAGTTGGTTTTGAGAGATTTTATGGCCAAACCTTTCTGATCCTGACTGAGGCCGATCCCGAGTACTTGAACCCTACCTCTATCTAATACCTAAATTTAATCCACCAACAACCAATAAGGCTAAGTTTTTTTAATCTTAAGAATCCAAACCATACAAATTTCCTTAAATTTATATTTTATTAATTTGCTACTCCTTTGTAAACGAATTGAATTTCGTCCATGTTACAACTTAGAAAATGAGATATTGGTATGAAATATGAAACTAAAATGCTGTCTAAAGGGTTTGAAATATAAGGGGCAACCCATGGTTAGGCCTTAAGGAGAGCAAAATGGTGGGGGAATGACAATAGTCTGGAGAGGGTGAGAAAGAAAACCTCCTAAGAATGAGTGTTAACAGGGTCTTGTATTCCATATGGGCCAGGTTCTTTCCAACACACATTCTACCTCCAAACCCAAAGGGTAAATATCCCATTCTGTGCTTACTTCTCCCATTTGGGTCCTCCATGAACCTCTCTGGTCTGAATTCATGCACTTCATCACCCCATATGCTCTGGTCATGATGCATTCCGAGTACATCAATCCATATGTTGGTACCTTTGGGGACGATTGTTTGTCCGACATGAATGTCTTCGTTTGCTTGCCTTTGGGCATTTGGTGCTGATGGATACAACCGTAACACTTCGTTCATTACCCATCCCATCTGCAGGCAATTATAATCGTTAGGCTTTTTCTTACATGATATATAAGTTTTTATGTTTTATAATTATATTTTACCATGTAAAAAACGCAGGTTTTCACATGTATTTTGTCACTAAAAATTTTGTTGTGTTTCTTGATCATTTTCATACGTCTACTATAGTAAGTAATTTCCATATTTCAACATTGTGGGAAATATTATAAAGAAAAAGTTGTGGGAAATGGACCGGACATTAGACCATTTTGGTCCAGCCGTTGGGAGCCGATTCAAACTATGGAAAAACATATTTGGAAACGGCAAGCTTGCCGGCCCGAAGAAGAAATGTTTTGGTTGGCTCTACCTGTGGCATATGGATCCCACAAAGACCCATAGATCATCTGATCAGAGAGGACTTTTGACTACATTGACTGGGCCAACCAAAATGTTCTCCATGAGCTCATGTTGACCTATTAGTTTAGACATTAGGAACACTGGAAAAGTTCTCTATCCTCGGATTCGTATCCTCTCCTCCTAGTGGTTTTGGAAGGACAACAGTAATTCAGTCTCGATGGCAGACACGTGACTCTTGGTGAATCTGAGACCCACGTTCGAGCTGACACCCAGCCAACAAGCCAAGCCGACAAGGGGTGTCGGCTCCAACGTGGGTCTCAGATTTACCCGAGAGTCATGTGTCGGCCATTGGGACTAGGTTGCCGCATCCTCTCAGAACCACTGTGAGGAGACGATGTAAATCCCTCTATCCTCATCTCCAGTCTTTACAAATGGTTGCATTTACTCCCAAGGTTAGGAACGGCATACTAAGCAAGGATCTGCTGGGAAATGAGCATGATTACATTTACCATAGTACCCACGCAACTAGGCACTCTATACCATTGGTTAGGGATGTTAAAATTGGGTCCAAATTAAAAATTGAAATCTAACCAATTTGATTCAGTTTGGGTTAAATCGAAACCAAATGTCATTGGACTGTAATTGGGCAATATCTTTAGAGTTCGGTGAAAAATAGAAATCAGACCGGATCGATTGATTAACCCAAGCCAAATCTACTTAATAGTCCAACACCAAAATCGAAACTGAACTAGCCCTATAATGAACCCGTAAGAGCCCATTAAGCTGGCTTTTTGCTAAATATACATGTAAGAAACCAAAACTAGAAGCAAACTAGTGTGATAATGGCCTGATAAATATACATATAGGAACCTAATCTAATATGAATTCTGTGATCAATAAAAACACATTAAACCAACACGATGAAAACCCAAAACTGAAGCAGGCTGAAATCAAAATTTTCTTATTAGACAGTAATTGGGATTGAGTGTGTAAAATTGAATTGGAATCTGCTTACACCAAAATCGGTTGATCGATCCATTGACACCCCTATAGCACTGTTGAATGTTATTTAGTCAAGTTCAGTTCACCTTCACACACGTGTACTATTTACGGGATCTACCAATGGTGTAGGACTCACCTGACATGGACGGCAATGGGCCATGTCCTGTGGACCCGTGGAAGGTACACGTACCTGCTGGTGAACTCTCAATGAACATTGATGTTTAGGGATCCGCATCCTCTCCTCCCACTGGTCTGGGAGGACAGTGGCAACCTATTCCGGATGGTTGCCACGTGGCTCTTGGTCAATCCGAGAACCATGTTTGAGCCGAAACTCAGTCGACAAGCCAAGCGGACAGAGGGTGTCGGCTCGGACGTGGGTCTTGGATTCACCGAGAGCCACGTGGCAACCACAAGGGATAGGTTGTCACTGTCCTCGAATAACCACTGGGAGGAGACGATGTAAATCCGATGTTTAGTGACCAAATTTGTATCATTCAAGAACCACATGCAGGTTCAGTGGAGGAGTCGGGAAGATGAAGTCCATACCTTCTTTAGTCTAGCAAGCATGGTGGGATCAAGGGGCCCATCTCCAATTTCTTCTTTGATCTCTTCCCTGAGATGGTTTTGCCACTCAGGATGCAAAGCCAAGAGCAGTAACGTCCAAGTGATGGCCAATGCTGTCGTCTCATGGCCACCAAAGAAGAACGTCTTGCACTCATCCACCAGCTCTTGCTCAGTCAGCTTCTTCTTATTGTTCTTTGAGTCTGAAAGCAGAAACCCTAGCAGATCTTGCTGGGGCTGATCATGATGATCTCCTTTGGTACTGTTTCTCCTCTTCCTCTCAGTTATGATTGTTAAGAGGAGACTATCAATCTCCTTTCCTATCTTTCTCGATTCTAAGGTCTGCTTAAAGTTCAAGAACTTGCCGAATGGTACACCAACCAAGCGATTAGATTTGAAGAGTGAGAGCTGCAAGGCTCTCAGCTTCTCAAACAATTTCCGGCCGTTCTCGTCGTTGATACCAAAAGCCAACTTTGCAATGATTTCTGCAGCGGTACTGGTGATCTCCTTCTCGACGTGGATCGTGGTTTCACCGGAGGTGATGAGGTTAACCCACTGGTCTAGCATCTTGTTGGCTGACTCCACCATTGAGCTTGCTATGATCTGTGGGCTCAGGAAAAGTACACAGTTCAGTCGGTGCCATGAGAGCCAAACAAACGTTACAAAATATAGAATGGTACATAACTGCGCGCTTTAATATATACTATCTAGGATGATTCATGTGGTCCTGCGAGTCTAGCAAATCAGTTAAAATCTATTATTGTCTATACATTTGTTGCAGTGATGACAAGTTGGGTGGTAATTAGGAATAAATAAGGTTCGTTTGTGTGGAAGGAATCAACTCTTGAAAATCCAAGACATTAATTACTATTATAGAAATAGATCCCTAAGCAAGATGCAAAAGGGAAACCAAATAGAAAAAACAATCACATAATAGAAAAGATTAATGTAGTTTAAGAAGAGTTCCTATCTATGTTCATGTTGAGATGACAGTTACTTCACTATCAATGATGTATAAGAGTACGATCACTCAACCTCATGCTTCTTGTCTAATCACAATTGTATAGCCAAATTAACTTTTATAGGTCTTTTACCTAAATATTCTTTGAAAAAAATTTCCTCAAACCCTTTAGGTTTTTAACTACCCTTCGGATCAGCATACAAACTCATGCAACAGAATACGAGACATCCTACGCTACTCCCAGCAACTGGACCATGGCATTTGGTCATGTAAATGAGAGAGAGAGAGACCTTGATATTGGCTGGTGAAAGAACAGGTGCAATGATGTTACGATGGTGAATCCAGTCATCGCCTTCCAACATGAGCAATCCATTCCCAAACATAGATTTTCTGTCATATTTAAACACATTGGGCTTTCCCCAGTTCTTGGCCATCACCCCTGATGACATCTCCTTTAGAAATTCAGGGTCTGCAACATATAGGAAAGGCTCAATGCCAAGCCAGTATACGAATACTTTTCCTGCAAAACCATCATATAAGCTCATTTCCAGTTAAAGACAATCCATCGAAACTGCAAGTCTGCAAACTACACATGCATATCATAGCAAGATTTGATGATCTGTAGACCAAAACTTAGCTTTGCTTACCATGTAATTGCCTCCACCGAGCAAAGTAAGGGAAAACAATTGAATGGATAATATGAGTGACATTTTCAGATCTCAAAGGAGAGTCTCTCTTTTCTTTTTTTCTCATTTCATCGATGTTCCCCAGAGGAAAACTTGGCTTTGGACCATCAAAACCATTCTTTCGGACCTTCTTATACGCTCGAATTGGTGAAAGCCAAGCTATAAAGATGATAAGGAAAACCATGGCAAAGCCAAGAACTTGCAGGAACTGAAAAAAACCCATCTCTTTCCTCTCTATATGCAACCTCAGAGTTGATTGATAGTTATAGAGGAAAACAAAAGGGTATTTTATAGATGTAAGAGGGGGTTCAGGAATGTCGGAATTTGACCACAAGAAACGAGTTTTATGGAGTTGAAAATTTTTTCTACTCAGTTGTGGATTTTTTTTTTCCTTTTCGTTCTTTCCCTATTAAATTCTCTATACTTGCTTTCTCCATTGTTTCCTTATTCAGTGCTTCCACAGTATTCAATCACGTGTTGCGTGTGCGGTTTTTAAATGACAACGAGGACTCCGGAGTTCATTTTAAAATTGACCTGCGTGTCCTACATATTTCCATGGTGACGAAAATTCCCTTTTTTTTTTTTTTCTTGGTAGAAGAAATTCCATTTTCACATTACATATTTTATTCTGTAAATCTGACGTTAGAGCTGATGCGGTTAACATCATTCAAAACCTTTTTAGAGATATAGTTTTGAGATTACGCACCTTCATCCGACAACTGTCCTAAACAACCTTTTGTCTAAATTAATTAATTGAAATGAAGGCATGAGATAACTAAGAACCGCCCACAACAAAACCGGCCAACCAAAGGAGTGGGGGTGAACGTGGTCGGTGATTCGCTTTTCGGTTACGTGAATGGTAATAAGGAGGACCCAAATAGGATCCATCGTTCGTCCACATGCCAAACGTGATTGATTCATTTCAGATTTTCAGTATTCAGACTTCACAAGGTAAGTGGTCGGTTGGCTTACCGTTAAGGTGGTCTATAGTCTTCTAGTTCTTCAATTGGTCGTTCTAATTAATTAGGTTTACATCTTCTGTCGCCTGAGTTTGGGTAGGAAAATTGATTGCCCAGATGGATGGTCGTCACCTGGTTCTCGGGTGAATCCGAGCCCTCCATCCAAACCGACACCCCTGTCGGCTCAGCTTGTTGGCTGGGGTGTCGACTTGGATAGAGGGCTCGGATTCATCCGAGAGCCAGATGACAGTCATCTATTCAGGCCGCCAATTCTCCTGCTCAAACTCAAGCAGAAAAAGATTTCTATACTAATTAATTGGTCCTATTCCAGTATAAAAATCTTCTCCCGCCCACCTGCCGCCGGCCAAGGGCGGGATTTCAGCCGGTCCACCTCCCAATGTATTGGTAGACAGACCGGCTGATCCCCAGCCCTTGGATCAGCGGCAGGAATCTCCTGCCGCGGGAGAGGATTCGATTCCCCTATTCCATTGATCATAAACCTGGCCCACCCCCCACTTTCCTTGTAAAGGTTAGTCAGGAACTCACCTAACTGCCGGTTGCCATAGGACTTTTGGCTCAGTTTTGATCAGTATGATTTCCCACTGAGCTTGTAGGATTCTTTTGTTCGCATAACTTTGGCACTTCTCACCAATAACAGGTGGGTAAAAAAAATTAAAAATAAACCTTGGTGTGAAGATCACCATTGATTTGCATGAGATGGTTATATTTTACTAAAATTTATCCTTTCTTGCACTAGTAAGGAGGGATAGTAATGGTATTATATATTATAATTATAAAAAAATTTACTTACAATTTAGTAAGATTACGAATTTTGCCCTTCTCTGTTTTTTTTTTTTTTTTTTTTTTTTTTTGCTGAGAGTGGGTATCCAGACCATTGGTTTGACTAATCCCGTATGTTCAAATTGACCTCACAATTGCAATCAAACCACAAAAGAAAGAGCACTTAAAATCCCGTGTGAGTGGTCCCAAGACGGTAAGATAAGTCAAATTCAAAACCTTCCACTTCCTAAAGTGCAAGCTCCTTGCCAACTGAGTTACCCCATTGAGGATAAAAAGTTGGTTGAAGATCCACTGAAATGGAAAGTCTTAATCACATGTGTTAATAGGTAAATCCGAAGGCTATTCCCGTCCCTTTCAAGGGAGATACCAACCGTCTCTCCTTCAAAGGAACAAATGTATAATACCTTTCTAAATATAACAAGGACCATTATGAGAATTGAACTCGGGGCCTCTCGCACCTAAGCGAGAATCTTGAAAGACCCAAATACTAATATTGAAGCCATCATCACTTTGTGTCTATTGTCTCTCTCCTTCATTTCGCAAATTTTCTTTCTAGACATCCAAACATAGCCTTACATAAAATTTTTTCTAAACTTACGAGGTTGAAATAGAAAATGAACCTTCAAGTGCGAGAATACTGTCATTAGGTGCAATGGTTCAATCAGATACTTTCATTTGGACGATTACTTAGTAAAGGGAAACATAACACATGGGAAACCTTTTTTATTTTTATTTTTTATCTTCTAACTATATATTTGTATGCAGACTCGTGATCAGATCTCTTGGTGCAAGTGTGATGTAGGAACCGACATTGAAGCCGTCCAACTTGAGAACAAACAGCTAACGCATGTGTTCCACTGATTGAATGTATGGTCGATTTGTGACCCTTAAATGCCAAAGGTGTTCTATGGGTAATACCATTGAATGTAGTAACCTGTCCAACCTTCTTACTCCCAGAAGTAGGATGACAACTGATGCATGCATGTGCTAGAAGTCCAGTTAAGTCGGTTGAAGATTGGGAAAAAAATTGTCTGTAGCTTTGTATTATAGCAGAATTGATTCCGATCATTGAAAGTCCACCGTTTACGTGTCCAGTTGGCTTTAATATTGCCCTTTAACTTATCCCAGGTGAGTAACGTGAGTTATAATCTCTCAGTTTCCCACTTGACGAAGGGAAAACAGAGAAGAAAAACCAACATAAAAAGAATCCAATTAAATATTACAATCAGATATCATGCCACAGTTCTTATGAACATCTCTGCCTTCACTCTTCTTTTGTGAGCCCCACCCTTACAGTCGAGAACCCACCTTTGCAACCATCTTTCCAGGAAATTCAACATTCGGGAAAAGAATGAAGAGATAGAACCAAAGAAGAAGAATCGATAGGTAAAGAGTGACTGAATTGTTCTTTTCTCGAGGGTTCTTCTGTCAAAGTTTGGGAAGTTACGATAAATTGACTCCTTTACAATAAAATAATAATTAACAGAATTCGAAAAGAATTGGTCTCCAGATAGAAATCTTTTCCATCCGTCTTTGTCGTTCACTCAAATATTGAACGATTGAGATACATCAAACACACATTTTAATATAATCTTAGTTATGCAATGTTCGACTGAAAAACTGAAGAGAAGGAGAAGATTTTTATATTTATTTTTTTGGGTTTCACTCTTCAGTCTTCCCCATACTCTCAAGGATGCCTGATCAAGGAACTCTGGAGTATAATCAAAGCCAACTTTCAAGTATACGGGACGAGACACCATCGCCAAAGCAATACAACTGAAGAATCCAAATTCTTACTTGATCCATCTCGTGATGAAAGGGGATTTTCTAGTCGGGAGAAGATTCGTTGGTAGTGAAGACTCAACCAACGACATTGGAACGGGGAGCAGCTGTTAGAATTTTTAATGCAAGTTAGGGTTTTTCCCATGAAATTTCTCATGAACCATAACGAGTCTACCACACAAATAACTAGAATACAATGGACAATAAAAGAGATGATAAAACACATACCATTTGCTGTAGATTGATTTCTGACCGTTTCCTGTAGCTTGAATGCCTCGATTAGAGTCTTCCACAGCCTCATTGGGATCCCTTTTTCCTCTGAGCGTATGGGAGCAACAGAGAGATAAAACCAATGGCTGCGGGGACCCTAACCATAGTATGTATAATAATATCCCTAACCCAGAACCATTCCCACAGTGGACCGGATTGGTAGTCTCTAACCAGTGACGAACCAGACTTGAACCGGTCAAACCAGTAATTGAACTCCCACTTAACAACTGGTTAGGTAATTAATCAAGCCCACACAATAGGAATCTAACAATCTCCCACTTTGACTAGATTAATTATAAAACCATAGTCGAAAAGTGTGGCCATGGAATCCTATTACATAATAAACCATCATCAAACTTTGATCCACTTATCAAGCCTACCAATGTTGAGCAACAGCGGAAAATACTCTAACATATCTGGTGTACTACCTTCTATCAGCTACATACAAGGGTCTACTTAATGATATGAATCGCCTAGAGACATGTATACATGAAAATATTATTTCATGTGGGTCCAGATCGAATAACCTTCGATCTAATTGCCTTGATAAAACCTTAGAAGCAATAAACCTTGATATGACCGTAGCAAACCGCCACATACTCTTTTGGTCAATATCGTACTTTGGCACACCGCCGTGAATTATGGCTAAATACCGTCCCATTCATTTAGCTTAATACCGCCTCGTTCATTTGGCTAAATACCGCCTCGTTCATTTGGCTAAATACCGCCCTTGTCAATGACATGTCAATGAATATGCAACATAGAAATAAATGAATGCTGAAATAAAAATAACCATGGTAATAAATATTCATGCCAAAACTATAGGCAATGTAAATAAACATAATGAAATAAATCATTATCAATGTGAAAAAAGTTTCCCACTAACCAAGCACATTTAATGAATTAACCATTTCTATATTAAACATACAATCCCTTGAAGACTGTCATTGACAAAACCTTCGTCAAAGAATCTACAATCAAGATGTTTAACGAATGTGCTCTACAATGATATAAATTCTTTGACCTTTTTCTCTCACCTAAAGAGATTTGAAATCTGATCTCTATTATGCTTTGAATTACTAGATTTTACATTATTTTTTGAGAACAACACAGCTGAACCGCTGTTACAACACATCTCAATAGGCCTAAGTAAAACTTACAACCTTTCAAGTCTGAAAGATAACTCTTCAACCAGATATGCTACTTATTAGTTTCACATATAATTATAAAATCTACCTTATCAAGAGGGTGATGTATGGATAAACTTCTTTACATTTTTCCCCAAATGATACATCTACCATCATAACAAAAAACTGAGATGGGATTTATGCCACCAATGCAATCACTAAACACTACATCACAATAGCCAAGAGTGTCACTACTGCCACAAATGAGTAGATAATCTTTGGTCCTCTACAAATACCGCATGACCTTCTATTCTCGTTGTTCAGTGAGCTATACCAGCATCCAACTAAAAATGTCTCAAAACACTCTAAACAAAGGCTATATGAGAATAAATATAATCTTGAGCATACACCAAGTTCTATACTTTAGATGCTCTCTCTGAACATCATTTCCTGAACATAACTCTGTCAATTTGTATCCTTTACTGATTTAAGCATCTGCAACTTAACTGTTATGCTTGTACATTCAATCATTCGAGAACACGAAAAACGTATACCCTATGAGAAAACCCAGAGTTTCATTTTTTCTGTCACGAGGAAACTCAATTTCAAGTACAAAGGTACTTACTCACACATTCTTCATCTCGAATTTATCAAACATTGAAAATTATGGTTTCAACAGGTAAACCATGTCATTGCTAGTTAGTGATTAACCATCAACACATATGACTAGGAAATGAATCCACTCTCACTGACCTCTAAATATACATAATGATCAATGATAATCTCAATAAAGTTTTAAGAAGATACAACTCTGTCAAACTTCAGGTAAAACATCAGGTACCACTACCTAGATGCTTGCTTAATCCACATATTGACTTTATAAACAACTTCTTTCATATTTTTTTTTGATCAAAACGATCTTTACATCTATCTAATGCAACTCCAAAATTGAATACACAACTAAGACCTCAAAGATTTGAAGTCTATACTTTTCATTCTCTTTGTGTGATTCCATTTCGCTACAAGTTTTACTTTGTAGCAATCAATTCTTCCACTGGAATCACACATTTTCTTATATATCCATTTGAGCCTATGAGTACACCGCTCATGACAAGAGCATAAAATTCCAAATCTTATTGATGTTCATAAATAACGATACATCATTTATGACTGATAATCACTCAAAAGCAATTTCATTATTAACAATGTGCTCAAAACTATTGAGATCTTCATCTTGTCTAATGCCAAAACATCTATTTTGAGGTATAACATGTGATGAAATCACAGATCTACATGGTCTATTATATCTCCTCATTGCCTTATCTAGCTCTGGAATTTTGGCTATGCATCAACCTGAATGAAGATAATTTCAACAATTATTTCATTAAACTCTTATAATATTTTTGATACCTCAACTAATTGTTCCACAATAATTTTCATGTGATCTCATTAAACTTATGTTTCTTGGATGTGACTGCTAACCAACATTATCAATGAATCTTACTGAATCCTTCAGACATGAGTGGATATCCCAAAAAATGATAACTCAATGTCCTAAAATAATCATTCTTCCACGAGTATTATGAAAACACGTTACTTTTACAGTTCCAATCAAAAAGATAACTTGAACTAAAAACAACTTACATGACACCCTATTAATACTATAGGCTGCAGAACTGATCACTCCATAGGAGCTAATATATTCTCGAGTTCTCTTGATCATATTTATATGCCACTCTTTTATGTTGAATCTCATCCACATGATGCTAAGCCATAAGCTTTTTCACTTGTAAACATTTGGCTAAAATCATTGGGAGTATATCAATATCACCCGATCTATCTTAACAATTTACATTCTCCTTCAGATCCGACAGTCTTAATCCTTTAATAAAAGATTTTCTTTTCTTTTCAAAATATTGAAAAACATCCAATGAACTGATTATCACAAGAATTTCCTAGATAAAATCTTGATGTCCACAAGAACCAACAATTTCCTGTTGTAAATACCTTTTAATATTTCTTAATCTTATCATTTTTCCCTTAAATAATCCTTACAAGTACGCAAGTCATTAACTTTTGGGATTTCCAGAATTTTGTTCTTTACAACCTTTTTACAGTCTTTCCTTAGATAAGAGTCCTAAATGTCTATGCTAAGGATGGAATTAAGATATACTGTCTAACTTCTATAGCTAAGTAAACTACAGAAAACAAATAAGGGTTTTTTGCTACTCCTATAGGTTTGGATTACTTCTACTACTTAAGTCTTCAATCTCCATTACCTTCTCACTTGAAAGTTCATGATCCTACTTTTCATCCAGTTATAACATTTTTCACATGTTTCTTCTGAGTTCTTGTAGTTCCATAAAATCATTTTTCTTGTCAAAAGTTTCTTACTTTTCCTTGAAAAAACAATTTTCTTTCTGTAAGACCCTACCTTTCACTTACTGCATTTGTCAGAGTATGACTCACACGTCATGACATTGGCATTCATTCCTTTCTCTTTTCTTTGAACTTTCTTCCTTAGTGTAAAGGGAATCAACTCATCTTCTGTCCACTGGGTTTATGGGTCACCAGGGTCTAACTTTGTAGTTTAGGTGAGGAAGTGAAAGTCAAGTGAATCATCTATAATATTTTAATGAGTTATCTATAGAGATTCACATATCTTAGAGCTTATTAGTGATGGCTAATAGCTCTAACCTGTGTTTTTTCACACACCATTATCATCCTATACCATCAAAACTGATACAGACAACCTTGATAATACAACATCTGGAGACATCCAAAAACCGAAATGAGTTACCTACAAAGATTCACATATCTTAGAGCTTATTAGTGATGGCTAATAGCTCTAACCTGTGTTTCCTCACACACCATTATCATCCTATACCATCAAAACTGGTACAGACAACCTTGAGAATACAATATCTCTCCACCCCATTTTAAAGACCAAAATTTCTTTGGATTTTACTCTGAACATCTATTTTCAATGTTCCTTATTTGAATTTTCTTTTACCTGATCTTAGGGATTGAATATTCCTAAAGACCAGAATACAATCTTTGCTGAGTACTAGGTTAAACATTCCTAGACTAGCTTTCAATTTTTCATGCCAATTCATAGAACTGGCCCGCCATAACAACCATCATGACGTGTTTGATCATTATATCTTCTCTAATATGTGTGATATAATGCAAACATACACACAAGATAAGTTAAACTTATAATAATTAAATATATGTAAGTCCATTTCCTTTAAAGAGTCAATCGAAACTACACTCTCATCCTTTGGGACAAGAGCGCACTGGTCCTCTTACTATCTGTGTAGAGTCAACCGAAACTACACCCTTATCCTTTGGGACAAGAGCGCACTGGTCCTCTTACTATCTGTGTAGACTCAACCGAAACTACATCCTTATCCTTTGGGACAAGAGCGCACTGGTCCTCTTACTATCTGTGCAGTACCTGCGAAGGAATAATGACTCTCAAAATTCCACCACCTTTGGGTGTATGAAACTTCTAAAGTCAAGATCCTTCATCTATGTACATGAGTATACGTGATCTTTGACATCGCCACCTTTGGGTGGACAATGCCGCTCTTTGCTGTTTCAATAAAAGTAAAAATCTTGATAATGTCACCTTTGAGTAAGCACTATCCTTCTTTGCTGTGTCTATAAATGCATAAGTACTGAATTTGAGCATATCATGATAGAACTGAGCTTGCCACTTTGGTGGTCCCACCCAATCCTTACACAACATGTACAAATCATAATTTGAATAAATTGGGACAATGCCACCCTTGGGTGAACACTGTCATTCTTTAAAGCATTTACGAACATAGTCACTTGAATTTGAACACATCATGACAAAACAAGGTATACCACTTTGGTGGGATCCACCAAGTTCCACCATGATATGATCAAATCCCAAATTACAGTTCTAGTGGGATATATATAACCATGAATATTTTTCAAAAAATAACTTTATAAGTCTAAACATTCAAATAAATATACACTTTAGCTCAACAATCATTATGATACAAGAATATTGAGAAAAACCAGCAGAAACACTGCAAATCGAGCTCTAAAAGAGCATTAACTTGGAAAAATACTATTTCCAATGTATCAAAATGTAACAATATATATTTCAGATTGAAGAGCATTGAAAACCAAGTCCAACGCAACAAACCGCAGGTCAATCCAACCTTCCTAGCTCCCACAAATCCAGTTTAAAGTCGGATTGTGAACGCAGTCAAAAAGCTGCAAGGCAAACATGGCTTAGAAGTCTGGACCGGGATGAACCGTAGTCTGAACCAAACCAAACTAGCATGGCTAGACCAAAACTGAACCCGATTTACCCAATCGGGTTAACGGGTTAAAAAATCGTCTACCGGGTCGATTTTCCGGGTCAAACATTCGGGTCACTGGGTTGATCTATCCGGGTTTTCGGGTTCGCTAAATTCGGGTCATCGGGTCGGCGTATCCATGTTTTCACGTTGACCCATTTCGGTTTCGAGTCGTTCTGGACTGGTTGGTCAGCCCTGGGCTGGGTCTGACTGGCCGGGCTAGGTTTGCCCGGTCTGGGCCCGATCGACCGGGCGGTCCGGGCTGGGCCGCCCAGCCCTATCAGAGCCGGTCTGGACCTGGTGCGCCTGGGCTGGGTGGACTTTGCCGGAGTCAACTAGCAAACCGGTTAGGGTTTACGATTCGACGCCGAGTCGACCCGGCGATGACTCGGCGCCGTCAGAACAATTTTTTTTTTAAAGTTTTCAACCGCCAACGCGTGGATCTCATGCACTTTTTCAGGCGGCCCATGGGGGAGCGTCCGGCCACTCCCGGCGACCAACTTTGTGTCGGTCGACTCGTTTTTCGGAGTACTACAACCTGGTATTGTTTATTTCGAATTTCACCGATCTGAAAAAATTTCGAATGGTTTTAAACTTTGTGGGAAAAAATTATGGAAAAAAATTTCTCCCTTTTTCAATTCAATCATTCCTACTATCTTAACTGTCCCTTACCTATGATCCTAGCTCTGTGTGGGTGGCTCTGATACCAATTGTTAGAATTTTTAATGCAAGTTAAGGTTTTTTACCATGAGATTTCCCATGAACCCTAACGAGTCCACCACACAGATAACTAGAATACAATGGGCAATAAAAGAGATGATAGAGGACATACCATTTGCTGTAGATTGATTTTTGATCATTTCCTGTAGCTTGAATGCCTCGATTAGAGTCTTCCACAGCCTCCTTGGGATCCATTTTCCTCTAGACGTATGGGAGCAACAGAGAGATAAAACCAATGGCTGCAAGGACCCTAACCATAGTATTTATAATAATATCCCTAACCCAGAACCATTCCCACAGTGGACCGGATTGTTAGTCTCTAACCAGTGACGAATTAGACTTGAATCGATCAAACCAGTAATTGAACTCCCACTTAATAACTGGTTAGGTAATTGATCAAACCCACACAACAGGAATCTAACAGCAGCTCCTCGACTCGTATAAAGTAACTCGTTGTAGCTGAAAGCTTGTACAACATGGTTGAAATTAAAAACTATGGTAACGGAAAATCCTCTCAGAAGAAGAGCACAACTAGAATCAATTGATCACCATCGATATGGTGTGGGACCCACATCTATGGTGTGGAATCCATTGAATATGAATGATAATGGAATCTCATGAAGAATACATACATAAATATATATATATATGTCAACTATTCCCGAAAAAGGCCATCTAATCATCTGAGCATCATCAACACATCTGGATTATTACTTGTTGTTACACAATTAAGGTCTCCAGTTCATTGGGTCCAGTATTAGACACTCGGCCATATCCAAAATCGATCCAAGGATTGCTGGGAATTAAAAACACAATAAAACAACAATAGTGAAAGGGAAAACCAACGTTATACAATCATTTTACGTGGTTCATTTACACGATATGTATGTGTTACGTCAATGGATCAGTTTTCGATTCCACTATTCTGATGGAGAAGGTACAACGATCAATACCCTCACGAGATTACACTCTTATTTAAAAGTAAACCTGAAACCTTAAAAATACAAGATTGCCCATAATAAAACCGCCTCAGAACCAAATAAGAGTGGCAAAATGAACAATATTTCTAGACTCAAAGATAATATCAAACTTCATACGTGACAATGATTGGGTCTCTACAGATCCAATGAGAAGCCAACAGCTGGCTGATACAGTGTATAATAATATTAAAACAAAAAACAAAATCAAATCCGAGATTTGTCAAGATCAAAATCAATGCGATCAGCTAATCCAATACCAATTGCTTGAAGCATGATTGGGTCCTTTTGCATATGCAATCCAATATACAGCAGAGGTACAGTTGGGCTGTCATATCTCAAGTACATGGGATCCCACGTCCTTAAGTTGTCAGATTATTGAATTTATTTCCAGTTAAACCATCTAGCAAGATATCATGATTTTTTTTTTTTTTTTCTACGCTTCGTTTGTTTTATGGACCTGGATCTTCTCTGATCGTTCAATTGCGTTAGTCATCCATCCATTGGATTAAGATGCTTGGCATATATGCTGATGCATCCGAGTCTACCCAATAGATGACAAGGGAGGTTTTTTTTCCTTTGTTTTATAGCGCCATGGTGCAGTGTTTTCCGATTCCTTTCATTATTGGTGATGTGGATAAGTATACCATCCACTAAGA
This sequence comes from Protea cynaroides, assembly GCA_028583415.1. Taxonomy (NCBI): domain Eukaryota; kingdom Viridiplantae; phylum Streptophyta; class Magnoliopsida; order Proteales; family Proteaceae; genus Protea; species Protea cynaroides. Next base: position 93,608,531 of record CM053275.1, on the reverse strand, counting down.
AGACCACACGTGGCAGCTAATATGCTGACCACTGTGGGCAAAATTGACTTTAACCAATCTCCAGGATAGATCCGACAACACAGACTTGAGATCCGGAGGCAAAGTTGACCTCAGGTATTTCGAAACTGTATTGCAAAGTCGCATGGGCCCACATTAGATTACTATTTATTTAAAGTACTCACTGCCCTAAGGTCTGCCAGTTATTTAATTATTTTACTATTTTCTACTGCGGTCACCTCTTGTTGTTCGAATTCCTGACTTTAAGTATCATATTGTACCTTTTAGATTTCGAGTTCAATCACTCTTATGTTTGATTAGTATCCTTAATTGAGCAGGTCTTACCTCGGAAGATCACATCGATTTCATGCGGCAACAATTGGGAATGTGAATGGGGCAACTGTACCACCAAGACTCCTCTCCTTGGCTTCGCATTCCATGTGGTACATGACCGCATTCTGATTTTGAATGCTCCGGTACAGTACATGAGGATTTGCAGCCAGTGCTCTCCAGTTGCTTTTTACTAGGGATATGAATCTGTCGGGTTCAGAATAATTTGGGTTTCTGGCCTGAAATTGATTAGAGCCCATTCATTCTTTGGGTGGGCTTGGGGAGAAAGGTCTAAAAAAGATTTTCTCTGGACCTTTTCAATATGGATATATCATCTCTACCATTCTTTAGCCATCGTTAAATTAGTGCTTTAATAAATATTAAAAAATTTAAGAATACAAATTAAAATTATTGGGAATTGTTTAAATAATGTGATTCATGTGTCGATTCAACTCTCATCTGAAGTTTTAAATCCTAAATCCTAAACTCTAGATTCCTAACCTAAATCTTATACACAAAAAAATTTGGTAAAAAAAAAAAAAAAAAAAAAAAAACTAAAAACTCACTCTCACATGAACGGACCAAAGTATTGCATTATCACTACTTCTGTTGGTGTAGCAGAATTATTTTTTTTTTAATGAGTATTAATTAATGAGTAGTGAATAAAAATTTCCATTGTGGATTTTTGCCACGTGGAGAATTAATATGATCATTCTAATATTCTCTATACTTGTCCTACCAGTATCATGGTCATCATGTTATAATAAACGAAATTAAATATGCATGAACAATAATAACAGGAATAGTGGATGACATGTGATATGCACATTACAATCATATAAGCATAGAATCATTCATAGTATTGGAGTCAACAAACAAAAATAGTTTATTATTAGCCAATTAGTTTAGGTCTTGTTCTCTCACCTTTGATTGCTAGTAGATCCTCATTCAAGCTTTATAATTCACCTTTAAATCACTGGAAAGACTTAACAAGTCGATAAAATTTAATTAGAATTAATTCCAATATTTTTAGACTAACAAAAATCGTAAGGTCGCAGGGTAGGGTCGCAGGATAGGGTGGCACCTAGGGTAGCAGTTTCTGCGACCCTAGGGTGTAGGGTCGAACGTGGGGTCGAATATCAATCGACCCTACGTGCGACCACACCCTCCCTGAGACTTCCCGAGGGCATGTGGTCGATCATGTGGTCTCGTAGGGTGGGATATCATTCGACCCTACGTGCGACCACACGTATTCTGAGTCGACCTTTCATTCTAAAGTCTATTCTTTCATGTTTGGATCATTTGGCTTACTTTCATGGTCCATTCTATGATTGTTCTATGGCTCAAAACTACAAGTTATACACTATTCATAGTCCATAATGATTTCCTCCATGGAATCTCTTGAAACTTGTCCATGGATGGATGATTTGGGTTTCTCTTAATCCTATGTTCTTCATAACTATTCTAGAATCTCTTATTCAGGTAAGGAATTAGGTTCATACTTTTATTCAGAGGTTTTTCTGAGCTTCCTCCTCTTCCTTAGTCTTCTTCTTCAAGTTTCCTTCTCTTCTTCTCTTCCTTCTCTTTCTCTTGCTCTCACTTTCAATTAGGGTTTTAAAGGAGTGAAAGAGGCTTAGGAACGTCCTATTTATATAGAAAAACCCTCCATAATAACCCCCAATGAGTTTAGGAAAGATCCCCTTGGAATTAGGAAAATTTCTTAATTTTCGGTTCGTGCTGTTTTCGTAGGGTCGGATGTACTGAGACCCTACGTTTTTTAAAACATGAGACCCTAGGGTGTAGGGTCGCATAATCCGAGACCCTATGTTTTAAAACATGGGACCCCACGACCAAAAATTCATGGGTTGGACTTCTGTTGAGGTGGGCTCGACCTTACCTGTTTAGGCATGCGACCCTACCCTCATTTGGACTATTTTTGAGTTAAATTTCATATTAGGTCTTGGATTTCTTCACGCACTTGGTCCACTTGGCTCGACCATGGTATGTAGACTGGTTATGACACGAAGTGTAAGGTTAGACCGGATTCGTGGCGTGCGGGTCTTACAGGTATGGTCGACCATATAGTAAGAAACTAAGATCACATACCAATGACCCTACGATCGATGTTTTTGACCCTATGGTCAATGGATTTTGGACCATAGGGCATCTACCGTACGACCCCAAATCAGACTTCGAATTTGAAAACTTTTCTAATTTGAGGAGGATCTCTTTCCTATTGTTAAAGAACTCTATATGGAGAGTTTCTCTCTATATAAAGGATGTCGCTCAACTCCTTTTCACTCTTTTAGAACGTTAGTAACCCTAGAGGAAGAGAAGGAAGAGAAAGAGAAGGAGAAGGACAGAAGGATAAGGAGAAGGTGTTGCTGAGAAGATTTTAGTTCTTTATCGTAGGCAAAGGTATGAACCTAATCTCTGAAGATGTAAATTCTATGGAATAAGGTTCTATGGAGGATTGGAGATGTCAACCTATTATAATCTATGTGATTCCTTGAGTAAATCCCAAGGATAACTATGAGGGATGAGTTTGGTGATAATGGTTGATGAGAAACTACTAATGATGACCATAGGATAACCTTAGTATAAACCCAAGAGAAAAATCGAGGAGTTGACCCAAGAAGAACTCGGATTGAATGTAGTTTGTGACCAGAAATTGTAAGGTTGCAGCTATGGTCGACCATAGCATGATCAAGTATCAACCATAAGCATTCAAGAAGAATTCAGAAACCATATGGTACTAGGTATGGTCGCATATAGTGCGACCGTAGGGTATCGACCGTACATAGTAAGGTCGGCACAACATGCGACCATAGGACCTATCAGACACCTATCAGTGATCTATTTTGATTTTTGACTACCGTAACATGGTACATATGAACCCTAACTTAAATTCCTATAACTTTTAAGTTATTAAATTGATTCAAAAAGAAGTACAAGGTTGGAAGGAGATCAAGTATAGCTAACAGGTGAGGGAACAAGACCTAAATTAATTGGATACTAATAAACTGTTATTTTATTCAGTCCAATGTCATGAATGATTCTATGTTTGTATGCTTGTATTGTGTATCTTACATGTCACCCACTATTACTGTTATTATTGTTCATGCATATTTACTTTGTCTATTTGCTATCATGTTGATTTGTGATGCTAGGAATATGCATGTGATTATGTGTGTGTGTTTAGTATGCTGGATGAGAGTGGAGCATCAGGAGGTGGACATTGTGGTCTTTGACTTGGTCACCAGATTCTAGCTTTATCTCTATTCAAGTCTTGCCCATTGACATCATCGTATCGCCATTACCTTTACAGAACTATTACATCGTAGGGCATCAAAGGAGGTGGTCTCGGACCATGTGGTCTTTGACTCTGCTGGGGGGCCTTAGCTCTATCTCTATGGATGTATTGAGAGATGCTGGGGTAAGGCCTTGGATGCATTGGACGACATTTAGGATTGGTTAGTTGTGAGCTCAGTTGCAAGCCCTCACCAATAGGGACTTACGTGTTGGTATAGGTAGGGCATTAAGAGAAGTGTTGGCCATGTTTGATCCAAACACTTTAGCTCTATCTTTATTCCATGGTGGGTGCATGTGGGACGGTAATGGTGTTTGATCCATTGGGCGGATTCACACACGAGTGTATAGAGGTGCGATGGTCGCCAATCCTTTTTATAGCATATTACAAACTTAAAAATCAGACCAAAGATATGAATTGAATGCATGCATATGTTTGTTGCATTGTTTTGTTTGCTCACTAAGCTGTGATGTGTGTTTACTTTTTCGACATCGAATATTTTTAGTTGATGATGCAGGTCTTACTGTAGAAGAGTACGTGAATAGGCCGACATATGGGTACATGACGGCTATGGACGTAGAAGCTATTGAAGATGCGCATGACCCTTCATGCGAGTGCAATCAATACGTCTTTGATTAGTTTTGTTATATTTTGGTTAACGGACATGTAATTGATTATTTTATTTTATGTCTTAAGTTACTTGGAGATAACTGGATTAAATATTTATTTATCACTGTTAGAGACTCAGTTCATTAATTATAAAAAATTTTGCTTATTTGTTTATTATCTCTGATTATTACTGTGGAATGTGCGTGTGGTTGATATGGTGGGTACTACCTAAATGAGATCCCAGTTGAACCATTGGTTTATTGATAGTTCATCACACTATTCTGGTCAGTCTAGAATTGGGGTGTGACATACAGAGTAATTATACAACAAACCATTACATAGAATGACTATGCATTAATCTGGGCGGAGGTTCCCTCAGCTTTTCCCCATTATCGAGAAAATTCTTCACAGCAACCACAGTCTCGTACAGACCAACCGCACTTTGTTGCGACAAGGTTGCATACATTGCATCAAATGAGGGGTACGAACTTTGGTAATAATTACCCTTACCCCTCGTCTTGCCTGTCAACTCGGCAACCCTCTCCTCGGCCTTGGTAAGCTTCTCAGCGAGACTACCCACTCTCGCGTCGGCTATAACTCGTACGTGATGATCCTCATCACTTCTCTTTCTCTACCAAATCACTTCTTTTCGTAACTGGACGAGTTCCTGATAGTTCATCAAATGTAGTCTGCATGCAATAAGGCTCTGCCCCTTCACCTTAGCGGCCCTTTCTTGCCAATTACGATGCAATCTTAGCCAACTCGTCTCTTACCGTCCCCAATGTTCGTTCAACGCGTCGGTTACCTGGTCGTAAGCAGCATCGAAGTTGAGACTATCGACACGAAGTGAGTTGAGATCTTGCTCCATCTTTGCTACTCGAGCCAAAAGGGTATCTCGCTTTGCTGTAAGATTCCGAATTCGACTCTCTAAGTATACATGCAGGAGTGGGAGGACCCGCACCCGCAGCAACTCAATGGAGGAAAGTCCTGTTCCACGGTACACCTAAGGGTGCAAGTTTTACCCTGATGACCCGAACCCGCCCAAGCCCACCCTGAACCCTGGCAGGGTTAAACCCAGCCCCAACCCTGGTAGGGCTGGGTTAGGGCTTAATTTTTCATCAACCCTGGTAGGGGGGGTTGGGTTAGGGTTGACCCCCTAGGTTGAACCCGGCCTAGCCCAACCCTGTATTGTATGTACGTATGTATATATATATATATATATATATATATATATATATATATATATATATATATATATATATATATATATATATATATATATATATATATATATTTATATATACCAAACCCTAAAGTCGATACTATTCTCTCAATCTATCTCGATTAAAAGTCTGAAACCAAACCTTAAACAGGTTCTCCTAAACTTAGAGTCGGCATTCGACAATGCCTCCCAGACTCCCAATCCAGCAATCTCTCAATCTCTTTGACTCTCCCTAAACTCTCTCGGCTCTCCCTAGTATCATGACTCTCATCGCACATATTTTCAAGAAAAAAACCTCTCCGAAAGGTATTTGCTATTCCCATATTTTTTTTTTATAATCACTTTTAGTGCTCTGATAATTCTTCTTAGGTTTTGTGTTCTCTTATCAATTCGAACAAACGAGATTTCCTTGAAGCTTCTCTTGTTGAATGCATGCATTATAATCTGTTTATTTTTAATTTTTTTCCTCCCCCGGGCTGCGATGTTGCTTTAGGGTTTTATTTAGAACAATGGCACTAGCTTCTGCATAGGGTTGATGAACTATCACCTGGTGTATTTGTCACACCCCAATTCTGGTCTATTCAGAATGGTGTGATGAACCGCTAAATAACCAACGGTTCAACCAGGATCTCAAATAGGCTATCCCCGCATTATCCAAACTTACACGCATCCACAATCATAATCAGAGTAAATACACAATAACGGAAATCTTGTAAATAAATGAACTGAGAACTAAGATGATATCAATAATTTAATAGCAAATTATTCTGTTTCCAACTGAGACATAAATATTTAAATATCAAATACAAGTCTTTATTAAATGCAATAAAAGAAACCTATAAAATATCTATTCAAATACACACGAGTTGCACTCGCAAGAGGAGTCGTGTGTATCATCTTCAGCTCCAGCTTCCATAGCTGCCACGTTTCCATACGCAGACGCATTCATATAGTCTTCAACGGTATAACCTGCATCATCAACTAAAAATATTCGACGTCGAGGGGTGAGCACACATCACGGCTCAGTGAGTAGCCAAAACAATGCAACAATACATATGCATGCAAAAAGTCAATTTATATCTTTGGTCCGGTTTAAAGTTTGCAGTATGCAATAGAAAGGTTGAGGTAGCCAAAGGTCGCGTTTATTGACTCCGCCTCTATACACGAGTGTGTGACGTTACCCAAAGATCACGTTTATCGTCAACTCACATGCACCCAATCATGAACATTATATAACAAAGGTTACGTTTATTGCTATATAGTGCCATACCAACACGTAAGCCCCTGTTGGCGAGGGCTGTAAACTGGGCTCGCAACAACCAATCCTGATGCCAAACAGTGTATCCAAGGCCTCACCCCAGCATCCCTCAGAATGTCCATAGAGATAGAGCTAAGGTCCCCCGATAGAGTCAGAGACTACAAGGACCGAGACCACCTCCCCTGATACCTTACGACATAATAGTTCTGCTAAAGTAATGGCGATACGACGATGCCAATGCACAAGACTTGAGTTAGAGATAGAGCTAAAGTGCTGAGACCCACCAAAGGTTAACGTTTATTGACGTTCTCATCACACCTCCCTGATACTCGCTCGCATCAAGCACATCAACCACACACATATAAGTACATGCCTATTCCTATCATCATCATCATCATCATGTTATAAACGATAAAGTAAACATGCATGAACAAGTAATAGAAATATTGGATGGCATGCTGTATGCACATTACAAACATATTCGCATAGAATCAAGCATGGCATAGGACTCAAGAAATAGAAAACAGTTTATTATTAATCAATTTAGTTTGGGGTTAAGGTTCCTCACCTTAGCTTGCTATAAGATACTTTTCGAGCTTTAAAATTACCTTTACAATGTTATTATATTGCTAGAAGACCTAACAAAATCGATAGAATTTAATTAGAATAAATTCTGAATTTAAAACCATTCTGTCAACTGAGGGTCGATGCTAGGGTCGATGGGTCTATCGACCCTCCCCTCTTTCTGGACTTCCCAAATGCTGAGGGTCGATGGTCAGAAACACCTAGGGTCGGATGGTCATCGACCCTGGATGCGATCCTCGGTGCACTCTGGTCCAATTTCCACTTTTTAATCCATTCTTCGTGTTCGGGGTCCTATGGTTTGCTTTTACATTCCATTAAACATTCATTCCATGGTCTGAAACCATGAATCATCCTCCTAGATGGCTTTCATGCATTCTCTTAGGGTTTTCCATGAAAACCTAACCATGGATGGATGGTTTGGGTTTCTCCGAGATTATTCTCTCTCCAATAACTATCCTAAGGTCTGTAGAAACTCATGGAATTAGTATCCATACCTGAGAAGATAACTTTTCCTCTGAAATTTTTCTCTTTTGTGCTAAGTTCTCTTCCTTCCCTTTCTTCTTCCTCTTTTCCTTCTCCTCTCTTTCTCTCAATTCGATTAGGGTTGTGAAATGAGTGAAAGTGGCTTAGGGACGTCTTTTAAATAGAGTAGGAACATCCTAAATAAGTCCCTCTGAGAATTGAAAATAATCCCAATCGAAAAATATAGAAATTTCCTAATTTCTATATTCGGAAGAAACCGAGGGTCGATGGGAGGGTCGATGATCCTGTCGACCCTAGGGTCTTAAGCTGTCCGACCCTCCCTTCAAAACTGAGGGCCTGACTTTCTGTTTTGGGAGGTCCGACCCTGCTTAGCTGGGTATGTGACCCTTCCCTTATTTTAAGTGTTTTTGGGTCGATTTGATACCTGGGATCTCGATCTCCTTCACGCCCTTGGTCCATTTGACTCGACCATGATGGGTAAACCTGATTCAAGATGGTAAGACCGGGTTAGATTGACACGGGTCTTACAGTATTCATGATGGCTAACCTTCCATTCTGTATCATCATTCTATGAATGTTTTTGTTATAAAACTGTCCAATTTATGAAGATGCCATTAAAATATACCTAATTTTTGGGATCCTCTGTATTTATTTCAAAAGTCTAATCGATAAACTTTAGAATGCTCAAACAATTTGGGAGAAATCATCAAAAAAACTTTAGAATGCTCACAATTTTGGAAAAATCATGAGCATTCTAACAAGACATTCAATCCTACTATGGTACTTATATTTTCAGACTGCAGGTTCAAAGCTGCTGAAACTTAGTTGCAATGATTGGGAAACCAAGGTGGTTTATTTAGGAAAGTCTTTAATAAATGTTTGCAAAAGAAGTTTTGTCCAGAAATGATTTTGAGAAGCACTAGGAAATTATTTGTAATTGGAATTTTTATTAGGAGAAATAAGAGAGAGAGAGTGTGTGTTAATCTTTCTTAGTGAAAAGAAAAGGGAAAGGAGGAAGAACAACTATCAAAATTTTCGTTATTTAGCTTGCTTTACTGGTTTATCTATGTTAATGTAAAGGGAAAAAGGAAAAAGAAATCTTTTAAGTTATAATTGTTATTTGATAATGTGTCGTTTTGTTGTATGTTTAGGGTCAATCCGACCCTGAATCATGGTTAATCAGGGTTAACCCAACCCAACCCAACCCTGCCAGGGTCAGGGTTAGGGTTAGGGTTATACATTTTTTGACACTAACAGGGTTGGGTTGGGTTAGGGTTAAGTTTAAATAGTCAGGATTGGGATTAGGGTTTAGCAAAACTCGGCCCAACCCGACCCTGTTGCAACCCTAGGTACACCTAATTCAAACAAGACAATCGCCTATCAGAAGTTGAGTGAACGAAAGAAATTATTCGTCAGATGCTTGGAGATAAACAAAATATATATTCATCAGGAAATACAATTACAGAGAGCGACAAGTGTTGAATCCAGCACATTACATTCACAAAAGCAAAAATAACATGTCACACCCCAATTCTGAACCAACCAGAATGGTGTGAGTGACAACTTGGTATCAGAGCTACCAGGCTCTGTCCAACAGACCATATTGCACTTACCTAAGTCGATGAACTGAGATAGAAAAATTTAAAAGCCTTAATAAGAACACACCTTAAGCACTTGCTTGATGTCTGAGACTATATAAGAAAGAGCATAACTGTAAGACCCGTACCAAACTAACCCGGTCTTACCACCTTGAACCAGGTCTACCCATCATGGTCGAGCCAAATGGACCAAGTGCGTGAAGGAGATCGTGATCCCAGGTATTAAACTGACCCAAAAACACTCAAAAAGGGTCGAGGGTCGCACACCCAGTGAGGTGGGGTCGGATCCCCAAGTACAAAAAGTCAGACCCTCAGTTTTTAACCGGGGGTCGACGGAATCATCGACCCCCAGTTGCCGCTAGAAACAGAAATTTGGAAACTTTCCTAATTTCGGTTGGGCTCTTTCCTAATATCAAAGGGGCTTATTTTAAGAGTTTCTACTCTATATAAAGGATGTCCCTAAGCCTCTTTCACACCTTTTAGAACCTTAAGTGAATTGAGAGAAAGAGAAGAGAAGGAAGAGAAGAAGAAGAGAAGGAAAGTAGAGAAGAAGGCAAAAGGAGAAGAGTTTCAGAGAAGGAGTACTCTTCTCAGGTAAGAATACTAATTCTATGTATTTTGTGAGACTTAGAATAGTTAATGAGAAAAGTTTCTCCTTAGGAGAAACCCCAAACTATCAATCCATGATTAAGTTTCAATGGAAACCATGGAGGAGATCAACTAAACCATATGATATGTAAAGAGTAGTTCTAAACCATAAGAAGTGTATGGAATGGACTATGGAAGGAAGCCATAGGATTCAAACAAGAGAGAATGGACCAAAAGTTGATTTATCGACCAAACCCACGGGGGGTCGCACCTAGGGTCGATGGACCCATCGACCCTGGCATCGACCCTACTATAGGGGGTCGCAGTATACTGCTACCCTAGCATCGACCCGTCCTGTTACCCCCTGTTAACAGCAAGTTGGAAAAATTAGAATAAAATCTAACTAAATTCTATCGACTTTGTTAGGTCTTCTAGCAATATAATATCAATATAAAGGTGATTCTTAAAACTTGAAAGATGATCTACTAGCAAGCTAAGGTGAGGAAACAAGACCTAAACTAATTGGTTAATAACAAACTGTATTTCTTGAGTCCAATGCTATGCTTGATTCTATGCGAACATGCTTGTAATGTGCATTCAACATGTCATCCAATATTTTTATTTATTGTTCATGCATATTTACTTTATTGTTTATAACATGATAATGACCATGATGATAGAAATAGGCATGTGAATGTATGTGTGTGGTTGGTGTACTTGATGCGAGCGAGTATTAGGGGGAGTGTCATAGGTCGGGCCTCAGCACTCTAGCTCTATCTCTAACTCAAGTCTTGTGTATTAGCATTGTCGTATCGTCATTACTTTAGCAGAACTATTACGTCGTAGAGTATCAGGGGAGGTGGTCTCGGTCCTTGTAGTCACTGACTCTACCGGGGGGCCTTAGCTCTATCTCTATGGGCGTTCTGAGGGATGCTGGGGTGAGGCCTTGGATACACTGTTTGGCATTAGGATTGGTTAGTTGCGAGCCCAGTTTGCAAGCCATTGCCAGCAGGGGCTTACGTGTTGGTATGGCACTGTACAACAATAAACGTTAACCTTTGTTGTACAATATTCATGGTAGGGTGGATGGGGACGACAATAAACGTTAACCTTTGGGCAGGCTTCCACACCCTGTGTATAGAGGAGGGGTCAATAAACGTTAACCTTTGACCTCCAACCCTTTCTATTGCATATTGCAAACTTTAAACCAGACCACAGATATGAATTGAATGCATGCATATGTATTGTTGCATTGTTTTGTTTGCTCACTGAGCCATGATGTGTGCTCACACTCTCGACGTCGAATATTTTTAGTTGATGATGCAGGTACTACCGTCGAAGGTTATGTCAACGCTCCAGTGTACGGGCACATGGCGGCGATGAAAGTTGAAGACGAAGTGGATACGCATGACTCCTCTTGTGAGTGCAACTCATGCGTATTCGATTAGATTTTTTTTAATTATTTGGATTTAGTAAAGACATGTAATTGGTATTTTATTTATGTCTCTGTTGAAACAGCATAATTGGATATTTTAATATGATTATCATATTTAGATTTCTCTATTTTATTATAAGACTTATGCTATTGTGTATTTACTCTGATTATGAATGTGGATGTATGAGGTTTAGATAAAACGGATATAGCCTACTCGAGATCCTGGTTGAACCGTTGATTTGTTGACGGTTCATCACACCATTATGAATAGTGCGAAATTGGGGTGTGACAATAACATAATATACTAAATATGGAATTAATAAATACACATGTTCTAGATAGGCAAAAACCATAAATTTCTATTAAAACATCCAAGAGTTATAAGTTAAAATTGCTATAGGGTACGGTCCACAAGTCGGACAGTTACCCTGTTATATAACAGTACTGTGAAGAGAGAGAAAAATAAAAGGACTATCATGGGGTAGGGGGCCTAGGAGGAATAGGGTCAGCAATATCATAATCCCGCTCGTAGGCGATCCTGAGCCGGTGCACCTGATCCTGAGTGATTCGGAGGCTGCAAGCCAAGTGCCCCAAGTCACGGCTCATCTCACGCTGAGCGCCCCTAATCTCCATGAACATACCCATTATGGTGTCGAAAGGAGGCTGAGATGGTCCCGCTGCATATGTGGGTTATGTTGCTGGTGCTGGAACATCCTCTATCTGATCATCGCCACCCTCGTCATCACCCGCTGCCCCTGCTGCATGAGCAGCATTGGCTGCTGTTACTGTTGCTGTCGCGGCTGCTACCCTCCTAAGTGAGCGAGGACGAGCCTCTAAGTCATCATCGCTGATCGGCAGGTTATCCATCTGCATCTGCAGGATGGCATCCCAGTCGATGTCCGAGGTCATAGTATCCTCAACAGCGATCTCACCCCTCATGTTAACTCGTAGTCACTGCAGAAGAGTGGTGATGAGCCGGCCGTATGGAAGGTTACTAGCCTGACCAGGTAGAGTAGCCTGACCAGGTAGAGTAGCCTAATGCATGGTCCTGATGACGATATAGGGAAGGCAAACCCGCTCCCCAGTGCAAACGCAGTAAGTCAGGTAATTAGTGAGCTGAGATAACTCACTATAATGGCCACTCTGGGGCACAATGTTGTGCTGGATGATGAGACTATAAAATCGAGGCACGGGCCTCAAACTAGCAGCCTTAATGGGCGCCCTAGGGTTGAGAAGTTGCTTTGAGATCTCCTGGCGCAGATCGTCAGTGAGAAAGCCCTTCATCTTAGGGGCACAGTAGACTAAGTCCCCATCATTGGGAATCCCCAGGAGATCAGCAAGCTGGTGAGTGTCGAAAGAGATGGGGACACCCATGACATAGTTGGTTATGCAGAGCGCTCGACATTGATTGAAGTCGTTGACATCCCCATCTATTTCTAGGTTCGCATAAAAGTGTTTGACGAGGTTGGGACGGGTAGTCGTCGTGTATGTGATGACCGCCAACTAACCAAGCCTGGAAAAAGCGGCTTCCACAACGAACCACTGCAACTGCTTCAAATTGGCACACCATCCTGACCCGATATTTTTCCCTTCGAACCAAGGGAAGCGGGCTTGTGCCGCCTCAGAACGAAACCACTGCTCATCGAGCTGTGGAACAGGTGGGTGGTGAAGGTGCATGCCTAGACCATAGGAGCGCTTACCAGCACCTTTGCGTGCAGCCATTGGAGCTTTAAAACAAGGTAAAACAAGGAGAAATTTTTAAAATTATCGAAATTTCGGCAGCATAACGACAGCAAATTAAGAAAAAGCCTCGAACTCACCCAAAACTTAGGGAGGAGGACTTACGTAACCCCCACACACTCCATGGAAACCAAACACTGAACAAAACAACAAGAAATTTAGAAAATTTAAGAAAAATTTGATTTTTGTCAAAACCTAGGTCAAAACTAGAAAATTTTGATTTTTCCTAAAATCGTTCGGTGGAACCTCAAATTAGTTGAGGGCTTTTGCTCTTAGAGGTCCCTAAACCCTTTCTAAACCGAAGGAAAAGAGTTCCTACGGTTAGAATCTTCCAATCAAAGAAAACTTTAGTTTTTAAGCTTGCAACGATAGAGAAACGATGTAAAATTTGGTATGGAAGGAAAAAGCTTACCTGGAGGCGATGTTCTAAGTCTTGATCGGAAGAAAATGACTTCTAAGATCACCGGTCGGACTGTAGCAACTCAGGAGCCAGAGAGAAATAGCCACCGGAGAGAAAGAAGAAGAGAAAAGTGAGAAAAATCTCACTTTTTGCGACTTTAAAGAGAGAATTGGGCATACCAGTCGACGGTTTTTGCCCATACCGGTCGACCGGTACCCCATGGTATAGTCGACCGGTATGTTTCGGTCAGATGAAAATTTCTGACCGGTCGACTATACCGGTTGCTCTATAATTCTACAAAGTAGCGACTGGTATGTTGCGACCGATTAGCTATGTACAACCCAGAAAAAAAAAATTTAAAAATTTTAAAAATTTAAATTTTAAGTTTCCATTTCGATTATTCGCCTTGAAATTGTTAAGGACTAACACTATTATGATTATTCGACTGTACCTCATGTGTTATGTATTTGTCTCAGATCCAAACAGACTAATCTGAGATGGTAGGCGGAAACAATCGTGGTCGTAGAGGCTCACGAAAGCGTCACCACTCCAGGGTGCGCCAAGTTGAGGAAAATATGGAAACTGAATATGTTGGAGAGCAAAATCAGAACCCAAAAAGTGTAGAAGGGCAGACCCCTAGGGCACCGACCAACTTGCCAGGCCCTCCTCACACTAACTCGAAGACAATTGTCACAAATTGGTTTATCAGATGGAAGCTCAGCAGAAGACGTTCCTGGATGAGATGCTGAAGATGTTCAGGCCATCAGGATATATCCCCACAGAAGGCACACCGAAACATAGGGGAAATAACACCACACTACCAAGGGATGGTAGCTCTGGGCCAATGAGCCAAGGACAGAATCTACAACCACCACACCAATTTCCATCGTCGTCTGCCTATCAAGGAGTCTACCCGTACCCACCACCATGGTACGAAATGAATGCACAGGGGCTGAATGACCTAAGCCGAGCAGTTGATAGGTTTCTGAAGCTGAAACCCCCTACATTCATCGAGAAGCTAGGGAAACCACTGTGGCCTGCATAGTGGGTTGCTGAGATGGAGAAGAATTTCCGCCTGATGACATGTACAGAGGATGAGAAGGTACTGTTTGCTACGGACACGCTAAAGGAGGATGCAAACGCTTGGTGGAATTCTACATGGGCATATTTGGAGACAAAGCACACTCAGATTGATTGGGCAGTGTTCAAGGGAGCCTTCTTTGATAAATATTTTCCAAAGAGCTTTAGAGATTAAATGGAGAAGGAATTTCTAAACCTGCAGCAATCTCAGTCAACGGTTGATGCCTACCAGCAGAGGTATGAAGAGTTATTCTTCTTTGCACCAGCAAGTATGCAAGAAGAAGAAACAAAGACCCGTAGGTTCACCATGGGACTGCGTGGAAGCATTAGAGAGCACATCTTGGGTTTGGAGAAAAAGGCCTATAACGAGGTCGTACAGGTTACGAGGGTGATAGAATCAAGTCAAACGGACAGCTTCTTTGCACAAAATAGAGGACTGAAGAGACCGGCTACTGAGACTTCTGGTAGCAGCAATAATAGATCATTTTGTCCTTTCAGGACTCAGCCCACTGTAGTACCAGCAAGGAACGCTATTGCACCACCACCGCCACAGTTCGCTGGACAAAACTCAAACATTAAATGTTTCAACTGTCAGCAACTGGGTCATGTTGCAAGGACCTGCACTCTACCTAGGAAACAACCTCTACAGCAAGGAAAGGTATTTGCCGTCACCACCGAAGAGGCAGCCGCATCACCTGATGTGGTTACTGGTATGATTCTATCTCTTCCTAATTGTTTTACTATTGTTATGTTTGAGCATGTAGAACTAAGGGATAACTGAATTTCAGGGACTGTAAATATAGCTGGTATACCTGCCAGAGTACTCTTTGACTCTGGGGCCACGCACTCCTTCGTTTCTATTTCTTTTGGGAAGCGAATGGAATTACCTGTCAAGAGTTTGAACCCACGCTTGATAGTTCACTCTCCGTTGGGAGTAGAAGTAGCGTTGACTAAATATTATGGGGCGTGTATAGTTAGCATTGAGGGTCGAACCCTTGAAGCAAATTTGGTTCAACTCGAGATGGCAGACTTTGACGTCATCTTGGGAATGGATTGGCTAGGCCATCATTCAACTAGCTTATTATGTGGTGAAAGGAAACTGGTGCTTAAAGATGAGAAGGGCAAGGAGTTTAGCTTCACTGGGACCAAGTTACCTATGAAGCGGAAGTTGATCATCTCCGCCCTAAAAGCTAAGAGATGCTTAGAGAAAGGAGGAGTAGGGTATTTAGTGTATGTGGTCAACATCACTGCTGAGGTGCCAAGGATGGAAGATCTAGATGTGGTACGAGAGTTTCCAGATGTGTTTCTAGAAGATCTCCCAGGTCTACCTCTAGACAGGGCTACAGAGTTCGTGATAGACTTGATGCCAGGGTCGGCACCGGTGTCTAAAGCACCGTACAGGATGGCCCCTACCGAATTAAAGGAGTTGAAGACCCATTACAAGAACTATTAGATAAGGGTTTTATACGACCAAGCATATCACCATGGGGAGCACCTGTATTGTTTGTCAAGGAGAAGGACGGTAGTGTACGGCTATGTATTGACTATCGAGAGCTGAACAAGTTAACCATCAAGAATCGATATCTTTTGCCTAGGATCGATGATCTGTTCGATCAGTTACAGGGTGCAAAGGTTTTCTCGAAAATTGATCTCAAATCAGGGTATCACCAATTGAAGATCAAGGCCAGAGATATTCCAAAGACTGCTTTCAGGACAAGGTATGGGCATTATGAGTTTCTGGTAATGTCGTTCGGGTTGACTAACGCTCCAGCGTCGTTCATGGAACTGATGAACCGAGTGTTTCATGACATGTTGGACACTTCGGTCATCATATTCATCGACGACATATTGGTCTACTCAAAGGACAGGGAGGCTCATGCAACACATTTGAGAGCAGCCTACAACGATTGTGAAGGGAGAAACTTTATGCCAAGTTCAAGAAGTATGAATTTTGGTTGAAGGAGGCTTTCTTGGGCCACGTAGTATCTGAAGACGGTATAAAGGTAGATCCAAGTAAGATAGCTGCTATAGTAGGATGGGAAGCACCAAAATCAGTTACAGAAATTCATAGTTTCCTTGGATTGGCTGGTTACTATAGAAGATTCGTGGAAGACTATTCAAGGATCGCCGTTCTACTTACCAGACTAACCAAGAAGGGAGAGAAATTTATATGGTCAGATGAGTGCGAGAAATACTTTCAGACTTTGAAGTCAAGACTAGTCTCTGCACCTATCTTGACCATCCCAACACCAGGCTTACCGTTTACTCTATATACGGATGCCTCAGGGTTGGGTCTTGGAAGTGTATTGATGCAAGGAGAACAGGTGATTGCCTACGCATCAAGACAATTGAAAGAGCATGAGAAGAATTGTCCTACACATGATTTGGAGTTAGCAGCAGTTATACATGCAATCAAGACTTGGAGACACTACCCTTACGGTGAAAAGTTCCAAATTAAGTCAGATCACAAGAGCTTAACTTACCTTTTCACTCAGAAGGACCTGAAAATGAGACAGAGGAGATGGCTGGAATTATTAAAAGATTATGATTGTGATATTCAGTACCATCCGGGTAAGACAAATGTTGTGGCTGATGCCTTAAGCAGAAAGTGGGCATTGAAACCTGAGGCAGGACCAAGTACAAATGTTGCATTATGTGTTGCAGCCTCGAGCTCAACAGAGAATGATGAAGAGTATATAATAGAGACTGCAAGAGATCCAGTGGAACAAGGCTTAATTCAGAAGTTCACATTGATGTTCGCAACCTTGTATGGGTAGCCCGGTGGGGGAGATATGTAGACCTCTTCCTCGAGATCGTCATTTAAAAAGACATTTTTAACATCTAACTGATATAATGTCCAATGTTTAGACAAAGCAAGAGCTATAAAATAGCGGACAGTGACCAGCTTTGCCACTGGGGCAAAGGTTTCATGAAAGTCAAAACCCTCTAGTTGGGTATACCCTTTCGCTACTAAGTGGGCCTTGTATCGCTGTACAGTACCATCAGCCTTATGTTTTATTTTGTATACCCATTTGCATCCTATGGGCCAATTACCATCAGGTAAATACTCAATTGTCCATGTGTTGTTATTAGCCAAAGCCGACATCTCTTCATCCATGGCTTGTTGCCATAATGGGTTTTTATGGGCATGGGCATATGTTTTTTTGTTCAAGTTGAGTACATAGACTGGTAAACAATGTAGTATAAGTAGGACATGTTGCAGTAAATAAAATTTACCTGAGACTTTATATGATAAGGATTACCTGGACCAAGAGACGTGTTGGATAAGATTGGTAAAATGATAAATGTACAAATGTAATCCCAAAGAAGAGTGAATGGACGATGGAGACGAGTTGTGCAACAAGGAATGGAAACAATAGACTCGGGTGATGAGTTAGAGTTGGGTATGGGTGAAGAATGTTGGGCTAAATGAGTATGATTTGATGTATCAAGCCCAATGGGAAAAGTATGCTGAGCTGGTGGAGTTTCAGGGAATTGTATGGAAGATGGAAGAATTGGCATGTCTGATGGGGATGAATGGATAAGAGGATTGACAGGAGCCGAACCTGTATAAGAAAGAGCAGGGGAAGAAACGGTAAATGAAGTTTTGTAAGGAAACACAGTTTCATGGAATAGGTCAGAGATAAAAAAAAAAGAACATGATAGTCATGATGGTTGTCACACTCTAATTCTAACTGAACCAAAAGTGTGAGTGAACAACAACTAAACCAACGGTTCACACCAGATTCTCAATAAGACCGTGTCCACTAACACAAACCATTGTTCATAACCATAATCAAAATACGATTAAATACAGCAGAAGTCTTAATAATAATGAACTGCGTACTCTATTGATAAATAAATAAATTATCCAATTATTCAAAATACCAAAATGTAAATAAATAGCTTTACATCGTTTATAAAATTTAACTGAAATAAAAATAATCAAATCATCCATATCCTAGAGGTACATGCAAAAAGGACACTCGCATGAAACGTCATGCTCATCCTCCCCTACTTGCACTTCCAAGGCAGCAGCACCTCCATATACTGGAGCATCCATGTAGTCCTCGACAGTGTAACCTACATCAACATCTAAAAACATGTATATATACAAGGGTGAGCTCACAACTTATCTTAGTAAGAAAATCAAACAATGCAACAAACAACATGCATGAATAACATTCACATTATGGTCAGATTTTAAGTTTGTAATGTACTATAGAAAAGATTGACGTTCACCACACCTCTATACACGAGTATGAATCCATCCAATGGATCAAACACCATTGTTGTCCCACATGCACCCACCATGGAATAGATATAGAGCTAAAGTGTCCGGATCACACACCGTCAATACTTCCCCTGATGTTCTACCCATATCAACACGTAAACCCCTATTTGTGAGGACTTGCAAACTAGACTCGCAACTAACCAATCCTATACGTCATCACAGTAGACCATATCCCAGCACAACTCCCCACGGCATAGAGATAGGGCTCGAGTCTAGTGGCCAAGCCGGAGACCACAGTGCTACTTCATCCCCCTAATACCCCACCCGCACCAAACATGCTAAGACAGAAACGATACAAAAATATGCTAGTGTGAGGAATGATCCTAGGCCCTTCACATTCCACACACCAATAAAAATAATCGCATCCCTAACAATCACATCCTAGCATAGCGAGTATGCATGAACAATATAATAACTGAAAGTAAAGATGACATGTGAGTATGCACAAACACCATTCCACAGAATCATAATTACTAACAATGTTTTACTGTTATTAAGTTATTAGGGTTTAGGTCTGATTTCCTTACCTGACGCTTGATTGCTAGCTTACTCCGCGTCACAGAATCCAAACTCACTATCACAAGGTCAAACATGATGTTAGGGTTGAATTAGAATTAGTTTCTTAAGATTTACGTTGGTTGAAAAACCAACTGGATCAAAATATACCCCTCACACTGCATACCGATCGCAGGTACCGATCGCTGCACTGTGGGGAAAGGTGCGACCGGTATGGTCGATCGGTCCCCCACAGACCAGCTCCCGAGAGGTACCAGTCATAGTACCGGTCGCATATGGTGCAATCGGTATGCCTCCGGAAGACCACCAATCTTGGTGTTTGCCTTCCGTTGATCACCTATTATTGGTTCTAAGGTTTCTCCTATGCATTCTAGGCCTGAGCAACGAGTTAAAGTTGTTTCATGTTCTAGTCAAGTCCTAGTTTCAATGATCCTTAGCCTAGAATACGAATCTAGGGTTTATCGACTGTATTAAGGTTTGACAATAATTTAAGGGTTTAAGATCAATACCTCGCCTTACATGGTATTGATCAATTCATGATTAATCATCTATAATGCTTAACTTAGAGAAAAATTCAAGCATTTATCGTTGCGCAACTATGATGTTCTTCGTCCAACGACGACTCCTCTCCCACCTTTCTTAGCTCTCTCTCCTTCTTCGATCTCTTTCTCCTCTCTAGGGCTTGTGAGAAACAATCAAAGAGTTCTAAGGAAGTTTAAGGGCCCTTAAATAAACTAGATTGGGGTTTAGGAAGTTTTCCTACGTTAGAAAAGTCCCTAGGCTCAAGATTTGGCAAACAGGACTCATAGAGATCTGTTTTCAGATCTAACTAGTCTGTCCGCACAGATATACCAGTCAACCGGTATATAAACAGGTATGATGAGATCGGTATGATAATTTTTATCAATTTGATCCGTTTTAGTACTTGATTGTCACCCGCTCATCCCGTCTGACCCAGTGATGATTGAAAAACCTGTTACGACATGAATTAAAAGTTTATATCGGATTCATGAAGTGCGGATCTGACAATGATTGGATGGATAACCAATGAATATACAAAGAGAGGATCGATTAGAAAATTTATGAAGAGGATTTGGATTTCGGGCATAACAGAGTCATCCGAAAACCTTAAGATGAGTATAGGAGGGTGATTTATTGAACAAAAGTTGATTTGTTGAACAAAGTTCATATGGGGATTTGTGAAAAGAAAGTTTATTTGGGAGTTGATTAATAAGGTTGCAGGCTATGAGGATACAATCTCCCCAGAATGACAAAGGAAGTTGTAACTGAATGCGAAAAGCACGAGCAACCTGGAATAAATGGCGATGTTTGCATTCCATAATCCCATTTTGCTGGGGTGTGTAAATGCAGGTAACTGAACAGTATGGGGCGAACGATGGCCGAACCTGGAGTGTCATAGCCGTGAAGTAGTCTGAACCGAGAAGACTGTAGGAGAAGGTGCTACAAGAATGTCGGGAACAAAGTGCTACAATCCATCAATTTTCTGGCCCTGACCAATCACCATCTTCGTCCATAAGTCCTGAAAAATGCAAGAATCAAGAAAAAATGTTACTTAATAGTGAAGGGAAGATGTTAATTGACTTACAGAAAGCAGGTTGAAACTGAACTTGGGAAGATAAAAAATATCCTGGAGACGGATATCCCGAGTTAAAGTTTGTGTGGACGTATGAGTGATGGATATCCCGGGTTAAAGTTTGTGTGGACGTATGAGTGATGGGGTAGGAGGAGCCATCTGGGAGGATGACAGGTTTATGGATTGTGGAAACAGGGGTAAGAGAACTGGTAATAAGGAGTGAAAAATGGTGCGATGCACCAGAGTCAATAACCCAACCCAAGACATAGGTTTAGTATAGATGATAGAAAGACAAGTTTGTATACCTACAAAATTGGCAGACGGAGGGGCAGATGTTTGAAGCAAGTGTAAGAGCTGTTGATATTGTATAGTGGTAAGGGGAGGTAGTTGTGGGACAGGAGGATCAGTAGTTAAATTGATAGACACATGAACAGTGGCCTGAGTGGTGTCGGCTATATGAGCTTGAGGTGAAATGGTGGATGAATGAGAAGATTTAAGGGAAGGTGGAACTGATGTTTGAGATGGACCAGAAACGTTGTGGATAGAATTTGATGAGCGGAGAGGGAAACCGGGTGGATAACCAAGGAGCTCAAAACAAGAGTCACAGTAACGTCTCTGTTTATGGCAATTAACACAATATGAGTGACAGCGACCAATGATATCTGTTGTGTTGGACCTGGCATTGGAACCAATGAGTGCTTACCGACTATCTGAAGAGGATCCATGGTCAAGATTTGGGTGTGGACAATGTTGTACATGTCGTTGAGACCAAGTAAAAACTGAAAAACCCTCTCTGTTTCATAATCAGAAGAGGCCGAAGGAGCCGGACATGTCAGTGAGTGAGCACCACAGTTGCAAACTGGTGACTGAGTAAAAGAACCAATCTCGTTCCAGTGGATCTTGATGGCAGAGTAGTACTCTGAGACGGTCATTGCATCTGACGGAGAAGAGCTAGCTGACACTTCAGTGCATAGAGACACGGACCATTCCCACGGGAGAACCGATTTTCGAGATCAATCCAAAGATCTCTGGAGGTGTTGGCATATAAGACACTCTCATGAAGATTCTGGTTGAGACTGTTGTAGAGCTAGGACATCACCATGATATCAGATTGATCCTAGGCGGCCATAGCAGCAGGATCCTCTATTGGACGCTTGAAAGAACCATGTATGAAGCCGAATTTATTCTTGGCTCCGAGGGCGACGCGCATAGCTCTCTTCCAGGTAGGATAATTGTTGTTGTCCAAAGGCTTGGAAACAAGAACATGGCAGGGCTTATCAGATGGATAGAGAACAGAAGGCGAAATAAAGGAAAGGGATGGAGAACTCTGAGAAGATGCCATTAATCAAGACAAAGCAAAGATTACAGAGTACGCAAGAGCACAAATCGACCAAGAAAGTTGCAGATCTTGGAAATGAAATAGCAGGATCACAGATCGACCAAGAAAGTTGTAGATCGAGGAAATGAAATAGCAGGACCACAGAT
Organism: Protea cynaroides; assembly: GCA_028583415.1. Classification (NCBI taxonomy): domain Eukaryota; kingdom Viridiplantae; phylum Streptophyta; class Magnoliopsida; order Proteales; family Proteaceae; genus Protea; species Protea cynaroides. The sequence continues at coordinate 93,586,007 of CM053275.1, read as the reverse complement.
CTGACCAAGAAGGTTGTAGATCGAGCAAAAGAAATAGCAAGATCACAGATCTGACCAAGAAGGTTGCAGATCTAGAAAAAAATATGAAACCCTGGATCAAGAGATCAGGATTCAAGAAAAAAAATGAAAAATCCCCAAAACGAAGAGAAAAAACTCAGACATCAAGTAGAGTATCAAAATAAACTATCAAACAGAAAGAAGAAGAAGAAAAAATCAAACGAGAAGAAGCAGAAGCAGGCATGAAGAAAACGGAAGCAAAAGAAGAATCACTGATACCATGTTAAGATGAACTCCGACAACACAAGAAGAAACCAGAGTATTCTAAAATGTAAATTCGAGAGCTTTCATTGAATTAATGAGTAAAAGACATTTTACACTTGATTTACTAAAAGAAAAAAATAATATAAAATTACAATCAAGATGGACACGTGTCCTATCCTAACACAAGGATCCAGAGCCTACGGATCAGAACGATTTCTCCGGGATGGCTGAATTCATGGCTGAATTCGTCAAGGCCAAGACAATGCTGACGATCGGACCTATCGAACGACCTCCTCCTCTCTCCAAGAAGCAGATAAGGTTTTTGTTGGCTTTGTTCTGATATCGGCTCCATTCGTTCTGAAGAGGGTTATTTTCATCGAATGAGTAAGAAGAAAAGAGGAATGTAGGAGTATTTTAATCATTAAAGGTTTAAGCTTGTGTTTATGTCATTAACTAAGAGAAATGATTAACGGACTATGTATTTTTGTATTTTTGTTTCGATTTTAAGGGATGTTTTTGTAATTGTTTGAAACGTTAGGGTATACTTGGATTTCAAGCAAACTATAGGGGGGGAACTCGTAATTTCCTTTTTTTTTATTGGATTGGTAGACACCCTTATCTAGGTTTAAGGGATTGAGATTGGCAATGCTTTGCCTGACCATGATCTGCGCAGAAATACCACAACAGTAAACTGATTATGAGAGATTTTATGGCTGAGATTTTATGGCTGATCCTTTCTGACCTTGCCTGATACTACTCGGGATCGGTCTCGATGCCAAGTACTTCTCTGTTTCGAGAATAGTTCATCTGCATGTACTTGTATCTTTCTTGAGATCACATCACCGTCTATATTCAGTGGGTCCCACACTCTAGAGATGACTCCCACAACACATCGATGGTGATGAGATTCCATGGAGAATATATGTACATGCAAGTGATCTGGACTCCTTTGTTTCAATCTAGTGCCTAAATTTAATCCACCAACAATCACAATTTTCTTTTTAGATTTATGTTTTATTAATTTGCTATATCTCTGTAAACGAATTGAATTTCTTATTTCATGTTACAACTTATAAAATAAGATATTGGAATGAAATATGAAACTAAAATGCTGTCTAAAGGGTTTGAAATATTAGAGGCAACCCATGATTAGGTCTTAAGGAGAGCAAAATGGTAGGGGAATGACAATAGTTCGGAGCGGGTGAGAAAGAAAACCTCCTAAGAATGAGTGTTAGCATGGTCTTGTATTCCATATGGGCCAGGTTCCTTCCAACACAGATTCTACCTCCAAACCCAAAGGGCAAGTATCCCATTCTGTGCTTACTTCCTCCATTTGGATCTTCCTTGAACCTCTCTGGTCTGAATTCATGCACTTCATCACCCCATATGGTCCGGTCATGATGCATTCCGACCACATCGATCCATATGTTGGTACCTCTGGGGATGATTGTTTGTCCAACACGAATGTCTTCATTTGCTTGCCTTTGGGCATTCGGTGCTGATGGATATAACCGTAATATTTCGTTCATCACCCATCCCATCTGCAAGCAATCATAGGTGCAATTAATCGTTAGACTTTTTCATACATGATATAAGTGTTTTATGTTTTAAAATTTTATTTTTATCGTGTAATTTTCACAGCAAAAAGTTGTGGGAAATATTATAATAAAAAAATTAGTGGGATGGACCGGACCTTAGACCATTTGGTCCACCTGTTGGGAGCTGGTTTAACCGTCGGTAAAAACATATTTGGAAACGGTAAGTTTGCCTCCCAAAGAAGTAATGTTTTGGTTGGCTCTACTTATGGCATATGGGTCCCACAAAAACCCATAGATCATCTGATTAGAAAATCTTTTGACTACTTTGACTGGATCCACCAAAATATTCAGCATGAACTCATGTTGATCTATTAAATTTTTTTTTTTTTTTGGTAAAAGTTGAACTATTACTTTAGACCATAGGAGCACTGGTAAAGTTCTCTATCCTTATTCTCTAGTCTTTACAAAAGGGGTTCCGTGGACTCCCAAAGTGGTCTCTGGAACACCATATGTACCAAGCAAGGATCTTCTGGCAAATGGACATGATTATGTTTAGCATAGTTCCCTTGCAATTAGACACTCTATACCACTGGTTAGGGATGTCAAAATTAGGTCCAAACAGAAAATTGAAATTAACCAACTCGATTTGGCACGGATCAAATCGAAACCAAAAGTCATTGGGTTGTAATTAGGCAATTTCTTTAGAGCTCTGTGAAAAACAAAAATCAGACTAGATCGATTGATTAGCCCAACCAAATTAACCTAGTAGGTCTGAACCAAAATTGAAACCAAACTAGTCTGAGAATTAAATAGTAAAAGCTCTGGCATTAAACCAACTTTTTGCTAAAAATACATATAAGGAACCAAAATTAGAAGCAAACCAATGTGATAATGACCCAATAAAGCCTATTAAACCAACATGGTGAAAACCCAAAACTGAACTTGACAGAAATTGAAATTTTCTTATTACATAGTAATTGGGTTTAAGTGTATAAGAATGAAATCGAATTAGCCCAGACTAAAACCGGACCGATCGATCCATTGACACCCCTACTTCACTAGTGAAGAATGTTATCTAGTCAAGTTCAGTTCACCTGCACACACACATGTACTTTTGATGAGAACTATCACTGGTAATGGGGTGTAGGACTCGCCTGACATGGACGGCAATGGGTCATGTCCCGTGGATCCGTCTAAGGTGCATGTACATGCTAGTGAACTCTCAATGAACATGGATCCACATCCTCTCCTTCAAGAGAATCTGGAGGAGAAGTGGCGCCCCATTAGATGGCCGACACCTGGGGCTTAGGTGAATCCAAGCCAACACCCCCCGTCGACTCAGTTTATCTACTCAGTGTCGGCTTGGACGCAGGACTCATATTCATTCAAGTCTCAGGTCCCGTCCATCCATATGGGACGCCACCTCTCTATATTCTCTCGGTGTGGAGAGAATTTGAATCCAATAAACATTGATCACTAATGACCAAATTTGTACTGTTCAAGAACCACATGCAGGTACAGTGGAGGACTGGAGAAGATGAACTCCATACTTTCCTTTTACCAAAGAAAAAAGAAAAAAAAAATTCATACCTTCTTTAGTCTCGCAAGCATGGTGGGATCGAGGGGCCCATCTCCAATCTCTTCTTTGACCTCTTCTCTGAGATGGTTTTGCCACTCAGGGTGCAAAGCCAAGAGCAGTAACGTCCAAGTTATGGCCAATGCTGTCGTCTCATGGCCACCAAAGAAGAACGTTTTGCACTCATCCACGAGCTCTAGCTCTGTCAGCTTCTTCTTATTGTTATTCGAGTCTGAAAGCAGAAACCCTAGCAGGTCTTGCTGGGGCTGATCATGACGATCTTCAATAGTACTGTTTCTCCTCTTCCTCTCAGTTATGATTGTTAAGAGGAGACTGTCAATCTCCTTTCCTATCTTTCTCGATTCTAAGGTCTGCTTAAAGTTCATGAACTTGCTGAATGGTACACCAACCAAGCGATTAGATTTGAAGAGTGAGACCTGCAAGGCTCTCAGCTTCTCAAACAATTTCCGGCCGTTGTCGTCGTTAATACCAAAAGCCAACTTTGCAATGATCTCTGCAGCGGTACTGGTGATCTCCTTCTCGACGTCGATGGTGGTTTCACCGGAGGCAATGAGGTTAACCCACTGGTCTAGCATCTTGTTGGCTGACTCCACCATTGAGCTTGCCATGACCTGTGGGCCCAAGAAAAGTATATAATTCAGTGGGTGCCATCCTAACTGCTTTAATATATACTCGGACGATTCATGTGGTCCTGGGACCCCACCAAATGAGTTAAAATCTATTAATGTCTATACATTTGTTTCAGTGATGATGTCCATTTCCTCCCACCAAACGACAAGTGGAGTGGTAATTAAGAATAAAGGTTCATTTGTATGGGTGGAGTCAACCCTTGAAAAGAAAGTCCGAGAGATTGATTACTAGTATAGAATAGAAACCCAACCAGGATGCAAAAATGTTAAACAAAATAGAAAGAAAGAATCATATAATATAAAGATTAGTGAGATTTGGGAAGGGTTTCTGACTACTTTCAAGTTGAGATGATAATTATTTCACTATCAATAGAGAATTGGATTATAGTCATTCAATTTCTCGTTTAATTACTATTGTTTTACTATCAATGGAGAATAAGATTACACTCAATCACCTTTGTGCCTCTTGTCTAGTCACAGAGAATGGCATCTTTGTTATAGCAAAGCCTATACATGTCTTTTACTTAAATACTAATATAGTCCTAAAAAAATTTCTCCTACCAGCAAATCCTCGAACCCTTTAAGTTTTTAATCCCCCATTGGAGCTAGCATAAGAACTCATGCAACGGAATATGAGACATCCTATGCTACTCCCAACAACTCGCCATGGCACCATGGTCATGTAAGTGTGTGTGTGAGAGAGAGAAAGAGAGAGAGAGAGAGAGAGAGAGAAAAGGACCTTGACATTGGCTGGTGAAAGAGCAGGTGCGATGATGTTACGATGGTGAACCCAGTGATCTCCTTCCAACATGAGCAATCCATTCCCAAACATAGATTTTCTGTCATATTTGAACACGTTGGGCTTTCCCCAGTTCTTGGCCATCACCCCTGATGACATCTCCTTTAGAAATTCAGGGTCTGCAACATACAGGAAAGGCTCAATGCCAAGCCAGTATACGAATACTCTTCCTGCAAAACCATCATATAAACACATTTCCAGTTAAAGACAATCCATTGAAACTGAAAGTCTGCAAAGAACACATACATATCATAGCAAGATTTGATGATATATATACCAAAGCTTAGCTTTACTTACCATGTAATTTCCTCCACCGAGCAAAGTAAGGGAAAACAATTGAATGGATATTATGAGTGACATTTTCAGATCCTAAAGGAGAGTCTGTCTTCTCTTTTTTTCTCATTTCATCGATGTTCCCCAGAGGAAAACTTGGTTTTGGACCATCAAAACCATTCTTTCGGACCTTTTTATACGCTTGAATTGGTGAAAGCCATGCTATAAAGATGATAAGGAAAACCATGGCAAAGCCAAGAACTTGCAAGAACTGAAAAAAACCCATCTCTTTCCTCTCTATATGCAACCTCAAAGTTGATTGATTGTTATGCAGGAAAACAAAAGGGTCTTTTATAGATGGAAGAGGGGATTCAGGAATGTCGGAATTTGACCACAAGAAACGTGTTTTATGGTGGAGTACTTGAAAATTTTTTCTAGTCAGTTGTGGATGTTTTTTCCTTTTCTTTCTTTCCCTATTAAATTCTCTATACTTCTTTCTTCGTTGTTTCCTCATTCAGTGCTTCCACAGTATTCAATCAGGTGTTGCGTGTGCGGTTTTTAAATGACAACGAGGACTCTGGATTTCTTTTTAAAATTGACCTGTGCGTCCTACATATTTCCACAGTGGCGGAAATTCCATTTTGACATGGCATATTTTATTATGTACGACGTAAGAGCTGATGCTGTTTTTTTTTTTTTTCGGTAAAAAAAAAAAAGAGCTGATGCTGTTAAAACTGTTTTAGAGTGATTAGCCTCCTAAAAAATCCAATATGATGGCAAAAAATAAAAAATCGATCACATCATGATCGTGCCTATTTCTCTTTTATTTCAAAGTTTTCTTTTCTTTCTTTATCAAAAAAATAAAATAAAAAAATTTCTTTTCTTTCTTTATCATCCGAACATAACCATATTTCTAACGGTATTGGATAGTACTTGATCAATTACTGAATCTGACGATTCAGTATTTTTGTCCAACACATGGATCCACATCGTCTTCTCCCTGGGATTCTGGAAGAAGGGTGGCGGCCTCGATGGATGGCCGACACCTGACTCTCAGGTGAATTCGAGCCATCCATCCGAGCCGACACCCTTATTGGCTCAGCTTGTCGATTGGGGTGTCGGCTCAGATGGACAACTCGGATTCACCCGAGAGTCAAGTGTCGGTCATCCATCCAAGCCACCATCCCTCCTCCCAAATCTTAAAAAAGAGACGATTTGAATCCCCAACACATAGGTAAAAAAGTATATCACTTCTGATATTTATCCAATCCTGATTTTCCAGGTCATCAATATATCCGTGTCAATACCATGAACTTAAACCATACCAGAATACGATAGGATTTAAACTCTGATTTGAAATTTAAGAATAATCATTGAACTATCACAGCAAAACTCATGGTTGATTTGGGTTCGTATTAGTCAAAAATTTAACGTCAAAGGTCAACGTCAGAGATCAGAGATCAAAAATAAAAGATCAAAGACAAAAATTCATAAATCAAAAGGGAGAAGGGAAACAACTAAGGTTTGAAAAGGTAAAACATTATCAACGCATCATCACCAAATTGAGGTAGACCAAATATCAAACTCTAGTTTTATTGTTTCATCTTTTTGGATGGTTTTAATAGGTATCTTTTCGGGCTATCAACTCGAACCGGTCTGAACCAACTCGACAAGCTAAGCACAATAACAATTCGAAATCGAATCGGATCATTAGTTAATGTGCACTATGCAGCCCACCCAACCTGAATCTTTTTAATGGACATGTTTCAGTCAGGCATTATAAAACCCGCCATCGATTTGACCCAGATTGGCCCATTGACACCCCTCCATGTTAGACTGAAATTTTACTTACTGATTATATCTTTCTTACAAAATTAAAATCTAATCTCCTAACACGATGGAAAAATCTTCCTAAATCTATGTTTTACAAAATAAAATGATACTACTAAATTGGAGGGGATTTGAATTAAAGAGTTTTGAAACCCACGGATCGAAAGGGGAGATCTGAAACTTGGGACAGACCATTTGTCTCCGCCATACTGATCCATGTGGTAAATTCCTCCAGGGATCATGGATTCCATCTATGAACTAAAAGATAGATTTATCATTAAAATATCAAAGGACAAGCTAATTAAATCCAACCCTATGGCCTAATCAAGGAGTCATTAATATCATATTGCCTTAAAAATATTTGTATTAATCGTGCTAATATCAACCTGCATATATATAGTCCACCAACCCTTTTTTTTTTTTTGGTAATCCCACCAACCCTATATTGTGTGACTGTCAATGTGCAATATGATCACCAAAAGCAGGTTGTTTTTGCAACATGTAAGCTGTTTTTTGGTAGGAAAACAATTGCTAGGTCAGTTGGATAATGTTTCCCTTCAAACGGATTATAGACACCCAAGAGACCAAGAGTTTGATTATCCTATCTTCACCTTATGCCATAAGACCTCTTGAGATGTAAAGAAGTTACAATAGAAACTTTGATTGAGATATTTTGTTGTGATTTACATGGAAGGGAAGAAAACCCGTATCACTTGATTTGTTGATTGCCTGCCGTACGTTGACATTTGTTAGGGGAAATTTTGTCATTTAAGGGATGTAGTACTAGGATAGACACTCTAGTGGCATTTGGTTTAGCATATGGCTTTTCCCGATTGAGTTGCATTCTTCTTAGCATTGAAATTCAACGATAAAAGATTCAATCCAAGACATTTTTTGTAAGTAGCCCATGTATAGGGGAGGGGTAATTTTAAAAGAAAAAATTTCATCTACACCCCATCAAAGATTGCTAACATCATCTACACCCACAAGATTACAAAAACATCACCTAGGTCCACTTAACTAGCGGAAACCATTAAAATTATTGAAATACAGTTTTACCTCTCATATTATAAATTGAAAAACTAAAAATTATATTAATTTACTAATTTGACCTTCAAATCGTCATGTTGTATCTCATCTCTCTTACCTTCATCTCCCTTCTCCTCTTCTTCTCCTTCTCCTTTGCAAGATCCCATCACCAATACTGCAAACCCACTCCAACAATTGCTTCCGCTCCTCCTGAAATCATCCACCAAGCATGCAAAGCAATTCGATTTCCCGACTCATGTGAGGGCTCATTAACTCAGTCCTCCAATCTCACCTAAATTTCAAAACTCATCGAGATGTCCAAGCAGCCATGTTCGTTTCTACCCAAAACCTCAAGACAATACAATCCATGGTGAAAACATCCTCGATACCTCTTCACATCGTTACTTTCCAAATCTCTCATTCAAACGCAGGAGCTCTCAATCCCTTCAGATGAACAGTTGAAGAAGAAGAAGTATCGGATGACGGAGGGGACGGCTTCCAGTGGCTGAGCACTTGCCTTGGCTGTTCTATGCAACAAAGCTTTGTTCCCTATCCAGGTTCCGATCACTGTTGCTCTCACTCCTCCAATGGCAAGATTCCTGGCTAGGAGAAAAATTATCAGGAGCCATGGACTTTAGATGGTGGAATCTTGTAAGTTGATCCATTTGGTTATTTGTGTATGAACTCTTGGGATTTGAATCCGTAAAGAAGCAACTGGGGGAAGACGAGGAGAAGATTTTCTTTGTATTGTTCTCAATTCAGATTAAGCTTAGTGAAATTTTCTTTTTCTTCATTATACTTTTTTATTTCTTTTCTTGTTTGAGTTTCTGTGAGATTATGTTAGATTCATGCCCATTTTTTGGGATTCTTGTTTCTTCCATCAGTGAATATAATGGGGTGAAAACACCTTCAAAGCTCAGAGGGACAAAAATGGAAGTGAATGGATAAATTTCAATCCCAGTTAAGATTTCTGTTTTGCATCGAACCAACTCTCCGGAATCATCGATTTGGATTATTTTTCTTCCACTTAAGATTTCTGTTTTGTAGATTTCGATCCCAATTCCTAATCTCATAATGGTTTTTTTTTCCCCTTTTTAAATCAATCTTCCAACGATGGCATATATGTTTTGCAGAAGGTATCAAGAGCCATTATTCGGGATTATGGGATGCTCAAATATAGCGCCCAAGCTATCAAGAGCCATTATTCTCTCTCCTAATTCAACCCTTTATGCTATCGACAGCCGTTCTCTCTACAAGGCCAAGAAATTCGCTGCGGATAATGGATTCCCTCCGTCGGTGAAGATCTGTGGCAGCTACGAAGCTGTACTTGATGGCCCATCTCTAGGTCTTGGGATTGATTTGTGGAGTACTCCTTTTTCGAATCGATCGATTCCAGAGCAGTAAAAGAACAAAGAAAGAAGAAGAAAGAGACAGAAAGAAGAAGGGTAAAATTACCTTTTACTTTTACTTTAAGGGCAATATCGTCTATGAAATAGTCCAATGCAGCTCACATCAGCATCTAACGGGAATCTTCTGACAAAGTAGACTTCTTTGATTAGTATAGCAAAGTTTTTAGATGATAGATGATGTTTTTGTAATCTTGTGGATATAAATGATGTTAGCTGATGAGGTGTAAATGAAATTTTAAATTACATTTCTTTGTCGAACGGCTAAATTAAAGTATGACCCACAAACCTTTTGCCTAAATTAATTAATTAAATTAAAAGCATGAGATAATTAGTAACCATCCAGCCAACCAAAGGAGAGGGGGTGAAGGCGGGACGGTGATTCGCTTTTTGGATTTAATGAATGGTCAATAGGAGGACCCAAAAAGGATCCATGCATAGTTCGTCCACATTCCAAACGTGATAGATTCATTTCAGATATTCAGTATTCAGACATCATAAGGTAAGTGGTCGGTTGGCTTACCGTTAAAGTGGCCTATCGTCTTCTAGCTCTTTAATTGCGCGTTCTAATTAATAGTGTATGATGGGTCCTATACTCCTATTCCATTGATCCTAAACCTGGCCCACCTTCCTCTAAACGCATGTTTGGAACATGCCAGACTCTCTAGAGAGAACAGATACTCCAAACAAGTATGAATTAATGGCCTTAACTTCTGTCTGAAGGCGGAACTAGTATAGGAGAACTCTCAAGGCAGGCCCTAAAGACAATCGATATAGTAGTTCTCTTTCCTCGTTTCTTGAAACAATCAATCATCCGTGGAGTAGCAGACCAATGGGACGATTCCTAACCATATTAGTGGGGTTTGATTCTCTATCCGAAGCTACGAAAGGAAGGGTTGGGAAAGAGAAGTCATGCCCCGCCGCCTTCTAGTTAGTCCTTTGCCTACTTCCCAAGGCCAAGAAAAAGGTTTAAGTAGTTCAGCTCCTCTTCTTCCAAGCCACCAATGCTCTTCTGAAAGGGATCTTGAGTCTCCTCCTCTCTGACCCCTGTCTAAGGCCGATCATGATGAGATCCCCTTTAGATAAAACCCTCAGCGCATAACTATTATTTAAACCCTCTCCTTCCAGCAATAGAAGAGAAGAAAAGCGCTAACGCCCCTGGAAAAAAGAAACCTCTATCTGGGTAGACCAAATACGGCAGGTCTTGCAGAGCCTGTTGACTATCTATCTATCTCTTCCCCTTAGGATCAGTCTTGGGATAAAGGCAAGCAAATAGTCCTTTATTCGCTTTCCTTATAACTTGTAAAGCTAGTCAGGAACACACAGAACTGCCGGTTGCCATCGGACTTTTGGCTCAGTTTTGATCAGCATGATTTCCCACTGAACTTGTAGGATTCTTTGTTCACCTAACTTTCACCATTCTCATCAATAACAGGTGGTTAAAAAAACAAAAAAACAAAAAAACAAAAAAACAAAACCTTGGTGTGAAGATCACCATTGATTTGCATATGAGATTGTTATATTTTACTATATCCTTTCTTGCACTAGTAAGGAGTACCAGTAATGGTATTATATATCAAAGTTGTTGGTTCTCGCCCGAAACTTCTGATAGTAATACATGTTAATATGAAAGTAGATAAATAAACAATAGATGTGGGTTTGTAAACTATGTGGCCATTTCGACGTCTAAGTCAAAACTGGTAAGCAAGCAGTAGGGAGCTTGGTAAGGGGGTATGAGCTCTTGTAGAGAGGGGTTATAGCGATTTGACAAGAGAAGGCGTAAATATTAAAAGTAGAATCCGATTACGTTAAATCTAAACTTTATTTATAGAGGCATTGGGGTGGAGTGGATTTCGGCCTTGATTGAAGCAATTTCGACATCTTTGGGCATGATTCCAGTGTCGTATGACAAGCCACCAGCTGTAATGGCGGTAGGTTTGGATTTTCACAATCCAATTCCTTGAAAACAAGGATCAAACATGGGTAGGAGACCTCCTGGGCCATTACATGGCCATCTTATTGCGGCGGATCTGCCATAACTCTCTTCAATATCCCAGCTTTAAGATACCTTGCCAGTTGGCATTTTGGCAGCGTCAGGAAATCTTCCCTTCTTTGTGTTGATTTGTAGTTATCCTCGAGATCGTGGGAATAACTCTTCCTTTCTTACCTCCCGTGAGGTGGCATACGCCAACGAGCTTATGGATGATGACACGTTGCCCCTCTTCATGGCGACGAGTGTTGGACACTTGTCCTCCTCTTATTGACTGCTTTATTCTTTTCCCTATCATATATTATAATTAAAAAAATTCTTACTATACAGTTCGGTAAGATTACGAATTTTTTTCCTTTGTCTTATTTGATCCGTGACAAATCACCAAAGACTTAAATAGCGATAATGAACCAATCATCACTTTGTGCCTATCATCTCTCTCTTCCATTTCACATATTTTCTTTCTAAACATCCAAACGTAGTCTTACGGAAAAAAAATTTCTAAACTTATGAGCTTGAAATATAAAATGAACCATCAAGTGGGGGAACACTGTTATTAGGTGCAAGCAATGGTTCAATCAGATACTTTCATTTGGACCATTACTTAGTAAAGGGGAACATAACACATGAAAAACCTTCTTCTTTTTTTTTATTTTCCTAACTATATATTTGTTTGCAGACTCATGTGACCTTATCTCTTGGTGCATGTGTGATGTAGGAACAGACATGGAAGCCATCCAAGTTGATAGTGGACAGTTAATGCATTCCACTTATTAAACAGGGTTCTATGGTCGATCTATGACCCCTAGATGCGGAAGGAGTTCTAAGGGTAATACCATTGAATGCAGTAACCTGTTCAACCTTCTTACTCCTGAAAGTACAATTAAGCTTATCTAACAGGGTAAATAAAATCATTTTACATGTGAATTTTAATATAAATATTGGCTGAGGTATTGAATGCAATTTGTATACGGCAATTAAATTAAAATAGAAAAAGTGTGAAGCTTTGAAAGAAAAAAAGATACTTCAAACTCATGAAAGCTGCTTCCTGACAAAGTCTCTAACTGGTTAGTACCGGTTCGACCTGCTTCTTTTGTAACAATGCCAAGATGACAACTGATGACAACTGATGCATGCATGTGCAGAAGTCCAGTAAGATCGGTGGGCATGGTTGGAGATTGGCTTCTAAACATGGTTTAAGTTCACGGTATCGAGTATCAGTCATTCTAGAAATCGATATGGATGAATCAGTCCTACCAAACACACTGAGTCAGCATACCTTTTTGCCCAGAAAATGTGAATGATTCAATCAAATAGCTGTTCCTGTATTGCTCAGGAATCCGCATCATCGACTGTTGAGAGCAGTGGCTGATCGGATCTGAATTCTGAATACCTAAAACCATGCTCCAACCCAGTTATATAGTGGCAGGTACCTTCGATACTTTCGTTTAGGTAATGCACCCAGTTTGGAAAAGCTGCCTGAAAGAGGTGATCAATGAAGATGGGCACGCACCACTCGCGCACCCACCTCGCGTGTTGGCCTTAAATAAGTAAAGAACCATCAGCACTAATGAGACATGGGAGATTCAGGGGTTGCATTAGTCATATATGTATGCCATGGGACCTGTGGAGCTGTCATCTAATGAAGGTAAAATATACAGTGTGGATTACTCTGGGTGGAATAAGACGAGTTCGGATTATCTGCATGTATATGTATTTTTCATAGGATTTCATCACCGTTGATAGAGTGTGGGACCTACCTTTATAATGTGAGACCCACTAGATATAGACGGTAATGAAATCCCATAGAGAGCACATGAACTATTCTCAAAAAAGACCATCTGAGTATAATATCAACATATCAAGATTATTTCTGCACAATTAATGCACTGCATCCCTAATTCATTGGGCCCAAGTTTTTGAATCCAAGTATCAGACACTGGACCATATCTAAAACCAAGCTTAGGATTGTTAGGAATTAATAATGTTATAGAACAACAATAGCGAAAGGGAAAGCGAAATTACAAGATTGTCCTCAATAAAACCACCTCAGAATCGATGTTTGGTATGCATGTGCAATTTAAGATGACAATTGTTTTGGGTTCAGTGTTGGCTTCTTTGACCGTATAAAAATCTTGTAAACAATTAGGGCCTGTTTAATAACATTCTAGATTCTAGATTCTAGATTCTATGGATTCTGACTCCTAGTTAAGGAGCCATTTTGGAGTAGAATTATGTTTGGTAAACTCGGTTGGATTTGAGCTCCCTAATAAGTGTGTGATTTTTATATTTTTATTCCATTTGCACTATGCTTTAATATATTTTATGCCTAATTGAACTGAATAGAATAAATTTTATAAGTTTAGTATATTTTATAGACTTTGTGAATTAATTGCTAAAAGATAAGAAAATTTCAGCATTCATAATATTGACGTTCTAAACTTCATGCAGATTTTTGAGAAATACTTTTCAATTATGAAACTCTTTTCATGTCAAATACGAGTTCGTTTGGGCCTGCAAACGTTGCCTCATAGTTTGACACGAAAATTTGATCCAAATCCGAATTGGAGCAGCTGTACGATCTGATTAAAGCATTCAACGGTGGATGAAATTTTCATAAAAAGTCTCCTACTCAAGTTAGACTCGAGTTAGAAAACCTACAATAGAAGACTCCAAAGAAGAAAAAGAAACTCTACAATTTCAGAATTTTAAATAGAGAAGGAATCTTACATAGAGAATGAATCATACACAAAGAAGGAATCCTACACAAAGAAAGAGTTCTAAGTTACAAAGGATTATCATGTTTTATATATAAAGCACTAGTGTTGAAGATAGTCAATCTCTCTTTCTCTCTCTCTCTCTCTCTCTCTCTCTCTCTCTCTTTTGCTGAAAATTTTTCTCTATCTGAAAAAATTGTAATGTCTGACTAATTTTCTCATTCAATTGAAGGGGATTTTGAAGCCCAAACTCAGGTCAATGGTGTAATCTCTATTCAGTTACGTTGTTGTTCTTCTTTATTTTATTGGAATTGCTTATGTTATTCTTTTCTCTTTATTTATGATATTTGTTTGAATAATTTAATAATGGTCTGCTGAATCAATTAGATTAATATTAATTGCTAGATCTAGAATCTGTGATACGTAATCATCCTGGTTCTAATCAAAAGTAGCAAACATCGATAGATGATTATGTCCAAGTTTTTATCTCATCATTGTGAATAATATAACTTAAGTTAAATAATCCCCGCTTGTGTGTGATTATTGCTTAGATTGATCTATTTTTCACCTCCTTAATGCTGCTATTGAATTAAACATTAAAAGTTTTTTCAATGTTGTTCAATGGTTAGATCTCTCTGAAGAGCTTGTTTCAGTAGAGATACTTAAGGGAAAACTCGGGTAACAGAGCATATTGTTATCTAGGATCTTTAATTCTAATTGGGAGGGAGAGATTAACGTTGTGATTAATTTTACTCATTGCATGTGTGGGTGGATATTGAACCAAGAACTGAATCTTCACATCTAATTATTTTCTTATTTAAATTCTGTCTGTTTACTTTCAATTTGATTCAACCAACCAAAACCCCCTTCGTTATTGTGTTTGCTTAGCATTAATTAATATATTTAGTTTGAGTAAAATATAAATTTTGATCGCATCACTTTTTTGTGGGATTTACCTTTGCTTACACTATTTATAGTTCATTAATTAAGTCAATGAAGAAATACATAATTAGTTTGGTGCATTCGATACACATTGCAACAATTCTTATTTTCGGCTACGGTAAAGTTTCGTTGCCGAAAATAAATATCCGTTGGCAAAAATAATCACCTACACTTTGATTTTCATAGTCGTTCCATTGGCAGAAATTCCCTAGTGGAAAATCACTACGGGAAACTAAGTGGTGTCGGTGTATATATTTTACATTACGGTACACAAACTTTCCGTTGTCTATGATATGCATTTTACACAAAGGAAAACAGGCATCCGTTGGAAATAATATTCATTTTCCACTACGGAGTTTAGTTTCTGTTGGGAAAAATCTTTTTATTTTTTTTTAAATTACATTTCTCTACTATCCTCACATATTACCCTACTGATGATAAAAACCCTATCAAAAACTTGCAGACTCATATTAATAATTACAAAATTCTAAATCACAACCACACATATAAAAATGGAAAGCTAATCTCCTCTATAGCATAAAGAGATCTTGAAACTATGAAATATAAAATTTGTCCTCTCATCACCAAAAGGGAGTTCCTACCATGGCATCTCTGAAAAGAATTCGTCAAAGGGAGCTTGCAAGGGAGTGCTAACCAATTGGGCTTTGTCATTCGATATGAAAATCACTTCAAATGCATCATCCTTTGCCTTGATCTCATGGCAAGCCTTGATCAGTTTAGGCCTAAAAGCAACACATCTAGCACACCATTCAGCGGAGAAGTATAGGAGGATGTTCTTTCCCACAAGCTCAGAGACTGGAATCTGAAATGAAGAGGTAATTGATTGAGGTCAAATACAGTAGAGAAATCAAGGTAATGTATGCATGTTTGTTGGGAGTTTACAGCCCCCCTTTACGCCTAAGCCTTCTCTGCAGTCATTTACTATATGTTAGGAAGCTTTGATTATTGTCCACCAAAACAAAAAGAACAAAATAAATAGAAAAGCAGTGGTGCAGGCATATTATTTCACTGCTGAAGATGAAATAACAAATAAGAAAATTTTACAACAAAAAAAAAAAAAAGGCCTTCATCAGTACCAATCAATACCATCCATCTGAGCCACATGGAGAACCTGGTGGAGAGAAATAAGGAGAGACATGAGGCTTAGTAAAATTATTGATTCAGTATTTAGAAAGGAAGCAATGTGAAAAAGATTTAGGTGCCATGCATTGAATATTGTACTTATAGTTTCCAAGGTTAAAAACATTCAAATCATGCATTGATTGTGGGATCCACTACACCCCTCCCCTCTTCCTTTTGTTTTGTATCACCTAATATTTAGATGGTTAATCTAAATTCCAAACATTAGGTTTGCAGATTAAGCAAATGAATTCAATTATGGCAGTTCTAGGGTCCATAAAATAAGTTATTGTATATGACCAAGTTAGACGTGAGTTCCCTTGGAAATTAAAGAAGCAAAAGAAATTAAAATGAAAGCAATCTCAACTCTCAAGTAGGTCTGCTCTTGATTAATGTCAATTTGGAATCAAATAAGAAAATTCACAAGCCTTATTAATTATTCTAATCCAACTGCAATTAAGAGGAAGTCCCATGTAGGGTTGCTCTTGGAATTTCCCTTACATCATGAAAACTGCAGTTAAAAATCATAAACCAAACTAAAAGATTTAGCTAAAACAACCTTTGACTTGTTCTCCTAATGGTTGAGCTATAATGGAAATCAAAAACAATTAACAAAAACACCAAACCCAGAAAGGCAAATATTATGTGCATGCAGGGACTTAAGTTAGAGTTGGGACACAAAGTGTATAATGTTGAGGTATTAAGGCTCCAGTCTTCTCACCTAGTGAAGAAGACAAGTAGAAAAGAAAGGAAAAGCAACTTCCTATTCAAGCATTTCCTGTGGATATTTGCAATCCACATACCATATAAGAAATATTTGACTGCTGCTCTAAAAAAAACTTCAATTTCAAGACCCCAACAGTTTTCTTACCAAATGTTTGTCATTAAACCAATTGAAAAAATCTATTTTCATTTGTAACTAAGTATGACTACACACATCAACTAATGTAGGTCTAAATTCTCAAAGTCCCTGGTGTGGGGATCAGAATGGGTTGATATGAGCTCTAATTTGCGCGACTTCCAACTGTCAGTACCCACAATTTAAACATAAGATACAAATGTACTCCTGAAATCAAACCTGTTTTAAATTGGGAAGCCAATGTTATGATCAAGGCTGAAACCGAACCATCTTGGTGATTTTGATCAAATCTGATGGTTGGATCTTGAGATATCAGTAAAGCTAATACAGTTAGGAAATGTCAAAACTACAGAATCGACTAGGGATTTTCAGGGATTCAAAACAGAGGTCAAAGAAGGTTTTAATCTGAAGAAATAGCATTAGACTGTAATCTCTACCCTTGCTTTTGAAAATTTGATGCCATTCTGGTATTACCTTGTATAATTGTAGAGACACAATTGATGTTTGTAGAGGGGAAATGTTGCTATTATATGTGACCAACTTGGGTTATATATAATAATGCTTGGGTCTTTCTCTGTATTTTCTAAGGGACTTTATTTTGTCTCTATTTTCTCTGTAATTTCTAATGGATTTTCATTAGCACTTCTTGGCTGCTAATAAAATTCAAAGCTGCTAATAAAATTCAAAGTCAAACCATGATGTGTTCTTTCTTGTTGACACCAAAAAGCTTCTTTAAAACTTCCACTTGCATGTTTTGAAACAACCTGTTGTTTCTCTTGTTATTGTAGCAAATGATGTGGTCCTCCTCCCTTATATCCTACTTATATATCCTACTTAATGCTGTCACTGTCACTAACATTTTTGAATTCGTATGCTGACTTATGGCTATATATTATCTTCTCCTAAGGGTGTCAAAAATGGTCTGGCCCGGTAGCACGGATCGAGCCGGCCCGATATAACTTGAACCCAGTCCGGACCAAATCTTAATGGACAAGTTTCGGTCTCGGCTTGTAAAGCCCAACACCGTTTCAGTCCAGACCAAAACCAGACTGGACTGGCCCGTTAAGAAGCCCGAACTAGCCCGAACCAATAATACCTAACCCGAACACCGGTAAGGTTCATCCGGGTCCAGTTTCTTAATTTTAATGATTTTAAATTTTGATGGATTATATTACACTGTTATAGTTCACTTCTTGATCCGAAAGATTATATGAATCTATAGTTGAAAAAAGTATGTTAATTGTTACAATTTATTGAATTACATACATATAGAATGAATGATACTAATTTTATAGATAGAAATAATAAAATAAGTTATATATCTTACATATAAAATAGGCCCGATAAGCTTGATAAGTCCGGTCTGGATCGAACCAGCCCGAAATCACCTCAATAAGCCCAGCCCGATAACAAACCAATACCGGACCAGCCGGTTAGTTATTGTGCCCAACAGCCCGACCCAGCCCGAACTCTTAATGGACATGTTTTGGGCTGAGCTTATAAAATCCGACACCGGTTCAGCCAGGGCCAAAACCAGCCCGGACCGACCCGTTGACACCCTTATCTTCTCCCTATCTCCCTGAAGTTGGATATTGGGATCTTTAAGGGCTTCTTTCCTTCTATTTCAAGTTTTAGTTACAAAAATTTCATTAATTTGTAGTTGGGCAATCTAATATTTAAGTACTCACCCTAATGAAAGCAAGGGGCTTTTTTTGGCTTAGAGAACATTGCAGAAGAGGTACTGGTCAATACTTAATATAGCTACAAAATATAGATAACTTAAATTGTTGACCACCGGTTATATACTTGTGATTGGATTTCATCAAAATGTAGCTTTTATCTGTAGTGTTATACAGGGATAGCTAGAAAGAACATTAACAAGGGTCCATTACATAATACATGGTTAGAGTACTTTAATTTTAAAGTCTTCATGGTCACATCTATATAAATACAAGATCCAAGTCACCAATCAAGGCTTTCAGCTATAGATGTGAATTGTGGAGATTAAAAGAGAAATTATAAGGTCATCACCTAATATTAAGTCGAAGGTAGTCACTGAGATTGTGATGTTGGTTGCGTCTCAACTGATGATTGTGACTATTGCAGCTGTGACAAGTGTGTAGTGACCAACTACAAAGTTGCATTTATCTGTGTGATATATTCTCTTTGAATACGTAAGGCTTCTTCCAACTTTTTAATCTTTTCATCTTGCATTTGAATCTACTGTGTTTTTGTACCATTTATATGTTCTGGTTTAATTCCATACCAGAATGACGAACTCTTCCATGAGAGTCCGGACCCAAAACTTCTTTAAACACCGATTCATGAACATCTTTATTGGCTTGCTCTTCTTCAATCTTCTCACCAAGTTTATCTTTAAGTTTACCCTACAAATAGAAGGTAAAACAAATAATTTATAAATGTATGATATAAAAAGTTAAGGCCCAAATTATTAAAAAAGAGAGCTATGCATCTTCAAGATACTAGTTTAAATACCAAAATGTCAGCTGAGTGCTCATTTGCACACTGTCCTGTCCTTCTTAAAACATGGGTAGCTTCAAACAATTCAATTCGAGAAGGAGGTTGTCCCGTTGGATTTTCATTTTCCTATTTATGGAGAAAACAAATAATCTCTTCCCAATTTTTCATAAATATATTTAATAAAGATAAAAAAAAAATCTCTCTCACCAACTCTGCACTAACAATGGCAAAAGCAGTGTTTCTAGTCATATGTCTTAATTTGTGGTTCTCCTGATGTCTTCTATTTCTTTCACATAGACTACATAGATAGAATTCTAAATTAATTTTCTAAAAATCAATCATCTAATGTAAGAGAAAATAAAGACCATATATTACTCATACTTTAAATTTTTCACTGTCCCACATACGAAAGAGTTGTTCCCAATCTTCCTTTGGCAGTTTTTGAACATCAATGATTGCCATTCTTTCTTGTGTCGAGTCATACGTGTCATAGTGATTTCTTTTCAATATATGCTTGTACTCCTTCCATCTTTCATTTAGCCTTATTAAAACATTTTCCTTCATAGTGTCTTCAATATCAAATTTGGTCTGCAAAAAAAATAAATAAATAAATGAGTATATATATATATAAAAAGCCAAGCATGTATACCAAAATGGACAGTTCTTAAATTAAGTAATGGATTTTTACCTTGATCTCAATCCAACCATCATTTTTATAATGGTGTGGCATTAGCCTCCAATCCATACATATTTTAAAGGGAATTTATTGTTGGATCTAGCTTGTACACCAATTCAAGTACTCAGTTTTGTTGTTGGATACCTCTCACATGATTGATTGTAGTTATTTGCAATGACTGAGAATTCTTCCCCAGCTTTTATATTAGCAGTGGATTTAGTCAAAATTGGCCATCTTTGGCCCCTCTTCCTGAAATTTTAAAAAATAAAGTGTAAAAACTTAGGAATTAAATAGAAACAAAAGGGCACTAATAATATAGAGAAAAAAAAAGATCCAAGTGCAGAAAGTGCAATTGTAACACTAAAATCAACTTACCTCGTGTTGGTGTGCCTTCAATCCTTGTATTCTCTTCTTCACTCATTCCTATCAATATCTTTAGTACCAAACCTGTTTTTAATAAAATTGATATCAAATGGTGCACAAAAATTAGTTTAAATCATTGACTGACAAAGCAAGCAATAATGTAAATGAACAATACATGCATTAAATATAAGTGAATTGACATTCTCTGCCAAATGTTAATAAATTAAATACGTCACTTACTTGGTTTTATTGATCAATCAATCCGATGAATTGTCAACTAAACTTTTGAATTGTTGTAGTGCCTCTACCTCGGAGTCTAACCACCTGTGACGACTACTAGGCAAACCTATATGTAAAACATGTACATATTATAACATGTAACATAAACATTGTGCATATATTCAATTAGTAAGCTCACGATAGGGCTGTAAGTAATTTCTGGGCCAGCTCAGTCATATATGAAGATGCAGGCATAAGGTCTGTTCAAACCCAACACGTATAATTTGGGTATCAAAACACAGCCTATTGTAAGCTCAAGCTTTTGAGCAGGTTGAGCCAAATTTCAACTTGCTCCATGCCATGTTTTGCAAATCTTGACACAGGGATCAATCATGAAGCACCGGAGCAACCAAGTGATTAAGGACATCTTTACAGCAGAGCCTCACTTTATAAGGCAACTATGCCAAGTGCCATATTTTAAGCCTGCTAGGCACACTCCAAAAGCCACCGACACAACCCTTTTAACTTGTGCAGATAACTAAGTAGAAACACAAACCATGGTGCAACACGCTAACACCATATCCAACCACATTTTTCTTCTTTTAAATTTTAAAACAAATCAAACTCCAGAAAATTTGATCCAATAAGCTCTTTCCACATGAATCTAGAATTTGAATTTCAAGTTCAAAATTGTGAAAATCGCTAGGCAATGGAGCAGATGGTGGTGGCCTATGCAGTTGTCTTGGTAATGCCCCTGGTACCCTCCTAACAGGTCAAAGATTGTGCAGAGCTTTCAAGCCTCTTTTTAGAATATTGTATTATTAAATATGAAAGAAAAATCAAATTCATATGTTGGCGAAACCCCAAAATCCCCAAACCTACAAACCTTAGTTAAAGTTGTTTCAGCACCAGCAAGTAAGGAAAGCGTTGCTATATGTTATCTTTGGCAACGGAATATTGCTTACCGTAGCCAAAAAATAAGAATTGTTGTAGTGACACTACCACTCCCACAGAGTGAACCGGATTCAAACTGACTTTAGAATCCAAATTTTAGGAGTAAAAAAAAAAAAGCTTTTTTGTATTGGAACAAGTTTTTGGGAGAAGAAAAAAAGTAACTCTTCTCTCTTCTTCACAAAACAAAGACTTGACCGCCACCACTACCCACCACCCACCACCCACCCACCACTACCACCATTAGTTTTCTAGACTTCGATTGGTGGGATAGTATGTTTATCAAACATGATTTTGTTCCAAAGATGCTTTGGAATCCATTCCAGAACTGCATTATTAAACATGTTTCTACTCTCAAATAATCCTAGACTAGCTTGGAGTAAAAGTTTTACCTCAAACTAGAAGTAAAGAATCCAAAACAGAAACTTTATCAAACATGGCCTTAACTAGCTTGAGATGCTCTAGAAAAATTTTCATACAAAACCTGCTCCCCTTATTTGGAGGACCATATGCCCATATGAGTGGGGGAAGTACAAAACCAATTGGGCTTATGCAGGATTGCCGCTTAAAAAAAAATTAAAAGGCAGAAATATAATAGGGCCGGTAATGGGTGGTCGGGTTGGAGACCCTATATCCAAACCCAACCCATTAAATGATTTGGGTTTCTGGGCCTGAAACTGATTAGAGCCCATCATTATTTGGGTGGGCTAAGGAAGAAGGGTCTAAAATAGATTTTCTCTTGTGCCTTTACATTCTTATTCTCTATTATTCTTTAGCTAATGGTTAGGTTTCTAATCTCTCATATGTCAATTTAACGCTTTAAAAAGCATTAAAAAAAATAAAAATAAAAATTAAAATTATTTGGAATTGTTTTAGACTGCTTGTTTTTTTCTGGCCTAAGAAATAAAAAGGAAAAAAATACCGGACAAACAAAAGCTCAAGATAACCACAAGTAGATTTTTTTGAAATCTGTTTAGGTGCCTTGTCTACCTACTTTCATAAATCTCATTGCAGATTTTCCATTAAGAAAGAAAAGGAAAAGCTCCTTATAGATTCTTCTACAACATTGACAAATAGGGGATCTAACCTTATACAAGTGGGGCCCAGCAGTTGTAGAATCTTCTACATATCATAAATGGTCCCCCCTCCCTCAAAGAAAATGTAAGAGGTTTGGTATCTTTCCCTGTAATGGGATCCACAATCTCCCAGTTCCTTGAACCATCTTACTTCTCCAACTAACTAGAATATAAAAGAGAGAGCAAAAAAATTTAATGAATCCAACCACCCAATCCCAAGTGAGTGTGTGGGCCCCTTAGAAGCATCCAAATCATCCAACGGTAAGCACCTCAAAAGTCATGGGTTTGATTTTCTTGTCTCGTATTTTGTTTTATCGTGCTTAATTTTCGCTCCTTATGTATTGGCATGCGATACTCTATATGCCTTCATTGGTATCTTTTGATTTTCCAATGTTTTGTTTTAACCCATGGCGAACTCGTTTCTTTAATCTGAAATATGACATGTGAACATCAGACGTTGGGGTACAACGCTACAAATTTTTGCCTAATCCAATCCACCACATGACAAAAGCAAACACCCGATCAACGCTAGGGTATGTGGACTGCCAGACCCAAGAAAAACTTCTCCCTTATTTTAATATATTTTTGGCCGTAGGCATCCATTGTCATCCTTTCAACCTCTCCACGTCTCCTTAAATCCTTCCTTATCTCATTTGAACTCCATACATCATTTTTACCTACTTCATTATGGTTCAAAATAATTTGTATCGGATTGATTGATTTGTATCCGTTTTCCATTGAATTCGTATATTGATTCAATCAGAATTAAATCTATTTTAAACATGTCTGATACCATGATTTAGAACCATGTTGTTGATGGTTCGGAATCTTCAAACAACCCATGTTATTGTGTCGTGACTGTCGTGTATTAATATTATATTTGGATGAAAAGATACGGTGAAGGAGTTATGGTATCACAATCTTCAATTAGTTATTTAAATTTGATTAATTCTTTATTAAAGATAAGTATCATAGAACTATTGTTAGCCAATTGCCTGACTGAGTGTGACAGTGACAATGGAGAGCACGGTTTTAGGTATCAGTATCATATTGATTGTATCGATTAATTCGTATCTGTATCAATTGTGACCGATACGGTATCATTTACTGAACCGGTATGGGGACCGAATTGAATGGATACAGTACTTGAAAAGGAGAGAGAAAAAAGAGAACATCAAAGGAGAGAGAGAGAGAGAGAGATATGCTGGCGTTGCTCCTACTCCTCTGAACTTTATGGCTGTAAATTACAACTAAAGCCACAAAAAAGCAGAAGTTTTGGGAAAAAGCAATCGTTAAGAAGTTATAAGCCACAAAAGGAAACGTTCAAAAGGTGGGGAGAGGGAGAGAAACATACAGGCATAAGCACATACACGCAGATCCATTTCATCCATTCGTCTTCCTTTGGAATTTGATCTCTTCCTTTCACTTTGCAGTCTTCAGCGCTTCATCTCTGTATTCTTCGGTTTGGTTCTTCCTTCTCAGGTTCTTTATCTTTTCCTTTTCGTTTCTTTGCTTTTTTCTCATTTTCCTGAGCTTTTTAGCTTCTCTGCAGCTGGAGTGCTGGACTGCTTGTAAATTTTATGATTTCCTTCATGGAGCCTGTAGTATTTCGATTCTTTTACGTGGGTTAAATTCCGAAAGCTGGGTAGTGTTTGATTCTTTGCTGCTCTCTGAAATAAGGGGTTTTTGCATTTCTTGGCTTGAAATGAGAAATTAATGGTGGAATTTGAATCTTAGATAATAAAGTTTTGATTTTTCTGGTTTTAATAGAATTATCTTGCCAAAAAAAAGTATGGATCTTTTCACGTATTTTCTTATGGGAACACATTGATGCGTGAATTGAGGAACTATCGAGGGAAGTTGCACGGTGTTTCTGAAACCTCAATTTGTAGGTCTGGCTTCTGGAAACGAGGCGAGTTTGGGTTAATTTCAGAGCGATCTTATCCACCTGATCTTATCCACCTGAAAAAGGGGGATACTATTCCGAAGCTCGAATTTGGGTTAAGTTGTAGTCATCGCTGTTCCAATTTGGCATAAAATGGTAGATTCAATTGCAACGACGTCTCTTCTTGCTCCCCGACCTGTATCTCAAGTCTCTTCTTTCAAGGATGGTTCCCACAGGCGAAGAATGTTCGATTTTTGTCGGCAACCCTGTACAGATTTTTTGTATCGACTGGTTATTAACCCTTCTTCATCTTCCTCAAGAAGTGGAAAGGTAGAAACTAGTCGATTTGTGGCTTCACCGGTTAAGGCCCTTGCAATGGAAGTCACAAAAGAAGCGAATTCGGATTCTCTGGTCAAAGAGAGACCATCCCGAGATTTGGATTACTGGATAGAAACGAGCACACGACAGAAACCAGGTATGTGGCCACCCCTAAATAAGGCAGATAATCCTTCTCTGCGAAACCCTCTGCTACGGCAGGAAAGAATGGGTTGTGGGTGGTTGGGTGCAATCTTTGAATGGGAAGGTGTGCTTATTGAAGAAAATCCTGATATTGAGAAGCAGGCATGGTTGGTTCTGTCACAGGAAGAAGGTAAATCTCCACCACCAGCTTTCATCCTCAAAAGAATAGAAGGAATGAAAAATGAACAAGCAATTTCTGAAGTTCTCTGTTGGTCAAGAGACCCAGCACAGGTGAGAAGATTGGCTTCAAGAAAGGAGGAGATATATCAAGGTTTGCAAGGTGGGATTTATAGATTGCGGAGAGGTTCACAAGAATTTGTGAATGTTCTTATGAACTACAAGATTCCAATGGCCTTGGTTTCCACACGTCCAAGGAAAGCTCTTGAAATTGCAATTAGAGCAATTGGGATTGAAGGGTTCTTCAGTGTGATTGTTGCAGCAGAAGATGTGCACAGGGGAAAGCCTGACCCTGAGATGTTTGTTTATGCTGCTCAGCTTCTCAACTTCATACCAGAACGATGTATTGTATTTGGAAACTCTAATTCTACTGTGGAGGCTGCCCATGATGCTCACATGAAGTGTGTGGGAGTTGCAAGCAAGCACCCTGTATATGAACTTGGAGCTGCAGACTTGGTGGTGAGGCACCTAGATGAGCTCTCTATAGTTGACCTGAAGAACCTGGCTGATTTTGAATTGACTGAATTTGGTGCTGGAGAACCAGAGGTGGAGACGGAGATGGAGAAAGAAGTTGATGACCCATATCCATCTACATCCGTGGCAGTTGATTTCTGGTGAGGCATTAAAAAGAAATGTAATATGTACAGACCGTTGATTTGGGTTTTTTTCTGAAGTGATTATAATTAGGTCATTAGTCTCCCTTAGGTACGTATATTGGTTGTACAGTGTATCTACCTACTCATCATGTATGTACCATATATGCAGTATATCAGTTTCAAACTTTATGAACTGTGATTGTAACATAGCTCTGTTTCAATACTAACATAATCTAGTGGATGAAAATAACCAGACAGAAAATGCAAATGCAGTGCCATATTTACCCCGTTTTCACATCCAAACTAATTCCAAACTATTTCCTATTTAGTTATTAATTTACACTTCATTTTTATCTAAATCCCTCCCATTTAAAAAGAAAAATAAAATTTACATCTTATAAGTATCATTACTAAATATGTTAAGCAGTTTAGGCAATTTATACAATCATAATGTTGTGTTACAATTATAAAAGTTTCCATTTAAAATTAAAAATTTTTATTTTTTTTCCTTTTTAATTCCCCTTGCAACCAAACAAAATCATCCAGTTGGATTGAAGTTGGGTTTTGTCAAATTAGTATGATCTAGTGGCTGCAGGTGGATACTGTACACTTGCCACTGCTGTAGATAAACGTTACCAGGATCCAGTGTTTTCTATTGGAGTTGTAAATTCATCTCTCGTCTGAGTTCCAAGGTTGAAAATATCCAGACAGAAGAAGACAAAGGAAACTTGCTTCAACTGCTTATCCATCATAGATTCGGGCAATCATCAAGGACCATGAAAATTTTTGGTGAAGGAAGCTTTTACTTTGCAGATTTAAAACAGTCAATTACATGGAAGCTTGATGAACAGACATCAGAGCATCAGAACAATATAAACATTTGAAATAAATCATAAGCTGTACGGTATCCCACAAAACCCGCTTCAGAAAAATTGAAGAGAATGAAAATGAAAAGCTGCTGGAAGACAACTAGTTATGCTTCGAATTGGATGCAATATTAGATTGCTGCCCTTCCTACTTGTTATACTTAAAAACATTAATTCCATAAATATCATACGTTTATTTTTTTATTTTTTTTTTTGGGTAAAAAAATTTCATACGTTTAGAATTCATGGAATAGCAGGAGTGCGTCATTAAGTCTCATCAGATATGATTCAAGAGTATCTTGAATCTTGTTATGCATTCAAATATTTCCCTTGGGCTTCAACTCGTTTCTCTCTTGGCAGTTGCAGAATCTGTAGGAGTTACAGTAAATCAGGTTACTACCTTCAGAAGAAAGTACAGGATTCAGAAAATAGTGCAGGCTCAAACCTGCGGATCTGCCTAAAACATATTTGGAAGTAAATAGGGTTTTCAATTTGGAAGTAATATGGTTTCCATCATTTCAGCTGAAGCTGAAAAATGATCCTCATTTCATTGTAACTGATTCGTCTAAGCCCTGAGCTGTTGAAGCTTCTTTCTTCACTATAGGATGAGAAAAATAGGCATATCTCCAATTACAAGAGCAGATATGGTCCGAGATCTTGTGCTTTTATGTAATCTTTTTTATGGACTTGGTATATGATTCCAGAGAGTTTTCTGGTCCAGATAGACAATCTTTAACAGAAATTCAAGTTTCCTGGTAGAGGTCATATTAATGGCGCTCAAAGAAAAAGAAGGAAAAGCATCAGAATACCTTCTTTCTGGATGGAAAAAGCCTGGACACAGGAGTGTTGGAATAGAAGTAGAAAGAGCTTAACAGTTCTTCACTTGGTCATTCTGGAGTTTGGTGTATCGATCCAAGTCCGTCAGGGTAAGAATTCCTTTGCGCATGAGACATTCACATACTTTCTCTACATATATGAAGATTAAATAGAAGATCAAATGACAAATTAAAGCATAAATCCTATAGAATAGGGAAGATTCTTGTGCTTGTACGTTATATTTTACAGAGAGGAATAAGCCTGAGGAGTTTGTGAGGAATTACAGCAACGATGTTACAAAAGTGGGTAAGAACTAAGAAGATATTACCAAAGTGGGAAGAAATAAGACCGATGATGAGCTTGAACAGCGTTAACAAATAAACGCCGCCATATTAATCTAAAAACATTACCTTTACATTAGTCTTGTGGTGGTTAGAGTATTTTTGGCCTAGATAAGTAAAGAGCTTAACCACCTTATATAAACCCCCATTATTGGTTCCTAATTGGTTCAAACAGGTTCCAATTCTACAATACAAATCACTCTAATGGCTAGGCTGGCAAGTTCATGAGCTAGATGATGCAGTCCTAAGACTCCTAACTGCCCAGTATTGAATAGGCAAAGGGCAGGCATGCCCGATTATGAATGTGAGCTTAATGAGTTAATCCCTATACAAGTCTATGAATCTTTGCTTTTCCCTCTCTTGGTGCTGCTTGTCTGTGTATCAATTATGATCCTTGTGAGACCTATAGCATCTATGACCAAGGTACTATATGCTTCACCCCTCTTTGCAAATATAACTAGTCTAAGTGCCCCATGCTATGTTCAAAATTTCCAATAAAGATTCTTATTTACAGGCTGTTGTCTTTGATCAACTTGTAAGAATATTGCCTTAGGCTTGTCAAAATGCGGAAATATACTAACATACCCGTATTTTGAAGACATGTTCCTGTCATCTCCATCTGACCGATGTGTATTGCCTTACGCAAAGCACCATTCCAATCACCGTCACCTAACATCACTTACAAGTGATAAAATCTGGCGACAAGGTTTTTACGCAGCCACTGATTATTCAGACCTGAGCTCTATGAACAACTCAGAATAATGCAAGTGAAGCATAAGACCCATCCCCTTATATTTATAGAACAGTCTGTCTACCCCCATAAAGGATGAACGGCCGATCTGGGGACCACGTGTCCCCATGATCCGACGACTATAATTCTCCTAAGAGAGAGTTACAAATGAACGGTGAGGTGGTATATGGGTCACCTACTCACATTCTCTCACTTGGTTCATATTACCACCGGACAAACCAAATTTGAATTATAAACCTAATGCATGGCCATCTTAACTCGGAGAGTCATTGTGAAACCCACTTTTATAAGCCTTTGGAAACTCTGATTGTGTATTTCAGTCGGCGATCTGAACCACCTGATCTCAAGCAGTAGAGAGCCTTCACCATCCCTGAGCTCACCCAACAAATGTGGGACGCCAAGAACATGATGTGTGCCGCTGACCCAAGTCACGGCCGGTATCTTGCAGCGTCTGCGATGTTCCGTGGAAAGATGAGTACAAAAGAGGTCGATGAGTAGATGCTCAACGTTCAGAACAAGATCTCGTTTCATTTCGTCGAGTGGATACCCAACAACGTAAAATCGAGTGTTTATGATATCCCGCCGACGGGACTTTCGATGTCGTCGACGTTCATGGGGAATTCTACGTCGATCCTGGAGATGTTCCGAAGGTTTTCGGAGCAATTCATGGTGATGTTTAGAAGGAAAGCGTTCTTGCATTGGTACAGAGGAGAGGGAATGGATGAGATGGAGTTTACACAAGCAAGAGAGTAACATGAACGATTTGGTGTCGGAGTATCAGCAATACCAAGACAAGACTGTTCAAGGGGAGGAAGAGTATGAAGAAGAAGCTGTGGAAAGATAAGGCATGATGATCTGTATTTTATTTTTTTATTTTTTTTATTTTTGGTAAGAAAGATATCTATTCAATACTTAAAACAGAAAACTCGGAGTTCTGATTACAAACAAGGTTCTGTCAAGAGCATGGGCAATCCCATTATCAACTCTTAGGCACTTCACCTAGTATCGAAACAGTCTCAGCCAAAAGTGATTACTGAACTAACTATTTTGGAGAAAACCGATGAAGAGATGGATCAAGCTTAACATTGATGGGTCTTCCATCGGTGATCCTGGTAAAGCAGGTTCAGGCGATGTTTTCAAACATAGCACTGGCAAAGAGCTAATAGCATTCTCACAATGCTTGGGTACTACTACAAACCACCTAGCTGAATTCAAAGCTTTCCTGATCATGATGCATCTAGCAACCACCAATGGCTATCCTATGCTTTGAATCGAAGGAGACTCCAATTCAGTTATGGAAGCTATCCAAAACACAAAATTCATGGCAACTTCACCAGCAATGGTTAGGATTTTCTAGCATCATCACAATGGAGGTTTACTCACTTCTTTCAAGAAACCAATACAATGGCTGACATCTTAGCCAAGTACAATGCAAAATTACAAATTTCTTGTATGTCGTCTAGTTGTCTCTCTATTGTTGCTAGAGAAATGGTGTGGGATGCCTCTAGGCGTCCTCTAGGCATCCTTGATATAGATTCAGAAGATGATCTATAGTCTTTTCTTTTTGTTGTTTGTACTTTCTGGTGATAGTTATGCTGAAGGTGGAACTTACAAAAAACAAGATATCTTCATCAATCAATTCCTATTGGGCCCTGTTGATGGTAATGCCGAAAGTGAGGTTCTACCAACAGACAGTGATTAGTAATTTATTTTACTTTCTATTATTAATCAAATTTGCTGACTTTTAGCAACAAAAAAAAAAGGCATTTTATTGGTCGATGCAGTTAATGTCACTGATCTGATTGCTCATGCTTTCTGAATTACTACTGGTTTCCTGTAAAGAAGTTCTCTTCCCTTGATGACTTGCGAGTTAAGGTTTTAAGAATCTGTTATGGTATCGGTTTTAGCATTCCGATCTAATACCCAATTTTTCTTTTTTTAATCAGTTTTGGTCACGTGTTAACACGCCATTGGAGCAGCACCCAATCCAGATTGGTATCTGATTGGTTTCGGCTCCAACAATGTCCAATACCTTGGTTGCGACCGTATGAGTTCATTGTTTGGTATTGTATAAAAGGTTACTGTGTTAATTGATCATACCGCATCCTAGATTTTAGGTCAAGTTTTTAAAACCTATTGTCATCCATTCTGCTTTGAATTGAAGCAGGATTGGCAGGGAGTTTGATCAACCCTTTCCGACTCGGTTGATGCACGGGATCGACCATCCAATCGCTCAATCAGTGGCATGGGCACCTACAAGAAGCTGAGCCTCAAACGTAGCTCCGTTTCTGTAAAAAGCAAAATATCCAGTCTATTGACAATGTGTACATATCAATCAGTAACTATATAAGCTGTGATTGACTGCAAGGAGAATTAAAGGGAAGGCATTTGAAATTTTTAAACCTAATAAGAGAACTTTCATAATCATTAGTTCATTACAGCACATGCTATCACATGACAATGTAACGAACTCAAATCATTTCATATTTAGTTAAAAACTTATACTTTACTTGGTATCCAAATCTCTTGCATTGAAAAAAGTAAAATAAATTTTACATCTAATAATTATCATTACCAAATATGATAAGAAATTTAGATAGTTTATACAATCATGTTGTGTTATAAGTGTTTTCTATTTAGGTTTGAAAATTTTCACTTCCCTTCCCTTTAATTTCCCTTGCAACAAACTGAGTCATAAGGAAACATATGGCCCTCTTGCTTTCTCCTCTAGTTAGATTTGAAGTTCATGGAATGATATTTTATCAATTTTCCACAAACAATCCAGATTCTCAAAGAAAAGCTCAGCGGAGTGGAATCGTGTAGAATGAAATGCAGACAGAATATGAAGCCAAGTAGTAACATGACCTCAGCCACTCAGCTCCACAAAGATTTGGTTTTTTCCATTAAACAATTCCCATAAGCATCATGAAGATAACAAAATTGAGTATATCATTCCCAAACAACGAAATACAAAAGCAACCAATTTAACATCACCAAAGCAAACCAGAACCAGTTTCTGTACACAAATTACAAATTTTAAACAGTATCTCATTCCCCTGTTCCCTTTGTTCCATAAAAAATTTGGCTGGAAAGACCATACACATGTAAGTTGTCGCAAGAGTATTTCAATGAATGTCTAACCTGAGGAAAAGGAGATGATAAACTGTTCGAGGGGAATGATCTGGCAAATAGGTAAAAAGAAAGGTGCAAATGCTCCCTTCCACCACTAAGAATGACGACAACCTACAAACCATCCAAACATTTACCAAAAATGCCTTCAAGAACCAATAGAACCTGCCCCACAGCAGAGGCGGAATGAAAAAATTAAGAGGCTACCTTGTGATTCAAAGCATGGTGTTGAATTTTGGAATCGAACAAGGTCCTGGTCATTATGCCCAGAAAGCATTACAATCATTACAAGGGCAGCTAGATAAGAAGTGATTGAGAGTTCCATGGATACATGTCACTTCTCTCTAATGTCCAGTTCTTTTTGCTTCAAGAACCGAAGCTTCTTTGAGTGATATTAGAGCTTCATTTTCCCTTCCTAGTGCACGCAGCGTGGCAGATTGCAGATAGGATGCAATGTGCCATGCAGGGAAAATAACTTGAGCTTGTACTGCATCACTCAGAGCTTCCTGGGGCATGTCACTCATGAGATGAGAAAGGCTACGACGTGCATAGACTGTTGGAGAAACCATGGTTCCAACATCAATGAACTGCAAATAACAAAAATGTTAGTTCCTTTGTGAGGATGTATATGAGAGTATTTCATCTACGATGCTGAACATAGTCGAAGGCACGTATTGACTACACCCCAAGGATGTGCTAGCAGAAACTGCCTTGGATCAAATATAAAAGTTTTGGGTTCCAATCTAACAGTTCTCCAATGACCAAAAGAAGTAAATGTGTCCTTCTTTTCAGCATGTACTTTTTGAACATAAAAAATAACGAAACGTAAAATTGTCTGATAAGGTCCTTTATCACAGATTACCCACGTGGTAGCTACCACTTAATGTTGCAGAAGTGGAAACAATAGTAGCAAGGAAATTTTAACAGATGGAATACCCTCCTGACAATTATGGGATAAGACTGCTACAGTCTACAGTGACTTCAAAAATAATTGCAATTGATGTTATAAGATATCCAACAAACCAACAAAAGATCTATAACAAATCGTGACCTGGGTATAGCTATCAATCGCAGCCCTAAGCTCTTTGTGTCGAAAAGCGACATCACCCTTTTTCTTTGAGTTCAATGTATCCTGCATGTCATTGGTCCACATTTGGAATGACAACTGCAGGACAAGAAAACCATCTGTGAGCAAGACAACTGAAGGAAAAAAAAAATAGAACATTGTTGATAGCATACCACACAAGTACAGTAAACAATGAACCATGCCAAGCAAGCAAAATAACAGCTGCAGGATGAAAAACAATGAGATTAAAATGATCAGGGAATCTACTGGCAGGTGTATTCACTGCATGAATGTGCATTCTATGCTCAGGAAATAACAAATCAGCAAGGCATGTGAATAAAGAAAAAAAAGTAATGTACAGTCCTGAGCCAGTAGCACAATTTATTTTCAGAACCTCGGCCATGAGATGTGACTTTAACCCAATCTGTTGAAACAATAAATAAGCACACAACGAATACAAGATATATAGGTGAATCAGATGAATTCACCCAACAAAGCAATGTTTTATACATCAATTTATAAATTACAGCAGGTAGAGACCCATTAATGAATAAGTCAAATATATGCACTTTCATTAGGATCTTAATCTATTTTTACAACTTCAGCTGATTCTTTCTTTTTCAAACTATGTCAAAATTGAGTCATTGTTACGTGTCTCCGTCATCGCTATCATATAACCATATCCTTCCCCGCTGTTTTGGGTCAGTGAAACAGATTCTGATTTACTATTCAACTACCTAGGACCATCTCAGCATGAACATGCAACATTGAGTTAGGATTTATGAAATGGATACTACCAATGCCAGTTGCCAACCTAATATGAACATCTGAGCTTATGGCTCTCAATGCAATGCTTATGCTTGAAACTGGCAAATTAGTAGCCCATGAACTGATTATGGTAAACAAGGCAAAATACCAGTTAGAATAAGGTCCTGTATTTTATATGCTTTTACACTGACCAACCAAAAACACCTAAGGGATTTTTTACCATCACAAAGAAAGTTTGAAATATCACAGCCGTCAGAGACAAACCTCACTTGCTGTTCCCTCATCATCTTTGTAACCAATTTTCTCTAGGATCTCATGTATGGCAGTCAAGTCCATTCGTGAGCAAGCTTCACCAAGGGGAGACAGAGGTGAGAGTGCACTACTATCCGGTATTCCCATCAACACATTAGAAGGAACCTGCAGTCCATATCCATTCAATTGTAAACATGACTTTTAATTCAATTTCAAACACACACAAAGTACCTAAGCCACTGGTAAGATCTTTCTGAAATTCAACGAACCCTGATCATATCATGGCTATCATGGCTACATCCAGGCTAAATTATAAAAGCCAAATTAAAGTTGGAAGGGTTAGATTAAACCTGCATGGCCTAAAATCAAGAAAACTAACATATCCCCCCCCCCCTCCAAACCATGCATGTGTGTGTGTGTGTGTTTGCATGCGGATGAGTTCATGGAACTGCCTAGTAGGACATGGGCAATGCCATCAACTCCTCACAGAGGGAGGGAAAGCAGTTTCAGGCATGGAGAGTGGACACATTGTGATTGCAGGTAGTCGTAGCAGCATGGAGGAATGGTAGAGAGATGACAGTTGCAATCCCTTGGTTCGGTTACATCACCAAGGACAGAGAAAGAATGAGTGAATGAGGTAGACAAGCATCCATTGTTGTATTTCAAAATGGCAGGTCACATTATTTTTTATTAAAATAAAAGAAAAAGAATGTGATACAAGGTTGGGAAGGGTGAATCAAGGCACTTCTTTC
Source organism: Protea cynaroides (assembly GCA_028583415.1). Taxonomy (NCBI): domain Eukaryota; kingdom Viridiplantae; phylum Streptophyta; class Magnoliopsida; order Proteales; family Proteaceae; genus Protea; species Protea cynaroides. Next base: position 93,551,313 of record CM053275.1, on the reverse strand, counting down.
CACCCTTAAATTTTAGGCATGCAGACCAAGGTAAAAATAGAGTTAATGGATAAATATCTAAAGCATTATGTGTGCTTTTGACATTTTTATTCACATTATCTGAACATGAGAAGTGCATATTGCCAGTAGAACTAACAGATATATTTATTAATGTATGAGTCCCACAGAGTCAGTTTAAGTGTTCCTTCTTAGTAAAACATAAACATAAGATGTGCAGCATGTGCTTATAATCAATAAAAATAGAACATGGGTGATATTCATAGTTTCAAATTTCGGCCGAAATTTCTGATTTCGGCCGAAATGTTTCGGTTTTTGGTCTATACGAAACAAGATGTGCTGTCAATACCAAAAATACAAAAATTCGGCTAAAATTTCAGTTTCGACCATATTTTCGGTCGAAACACTTTGACATGCTCTGTTTTTTTTTTTTTTTTTTCGTTCATCTTTCCAATGACTTTCGTCTCCGCGGCCGTGCTTCACAGTCTTCTCCGGCTGCATCATCATATATGTGCTTCCGTCTCCTTTGGTGATTTGCCAGTTCATAGATTTGCATTTTGATTCAGCGAAATCGTAGGGTAAGGACCTTCAATTTGTTTTCAGCGACTCAAATTTGCGGTTTCAGTTTAGTCTTCGAGGATTCAGATCTTTGGTTTCAAGTTTCAAATTCAGTTCTTGAAATGCTTTGGTGGTTCTTTGTTATTCAGATTTAGTATTCAATTTCAGTTGGTCTTCAAGATTCGGCAGATTCAGTCTTTGATTTGTTTCAGTGAATCAGTTTCAGGTTTTCAAGTAACAACTACGTCTCAGAAGGATCTAAATGTCTTGAAAGCTCTGCAACTCCACCAGGTAGGAAGATCAGTGACAACCGGTAAGATTCAAACCCGTCTCTCTCCCTTTTTGTGTGTCTCACGCTCACTTTGCTTTCTGTTTGTTGGTTATTGAAATTTGGCCCCAATTTTTTTTCTCCTCAATAGAGATGGTGATATCAGAACCCATTCCAGTTGAACCCTCTATCTTCTACCGATTTCATCATAGATTTTGATAACCAGAGTATGCATTTAAATTATTGCAATTCTGTTTTGAGGTTCTATACAAAATAGATTTAACCTGCAACTTGAGTTGCGGTTCTTTTTTTTTTTTACCAGGTTTCACCGAAATTTCAGCCGAAACCACCAAAATTTCGGTTTCTGGCCTGGCCGAAACCAGGCACAAAACCGAAATTACGATCCTTGGTGATATTGTAGAAAAGCAAGAGAAATCGATGACATTCCATAAAACACCTGTAAGGTATATACAGGTATACACCAAAAAGTTAGACCAAACTCTCCAAACAAAATGACACAACGAAAATTTCATTTTGATCACCATACCGAAATGGCCACCAAAGCAAAAATATATAGATAACATTAAAAGCAATGTATAACAGAAAAAACAACAGGATGTAAAACTTTCAAGAACAACCAACATCAGATATGCCACAAAAAAGAAACAATTGCACTTTACTTGGCACATGTAATGCAGTGCTAATCCCGAACCAGGAAATCTAGTGCTAGATTAGCTTGCAACGGTCACAGGAAAAGAATAACGACCAGACTTGAGTTGAATTCGATGGCCAGATTATCAGTTATGAAGAGATCCTGTTGGTCCTAGGATTCTAGTTCAGAAACCAGAATAGCAGAATTCGATGACAGGATTTAAAGATAATAAACCAGAGTTCGGATAGGCAATAACAGTGATTACATAGTGACTGAAATCCAGAAGCAGTAAGCCAGTATCACAGAATTCATATTCAGAAACCAGAAAATTAAGAAGTATATTTGTAGTAGGTTTCCTGAATTTGACATGAAAACTGAGAACAAACAGAATTCAGTAACGGCAATAATCAAGGATTAACCAAGGAATTTAATCTCGGTTTCGAGGCCGGTTTCGATTAGCCTCGAAACCGAGACGTGCCGGATCATGTTTCGAGGTTTCGACACTGGGTTTTGACCCTGGACCTCCCTGGGTTGAAAACCAGTGTTGAAACCTGGGTATCGACCTTGAGTTCCAATCTTGGGTTTCATTTCGGCCAGGCCCGAAACCGAGACAACTCAGAGATTTCGAGCAGTCTTGATTGAAACCTAGAACCATGGGATTAACTAGTGTTCAGGAAAACAGAAATAAGAACTATAAAGTTAGATCCAGGAAACTAGAATTAGAAGAAGTATAGTGACAATATGATTTCAAATTCCAATTGAAAGATCAGATTTTTAAACCAGAACAGTAAACTAGAACTTGAAACAGAAATTTAGAATATGCAAACTGAAGAAGAATAGATAAGAATTTCACAAACTAAGCTCGTAATCAATAGAGAAGAATAAGAGAAGAGAAGAAATCAGGTCTGGTATACCAATCCCATCTGCCAAGCTCAATAGATCCAAAACTCTTGAAAAGACCTTCATATTTTCATATTTGTTAATCAAATCATGCTTAATCGATGGGGTTATATTACATAAATAAAAAATCTCCTGAAATTCCTAATTTGACTCCTAACAGGACTCCTAATCACTCTCACACACTGAATAAAATACAAATACTCAAACAGAACTCTTAAAAGCTATTAAGTGTCGTAATCTAACTCAAACACTTAACTACTAAATGTATTAATTTCATCCGCACTTTATGGGCTTATAAATTAGGCCAGTAACAATGAAACCCAAGAAAATAAAAGGCCCAACCAGTAACATAACCACCCAAAGCTTGTTTTCAGCCCATAAGACTGCCACCTGACCCTTGTAGGCCTTCTAGACATACGTCTAGGCCTCCATATGAGAGGGAGATACCACAAAGTGATTATTTTAGGTATCGAGACTCAATCATAAATAAAGAAGGTGACATAGAGGATGATGTTTCACAAAGAATTAAAATTGGATGGATGAAGTAGAGAGGTGTGTTTAGAGTGTTGTGTGATAGGTGTATTCCTTTAAAACTTAAAGGAAAATTTTATACAGTAGTCATTTGACCGGCTACGATGTATGGTGCGGAATGTTGAGCAGTTAATAAGCATAATATAGATAAACTCAGTGTAGCTGAGATGAGGTTATTGAGATGGATGTGTGGTAAAACTAGGAAGGATAAAGTAATAAATGACCATATTAGAGCCGATTTGAGAGTAACACCGATACATGATAAGCTACAAGAAAGTTGTCTGAGAAGGTATGACCATATTCAACGGAAACCTTTAGAAGCTCTAATACAGAGGAGTGATTGGATTCAGATCGAATGATCTAAAAGAGCTAGGGGCAGACCTAAGATGAGTCAGATGACTCTAGGGGAGGTGGTGAGAAAAGACATGCATAGGTTCAGCCTTGTAACAAGTATGACCCCGAACAGAGCTGGTTGGAAGGTAAAAAAACCTATAGCCGACCCCAATTAGGTGGGATAAAGCTTTTTGTTGTTTATGTTGTTGTTGCTGTTGCAACTGCATGACCATGGATGGAAAGTCATGAACCATGATCTGAAGTACCATTTTTAAGAAGAAAGGTTCCTTTTTGAGGGTACTCCCGGGAACAGATCCAGTGGAGACGGGGTGGGGCCTGTAGCTCAGAGGATTAGAGCACGTGGCTACGAACCACGGTGTCGGGGGTTCAAATCCCTTTATATAGACACTCTCTTGCAAGGTTTTAAGTTTTGGTATCAGATACCGTATCAGAGGGGTGATATTAAGAGATGTATCAAATCAAGGATACACAAGATACGCTAAGATATGCAAGGATAAGGGCAAGATATACATAAAAATGCTTAGGAAACATACAAAATACAATTTCAAAGCATAAATCACCATAAATAAGTAGTAATTAGGACCGACAAGAGGATGATAAATGGTTGGACCTAATCCACCATGTGGTAGATCTTTAGGACCCAAAATTTTTCTACAAGTATACTTCATGATACTTTGATTTTCCTATTAATTATAAATTTAATCAGAGTTGGCCATCTCTTATTTTTTATATAAATAAATGCATTTTCTAACATTTTGATTTGACTGTGTATATTGTTTACAGATTGTCATGCATAGGGTCGTACATGTGTATAAAAAACAAAAGTTAATGCATTTTTTAACATTTTGATTCATTTTTGTATATTGTTTAGATAGATTGTCATGCATGTGATCATACGTATATTAAAAACAAAAGTGATGCACTTTCTAATATTTTGATTCAATTGTGTATATTGTTCAGATACACTGTCCTGTAGGGAATCATATGTGCATTAATATACTGTTTAGATATTGTCATGCATAAGTTCAAATGCATATATATTAAAAAAACAAAAGAAATAGAGAAATTAAAGAGAAAGAGGACAGGAAAAACCAACCAAGAGGCTGATACGGACCAATATTTCAATCATTACTCTCTTGAACCATTTTCATTTGACACTTGCCACAAGGAGGACAACATTTCAAGCACAGGTTCAGTAAAACAATGTGGCTAAAGCTGGTAGAAACGTAGAGTCATACAATAGTCTGACATAAATCTGCTGACAGCAGGCTGCAGGGTCATTATAAAATGAGGTTCTTCTATAAAATAATGTATTGATAATTGATGCAGATCAGGACCTACACCAAGATAAGGGGACGCCAGTAGTCAAGTGGATTTGGGCCTGGCTTAATGGGTCAACTCACAAGCAGCCTAGAGCCTAGATCCATTCCAAAAGCAAGCAGCCGAGATCTCTCTTTACCGCCAGCTATAGAGCATACCGCCAGCTATAGAGCATAGAAGGATTTTATTTTAGTTTCCTAATGGATTAGCGTCTCTATTCCTATTGTTTAGTTTCCTAAAAATAGTCTAGTTAGTTTAGGAGTCTTAGTTGCTTGGAGACTAAGACTTGCCTAAATTTAAGTTTCCTACTACTATGTTTTTAGAAATTTCCTAATTATAAAGGAGGTTTTAGCTTTTCCTAATTTCAGTTTGTACTTTCCTATTCTAGTTGTAACTTTTCAAGCTATAAATAAGAAGAAGAAGGGCTGGCAGCACCTAGTAGACTTTTCCAGAAAAATTAAGAGAGCAACTCCTATTTTTCTGGTTGGGTCCCACGGTTGTGAGACTCAACCACTTATTTTCCTTATTCTTTGAGATTCTGATTTGTGTTTTGATTTCCAAACAACCTTACCTAGCTGGCAACATTGGTTCTACTGCAACATACCTAGCTACTTTGCTGATTTGATCTAAGACTTCAACATTAGGCTGAAATCACACCAGAATGGGGGTGGTATCAGGTACAGCAAGGTTACAAAGCTCATAGCTCCTTCAATTCTTTTCGGATCATTCTCAGATTTTGAAGGGTGTTCACAATTATTACAAAGGTCATCATACCAAGTTTCATCTCATTTTGATGGACAGATTTCAAGATAAGTGGTTTTCTTCGTTAATTTTTACTGCAGATTTTGTGTTTAAACTAATTAGAGATCCTGTAGCAATGAGGGATTGAAAAATCATGTTGCTTTAAACCCTATTTTCCATCAACAATCCAATCAACCTCTGCAAATCCGAGGTCAGAGAGGATCAAATGTGTAACTACAGAAATATGCTCCACTAAACTGACCTCAGTTTCCTTCTGAAGAGGAATCAAAGCAGCCACCAATAACTTTGGATTTGGCCGTTCCTGAGGTTCAAATTGTAAACACCGAGATGCTATGCGTACTAACTCGGTCCCATCATCAGTTGAAAATTGTCCTTCCAAGCAAGAATCTGTCAGCATCTGAATGTTCTTGTCACGTATCAGGTCAAGGGCCTGACAAATTATTCAGAATAAGGATTAGATGCACAGAAATACAAAACACATTATTATAAGAATACAGTGCTACATATCTGCTCATATGCTTCATAAGAGAATAGGGAAAAACTACCAATGACCATACTGTTTCAGCTACATATGCCAAAGTTCTCAAGTTGATTTATATGAATCAAGAGGCAGAAGTATCACATTAAAAAAAAAAAAGTAGCCCACAGAAAGAAACAATAAACCTACACGACTGGGAGGAATATGTTTTCCACTAAGAAGGTCCAACAAAAGGGTGCCAAAGCTGTACGTTACACTTTCTGATGTCACTCTTCCTACACAATAAAGGGGAAGGAAAAAAAAAAAGTATGAGATCATATAAGCAATTTGAAAGATCACTTGGATTACTTGAGACAGCAATTGATCAATGACATGAAATGTTCCACAGACTAAACTAAATTAACAGGATAACTATAGAGACACTTGACCAGTCACAGCACATGATATCATTTCACATAAAAGTATCAAATAATAAAGAATAAAGATCAATGAAAAAAATACTTGTTTTTGGGGATGGGATGAGGTAAGGAAGCTCAGGTGGGAAAAAGCATGAGCTGGGCCTGAAAACCAGATGACATAGTATAATAATGAAACCAGAAATAAATGGACAACATAGCACCCTAGCCCCAAAAAAATGAAGGAAAAAAAAATTGCCTAGCAACAGTCCTGATGACCTCAATAAAGATCTATCCAACCTGACAAGTCAGGATTTAACCTGCCAAGTGTACAATGATAATCATAAAAACTCAAAAGTGGATCCCCCTGATTGTCAAAAAAATAATTTTCTTCACAGAGATCTTCCATAACCACTTCCACAAATTAATTAACTATTCTGAAAGGGAAGAGTACCAGTTCTCAAATACTCTGGAGGAGTAAATGCCAAGTTTGTACTATAACTTTTTCCATCCTTACTGTTCTTCATCAGGCCAAAGGATGAGAGTCTCGGGTTACCAACCTGTACAGGGCTAATACAAAATGAGATGAATGTAACAAAGTGAAATCCTGACTGCAGGAGTTGTCAAATTAAAAAGATGATAAAGTGATTACATCATCAAATAAAATTCTGTAGGCATTAAGATCATGATAAAGGGGGCGCCCTTTGTTGGTACAATATTCCAGAGCCTCTGCAAGATGTAGAGCCACCCTTATCCGCATTGCCCATTTCATAGGTTGATTTTCCCCTGGAACAGTAAGGAAAATAAAACATAATAAATGAAGTGAAGGTCCAAAATGAAAGCAAACATTGTAGAATGGATAGAATAGCAAAGCATGTGCATTTTTTAATCTAAGCTGCTTGAAATTTTGAATCCAAGTAACTTGGCAGAATTACATTCAAAAGTACTACCCGATGATGGAGTAGGTCATCGAAGACTTAAACAGAAGATCAAGAAATGAAGAAAAAATAGCTGTCCGCATAATTTTGATCTCCGGCTGAGAAAGAAAATTGATTTCCTTTCCAACAATATCACACAGAATGTAGTTTGGAAAATAAAATGCATGGAGAACATGCTAAAAAAGCTTGCAAGGCCCAAATATCATTCCACATCGAGCAGTAACTTACAATGAAATAGGTGTTTCGCAAGCGTATCATTGGGCATATATTCTGCCACAAGCAATCTCTCATCACTTTCACAGCAATAACCAAGTAGATTTGCCAATCTATGGTTGCGAAGCTGGCCAACGGATCTTGCCTCCTCCTAGATTTATAAGAGAAAGCTACCAGAGTTAAGATACTGCACAGGATGAAATCAAAGTATATCAAAGACGAACATAAAATATGCATGTGACTAAGCAAAAAAAAGTATGTTTGAATATATATGTTTCAGTGATAAATCAATGAATATCAATTTAAGGTGGAGGCAGGGTGAATACATTCTTATGGAGAAAACTATTAGAGTTTAGAAAAATAACCGTCTTTCAATGGCCATGGTTATAATCTAAATTGGTGCCTTAAACATTATCTAAGAAATCCCAGAGACATGAAAGTGGAATAGCAATTCTAAAAAAATAAATGTGTAACTGCCATAGACAAAGAAACAAAATAATCTCCACATAGCAGCTACAAAAGCCATGAACTAACACTTTTTCACCCAAATTACAAATAGAAACAACTTAAGGTGGGTCATGGTGCCAATTTGAACATGAGAAAGATCTAATCACAACTAGAGGCAATATTGAAACTCCACTTCCCAGTTTGAAACGGAGCAATCACTACTTTCCAAAGAAATAGTTGTCGATGAATTCATAAGTTGATTAGAAATACAGCATGTGGAAAGGATCAGAAATACATGATTGAAAAATCTAAAGGTGACTAGAACTTACCAAGAACTGTCGTGCATCAGACCAAGCCAACCTATTAAATCTCTTGACAGCAATACGCCTTTGATTCTCCAGCTTCCCTTTGTAGACAACATTTGGTGCTTTTTCCCCATGTTCAGACACAATGTTCTCTATAGAAAAACCAGATGTAGCATTCTTAAGCTGCTCAAAAGTATACTCACGGAATGCAGGCAAGGCATGACCATCACGTTTCTCATCTTTCTGTGCTGCAACAAACAAAACAAATCATCAAACTCTTCTCTTCATTCCCAACAAGAGCAAATAGCTTGATCACATTCTAGAACCTGAAGAAGAACAGAACAGACGAAAACACTCCACTCACCAATGTCAGGAACCTCCAGAACTGATCCCTTGAATTCTGAATCCATACAACATTGCGTGAGCTTGGATAACTGACCTCCCATCCTGTAAATTTTGAAATTTTAGAAAGCTGTTGAAGGCCAAGTGCCAAAACAACATCTATTTTAGATGCATATCCAGGTCCATTCAGCCTCACAAACTAATCCAATTCAATCCTGTTCTAAACAACTTCCCACCAGTTAAATTTCTACCGATATTTTTAATTCAGTAATTAGCAAAACGAGTTCCTAAATTTACATTGAGGTGATGTTTCCAAACAATGTGAAATATAAACACAACCCACTCTTCCATGGTTCTGCCAGTAACGATATTAACGACATATTAGCAATTACTAGTTGAATAAGAAGCTCAACTGATAAAACTAAAATTTAGTACTCTATAATACAACTTAGTAAATACTTTCCGACAATAAATGAGGAACAAGTAGGCAGTTCTGCATATTTCATATATAATGAAAGAGGATACCTAATCTTTTGCCCTTTCACTCAACTACGGACGCCGGAATCGCATGAACTGCTTTAGCAGGAACTAATGCTCGGTCAAAAGAAGAGCTCTCCAGCTTCAAAAATTCTCTTTTCCGCGTCAAACATACCATTCCATCTTCTCAAATAAAACCAACAACGAACAACACCAATCAAGTACCTGGCGCTTTGAAATAACCAGAACCCCCTATTTGATCGAATCCACACTAAAAAGAAACCAAGTATCCGATTTAAACGCACGAAATTCTCGGAGATGTACTCCCAATCTTCATTCGCAGAAGCATCAAAATACCAGGAAACCAATAATGGGAATCTGATAACCAGATATAAGCTCCAACTGATCAAAAGTCCAAGTCCTTCAACGTCCTCCTCGATTCGATTATATCAAAAGATAATAATACTAAAAAGAATAATAATAAAACGAATCTGGATTGGTCTTAAGACACTAAAAATCCAATTTAATTGAAGTGAACCGAATCGAGATCACTGCAAAAGGAATATTCAGAAAAGCTTGAGAAAGAAAGGGATCTGATCTCATGATAGAGTCACTTGCTCTTAGTCATATACTCCCTTCTTTGGTAATGCTTATTCCTGCATTTTCACCGACATACCACGAATTTTCTTTTCTAAACCCTAGTTTACTGCAGTTATTATAAGACGAAAAATCGTTTGTTTTTCTAATAAATATATAAAATTTCTCTCTCTTTTTTTTTCTCTTTTTTTTAAAGTTTCCAGTTTCCACCGCCGTCCGCCATTGATTTTCGATGATGACGACGAGCTTCGTCTTCTCTGCGACATTTAAAAGGGTGAGTGAAGCAAGGATGAGAGTTCGGAGTTCGGAGTTCGGACATTCGGGCACACTCCCGCCTCAATCATTTCGATTTTACTTTTCATTTTTATTTTTTATTCTTTATTCTCTTTTATTAATACTTAATTTTCTTTAATTTAATTAGACTAATTATTTTAACTAACTCAGCTCTTAAGTAATATTCATTTGCATTTCATAGACCATGGTTCTAAATCCATATCTCGGATTTCGTATTGGTCATATCCAAAACCAATCGAATCAAATTGGAATACGAATCTAATAGGAAATCGTCTCGTATCCAATTTTCATTAAAATAATATTAAATTAGATTAGTTTCGAAAATCAATCAGGTTCAAAATTGATACAAATTCGAAATATTTGATTCCAACCTTTGAACCATGTCACAATAAAAGATTGATTGATTTTAGAATAATTTGTTTCCTTTTTCTTGTTAAAAAAAAAAACCTTAAAAATCATTTTCCACAAATAATAAGTCAAATGCTTTAGAATGACCATAGAATCTGACATATGGCAAGATTTGATGAGATCTTGTTTACCCAATGATTAAAACAATTAAATCATCCCATATGGTTTATGAAAGGCAATTTCATTCATATCTAATTAATGTAAGGGAATATTTCATTCAATTGAAAAATTTTTAATGAAATGTTTATCTTTTTCTTTTTTCTTTTTTTTTTTTTGGCCTAAGGTGGCGTGGTGTTAAACTGTTAATCTGGAGGTCAACTCCTGACTTACTATATCATTAGGTTGATGTGGGACAGCAGTTCTTTTTACAAATTATTATTATATGTTATTTGTGGTTAACATGATGTTTATGGAAGGATTAGAAACTTCATAATACATTTATATTTTTTACATTTGAATGGAAATTAATGTTAAAAAACAAACATAATGTAGATGTATATTTAAGGAAACAACTTACTTGATGTCTTTGCTTAAATAGAAAAGGCAAAAGTGAAACAAAAAAATATATAGTATAAAGAAAAAAAAGTTCTTTGTTTAGTTGTGTCTCACTGCACCATCTCACAAAGAATGAAATGATCACTTTACCCTTAATCATTTCACCCTTCATGTGAGCGGACGATCGAACAAAGAATCTTGACTTTATATACATATATATGCACAAAATCATAATATAGCACAAGAAGTCTTAATTTAATTGTTGATCTAAAATAAATTTTGTATTCCTTGGGTTTTACCATGGACAAACAACAATCCCTTAGGGCCTCCCTCAACACGGCCTTTTTTTTTTTTTTTTTTTTTTTTTGCTAAACAAAAACCCCTTATGGGGTTGAAATTTATTCATCCTCTACGAGAAAAAAATTAATTACAAATTAAATGAGATCCAACGGAAAAGAGGACTCCCATGGTAGGGTAAGGGATACCGCAATACCCAATGGGCCATAACGATCAACTCAGCCAACCTAGTTGATCGATTTACGTTGTCGTCGACCATATTTGCAACCTCTATAACATTATAGCATTTGGGTTAACCTAAAAAAAAATAATAGTGTTTGACACAATTTAGTTTAAAGATATTTTTGAGGGGTGAGGATTGAAGAGTTTTTTTTTTTTTTTTTTTTTTTTAAATACAAATAGTATGTGTAAAATGGCAATAGTATTTAAAAAAAAACGTAAATAGATTAAATTATATGGCCCTATTTGAACATTCCATGCATGAGGGCCCCAAATTAGTAGCCCGTTAAATAGAATTTCAAGAAGACTAATAATAACAACAACAATAATAATAACAATAAGAACTTGTTGATAGATTGTAAGTCTTAAGAGATATTGTTTATCCTCTAATTAAAACATCTAAATCATCCCTCCATGTTACAAATATAGTATTATATAAAGATTCATTTTATTTACATTCACTATAAGGGAACTATTTGAAATTATTTATAAGAAATAATTGTTTTTCTCTTCTTTTTCCTTTTTTTTTTTTCTATATAGATTGGAGTAGGTGGGGTTAATCAAATCAACTCCATACTAACTATATCATTAGATTGGAGGGATAATAATTCCTTACAAACTATTATTATATGCTTATTATATGCAAAACAGAATTTGTTTGATATGGTGTTCATAAAAAAAAAATATAAGCAATCGAAGTAATCCATTTTTCATTAAATATAACATGTCACTTGTGAAAGAAATGATATTTATGTGAAATAACAAGAATTATTTTTACTAAAAAAAATTAAATGATAACTTCATCCACTATTATAATCCAAAAAGAATAGTAAAAATTTAAAAATCAAATACAAGACAGTTGGAATAAGAAATCTTGCAGCGCAAAGAGATTAAGGAGTTTACTATATGATTATTCTATCTCTAATGCTAATGATTTTTATGGAATAAGTAATATGATTAGGTACTGATCCAAAGTTCGAATGTATAATGTCATATTATAGAAAAATAAATATTAAAGTATGAACCATATTAAACATGTACAACTGTTATAATTAATATATTAAAATATTGGGTATGAATTACACACAATCTATTTTTCTTTTTTTTTTCTTTTTCTTTTTATTTTTTTTTTAAAAGAAGAAGAAGACCACATTCTAAATTTAATGATAAAGAAATATTCATTATTTGATACACTTCCAAATTGAATGTTCCTTATCAAAGGATTGACTACTTTGGAAATCTAGAAAGTCAAATATAGAATTCACAAACCATATTAAATTTGTTAATACATACATGATGAATGAGATATAAAAGTTAGTTTATATTTGAACCTTTAAGAGCGGGCTACCAATGAAATCCTATATTTGGTTTAAATTTGAACCAATAGGTATCCAACTCAGCCCCAAACTGAAGTGGCCGCCCTGAATTGTAATTTTGATGAATGAAAGGGCAAAAAATCACCAAACATATAAATTAGTGATATAAATATCTAGATGTCCGTATGATTTTGTTCCTCGAGCTATAACGGTTACAATATACATTTTTTTTTGAAAACTACCAATATACAGTTGTGAGTTTCTTTTGGAAAGCAATATTAAAAAATGGGTTTGAACATTGATCGAAACCGGTACGAATCAATCGATACAATTTATTCGATATCGATTATTCAAAACCATGAACCATGATTGTACTAGAGGAATAAATCACTTTCAAATCACAAATTGAAACCAAACCCAACTGATGGAGGAATAATGAAACCACCAACTAGAAAAGGTCACTGTCCTATGAAAACCCTCAATCGAAATGAGACACATGTCAACACATGTGTAAGATCATCACCAACACCGCCTTTCGGTTTGGTTATATGGAAGGGTTATCCCTATGATCTCTAGGATAATTATAAATTCACCCTGATCAAGGAGGAGCCAACATATTACAGTCATGTGCCAGTTAGCAAGGACACGCTCGAGCTGGAACAAAATTGTTATGAGAAGTTATCACAAGATTGTCATTCAACGGTCAAGGAACTCACCTACTTGAAAAAAAAAACACTTTGTCTAGTTGCCGATGCACTATGAGTCATTGGGATCTTCATTGTTACTTGACAGTCACTACAGAGGATCCCGATTCCTCTTACCTACGTTCGATCCCTACTATAAGGGATTTGTATAATTTTTTAGATCTCCTTTGGGTTTTTTCAATGGGATTTTCCATGAACTCTAACGAACATTCTAAACAAATTACTAGAATACAATGGGCATTAAAAAGAGATGATAAAACATATATCTCTTGCTATAGATTGATTTTCGACCATTTCATTTGCTTTGAATGCTTGGATCAGAGTCTTCCACAACCTGTCGAAGATCCCTTGCCGAAGATCCCTTGACCTTCTCTCTGCATATGAGAACAGAAGAAGAAAATAACACCGTGACTGTGGGGATCCTAACGATTGATATTTTTAATACCACCCCAACCCTAGTCCAGTCCCACAGTAGACTAGATTGGTCCATACTTGAACTAATCTACCTATAACCAGACTCTCACTAAACCAACTAATCTTATAATTAATTTAGCTCATAAAATATCTTACAATCTTCCCCTTAGGTTATATTAATTATAAAGTCTCCATTGACCCAGTGTGGCCATGAAATCTGATTATAGAAAAATCATCATTTACTTTGATCCAATTATCAAGCCTATCAATGTCGAACAACAACAGAATATACTCTTACACATCCAGTGTACCACATTCTGTCAGCCACATACAGAGGTCTACTTAATGACATAAATCACTTTGAGATAAATACTTGAATTCAATGATCGAATTATCACGATTCATTACCTTAAAATCCTTATAAGTCAACGCACTTTGATATTAACCAACTTATAGGTAAATCGCCTCTAGCTTTGACTAATATCACACTTTGATTTACCGTCTTCTTTGGCTAAATACCACTTTGCAACTTTGACATGTCTTAAATAATCATACCAGCAATAAAATAAATACTCATCAATAATCATGTCCATTAAACCATAAACAACACAAACAATCATAGATAAATCATCAATTATTAGATCTCCCACTAATCAAACATATCTGAATACTCCTACTGACTAAGAGAATCTAAAGACTCCCACTGATGACAAAATAATTTTCAATCATTTCAAGAAAACTTTCTTAACCTGTCTCTACATGCCTTAGAGATCAACACTATGACAAGTACAACTATAAAACCTAAGATTGCACAGTCAAACGTAAAAAACTATTCACCACATCACAGAACAAATACGATCAACATTACATACAGTTATCTGCCTTACAACATCATAAGTATCATAACAACATAATTTCTTTCCATTTAGTTGAAAGAAAAAACTTTCATTCCGGTATTCCAAATAAAATCATTACATTTTCAATATAGAAAGCAATATGTTAAGCCAAACAATAAACATAAAAACAAAGTAAAACAAAAAACAAAAAAACCATTTGAATGTAAAAGAAAATTTTACAATGAGAAGCTTAACATTTTCAACTCATATTCAAACCAACAATATTTAAAACCCTCATACTCCAAATACTTAGGGAATTTTAGAATTTTTATCCTCATTATAGCTATGTTTATCTGATTTAACAGTATTTGATCAAACCACCTATCTTTAGTCAATCCATCTATTTTTTAATAATTTACCTGAAAATTTTCTAATAATAACCTTATCACTAGTTCTATCTCTCCCCTTTTGATAATGTAAGCCACTTTGATCTGAATATATTTTCAAACAAAGAATAGAATATCTAATATATCAATTACATTGGTCTCATTGTCCTTGAGCATTTCAGTGATAGCTGATAACTCTCAAAAATACTTCATCACATTACCATTTTCAACAAAACTAGATCAATAAACTATCTCCTGACCCTTTCAGAAATATTATTTTTATCCTTTGAATTTCTCTTAGATAATTCTTTCGTAATATTTCTCATCTTAATACTGCTACATATAACTTCAATAGTAGAATACTTCACAACTACTATAAAAAATACATCTAGGTCAAACGATCCTAAACTAGTCTCCAATTTTTTCATAACAAATCTTATCCTTTGTCTCAAAAAAAATGAAAAAATTAAAAACTACTATGCCATTTGATATATTCACTGAGACAAACATCTTAGAATATATAAACCATCATCATTATATGAGTCCAAATAAAATATCATGTAATAGATAAATTACACAAGACTTATATAAACACATGCTATTATATTTACTTATACTTTGTTCCGAATAAAAAGATATCAAAATATTATTTGGGATAGCTATACTTGGATGAATACATCAGTGAATGAGTCTAAACACAGTATTAAATAACAGAAGATGCATACACATACATTTTACTTGCATTAATCATATCAAAATATTAAAGCAATTAAATATTTTTTTTTAAGAGTTAACCAACTATACATTCTCCTTTGGGATAAACATGTAGTGGTCTTCTCAGTTTTTGTACAGTGACTGCAAGAGAATAATGATTCTCAAAAATTTCATCATATTTGGGTTAATGAGACCCTCTAAAGTCAAAACTTTTTCAACTCATGTGCATGAACATGCTTTTAACTTTGACAATACCACCTTTAGCACATTTAGGTTAACACTATCTTTCTTAACTGTTTTTCACACCATAGAGAACAATGTATTAAATAATATATCTTTTATTGTATATGAAAATATATAAATTGAGGATTTGAGGACTACCATATTGAAACTGAGTGTACCACTTTGGTGGATTCCACTCAATCTTCACATGACACCCATAAATTTTAATTTGAACAAAACTTGACAATGTCGCATTTGGGTGTACATCGCCTTTACATAACCATTTACAAATACATAAACTTTAAATTTGAAGACATCATGATGAAACTAAGTGTACCACTTTAGTGGGATCGATCTAATTTTACAATGATATCTTCAAACCCTACTTTGCAGTACCATGTGGGTCGATAAATAAAATCTCATGTACACATAACTTTCTACATGCATCTAGTATAAAAATAACTGACAAACAAGTAGAAAAACTATAAATCGGATTAATTTAGGGTACCTTTTACTCTAAAACACATTTCTCAAATCACCAAACTATATCAAACTATAGAGCATGAAAATATGAACACAACGTAAAAAATCGCGTCGAAATCTGATACTCTTAAAGCCCACAATTGTCGATCAAAGTCAACACATACCTTTTATAAACCTGAACCGGTTTTGGACGGTTCATCCTGGCTCGGTTCTAATTGGACCGAACCCACTGTCTATCCCTTTTTTTTAATCACTTTGGCACAGACTGAATCAAACGGTCTAGGTCTAATTGAACCCGATCTGGTCTAATGGTTAAACCAACGGTCCACCTGGTCTAATCTTTCGGGTTATCAGGTCAAACTTTTGGGTAACTAGGTCGGGTTCTAGGATCAACCCACCGAGTTAATGGGTCGGGTCTAGGGTCATGTCAAACAGATCCTTGACTGGGCTAACAGGTCATACGTATTGACCCACACGTGTGCCCCAAGGATCCTAGTCTTAGGTCAGTCTTGGGCCCGGAATGGGTTCAGGCCAGATCCACGGTTTCAGGGTTTGATTCTAGGTCCATCCTGCACTGGGTTGACTTGCTAGGGTTTTCGATTTAGTCGAGTTGACCCGGTGGCGTCACATTTTTTCCATCCCAAGGTTTTAGTAATTGATATCGGATCGGTTGATTTTTGTCAGTTTTAATCAACTTTGATATGGATTTGATCCCTTAGTTGTTTAATTGTATTGACTATGTGTTCCTATCATATTGACCCCACCATTGATCTATATCGGTAAGGTTTTGACATCGATCGATATTAATCCGTTACTAATTACTAAAACCTTGATGGGACCAATTCTGATTATGATTGATTTGATACTAATTACTAAAATTCGAATGTGATCAATTCTGATTTTGACCGATCCAAGTTCTCTTGAGTCCAAGATATTTAGCTGATCTTGGGTCATTTATAGCCGTCGTTGCCGGTTGCAATGTTTGTCATGATAAGACTTCTATTGACTCATGACCCAACATATCGGCTTTGGTCCAACAGAGAATGGGTAAGCGTTCAAAGTACAGTTTGGGAAGGTGTTAGGCACCCAAAACTGTCCGATCCGAAATTCGGCCTCCTATGTGATTCTACTTTCCTTAGACTCTATGGTTCTGACTGTTCATGGTCAATGGATGATGACTAAGGCTCATGGGGGATCCTATGCCAAGTTGTTAAGTTCTTCTAGCTTAAGTTCAGCCAAAACATGTTCTCAAAGTAAGAAGAAACAAACAAAAATAATGTACAATGAACCGAACCAAAGATGGTTCGGTGATGGACTGAATCTGAGATGTCCAAGACGTCTCAAATTGCCTACGTATTCCAATCCTGGAAATCAAGTCCTAAAATGTAGTTCGAAACGGAAAGTGATTAAAGCTTATGGATGTGGATTATGATTAAGCTTTCTTAGATTCAATTTATTCAAGTTGAAGTTTATGCTTGATGATGGGGATTGAATCTAGAGATAGCCTAAATGGATCAAAGTGAACGATGATATGGATACGGATATGGGTATGGATATGGGGAACCTAAGGTGTAAGACCCGCACTTCGTAAACCCGGTCTAAACCTTGGTTTTGTGTCGTGACAGGTCTTCCGATCATCACCGGGCCAGACGGGACGAGCGGATGACAATCAGGTACGAAATCGGACCAAAGACGACCAATAGTCATCAATTTATGTTGACCGGTCGATGGTACCGGTCTTGGTACCGGTCGACCGGTATGGCCTGCGCAGCTATGTGCGGGAATCTAAAAATTGACTTCTGAGGGTCCCACTTTCTTGATTTCGAATCCTAGAAGTTTCCTAATCCTAGTAGGGTTACTAAACCCTACATCTAGCCTATAAATACACCCTTAAGCCTCCTCAAATCCTTTCCATTGTCTCTCGCAAACCCTAGAGAAGAGGAAGAGGTTGGAAAAGAGAAGGAACTAGGAGGAAGAAGAAGGAGCCGCCATTACCGTTTGACGAAGCTCACGCTACGCCTGTCAACGGTAAGTGTTCGAATCAACCTTCTTATCCTATGTTACTTGTGTGGGTGGATCAATACCATGCAAAGTAGGTATTGATCTAAAACCCTAAATTGACCAATAAACCCTAAGTTGCCGTCAAACCCTAGATTTGAGTTTCGAGATGATATTCATCGAAACGAGACTCGAATGAGTTGGGGATAACTCTAACTCCAAGTTTAGACTTAGAATGGATAGGAGAAACCTTGGAAATCCATGGAGGATGATCGACGGAAGTCGACAAATCAAGTGTATGGTCTTCCGGAGACATACCGGTCGACTATACCGGTTGACAGTCTGTTCACAGTGCTGCGACCGGTATGGTGAGACCGGTCAGCTCTGAAAGACTGGTTTTGGATTTGTGTTGGTTTCCGACCGACATGAAACCCTAAGAAAAATATTCTAATGAAACCCTAATAATGTTGTAGGACTTTGTGACATATCGTTTGGATCTTGCGACGTGGAGCAAGCTAACAAACGAGCGTCAGGTAAGGGAATCTGACCTAAACCTAATAATTAATGGACAGTAAATCGTTGTTAATCATTGAATATCTATGATGTGATGTTTGTGCATATTCACATGCCATCCTTTACTTTCAGTTATTATTACTGTTCATGCATTGATAGGATGTGATTGTTAGGCATGTGATTGTTTTCGTTGGTGTGTGGAGTGGGGCATGGGTCTGGGATCGCTCTTCACATTAGCACCTTTTGTAGTATTCTGTCTTAACATGCTTGGTATGGGTGGGGTATCAGGGGAAGGTCGTGGTACGATGGTCTCCGATATTGATGTTGTCCCGGCCATTGTTATGTAATATTGTGGATTCTGAGTCGACGCTGGCTTGTCCACGATGCTTTAGCTCTATCTCTATGCCGTAGGGAGTTATGTTGGGATAGGGTCTACCTGTGTATTGTTTCTATCCTAGTGGGTTAGTTGCGGATAGGGTATCAGGGGGAGGTGAGGTATTGTGGTCTCCGGCCCGACCTGCACGCTCTAGCTCTATCTCTATGCTGTAGACGGCTGTGCTGGGATAGAGCATACATTGTTGACATATAGGATTGGTTAGTTGCGAGCCCAGTTTGCGAGCCCTGGCCAATAGGGGCTTAGGTACTGGTATGGGTAGAGTATCAGGGGAGGTGCGGGTATACCTTAGCTATATCTCTATTCCATGATGGGTGCATGTGGGTTGGTGGTAGTGTAATCTATTGTGCGATGCCACACACTCGTGTATAGAGGTGCAGGGGCCACCAAACCTTTCTATAGCACATTGCAAACTTTAAACCAGACCACAACATAAAATGATTGTTACTCATGCATAACATTGTGAAACTGTCTGATTGTCTTACTGAGCTGTGTTGTGAGCTCACCCTTTGTGTACACATTGTTTTTAGATGTTGATGCAGGTTATACTGTTGACGACTACGTGAACGCTCCGACGTATGGAGGTGTAGCTGCTCTGGATGTACAAGCAGGGGAGGACGAGCATGATGCTTCATGCGAGTGCCCTTTCTGCGTGTACCTGTGATGGATTTTTATTTATTTGTTTTAGTTATTTTTGTTTGGTATTAAGAGATGTAAAAGATATTATAGTTTATGTTTGGATTTGAATAATTGGATATTTTATTTAAGTTATCAACAGATACTCAGTTCGTTTTATTTAAAGTCTTCCGCTGTATATTTATATTCTGATTGTGGTAATGTGTAATGGTTTGTATGAGTGGACACGGCCTATTCGAGATCTTGGTGTGAACCGTTGGTTCAATGATGGTTCACTCACACCGTTCTGGTTGGATCAGAATTTGGGAGTGACATAAGGATACTAAGATGGGGTACCGTACTTGGAGGATCCTTCAAGTTGCCTACGTATCCCAGAGGAAATCAAGTACAACGTAGTTCATTTTTTGGGTGGATTGGGTAACTTCAAGGGCTAGGGTATGTCTCTCAGGGAGTAGAGTGTGGCTCTCAGGGAGTAGAGTGTAAGATAGTCTCGCAAGACTAAGGTGCATACTCGCAAGCACGACTTCAAGATAGAGCCTCGCAAGGCTAAGGGGGGGGGGTGCGTGCTCGTAAGCACGACTTCAAGATAGAGCCTCGCAAGGCTAAGGGTGCGTACTCGCAAACACGACTTCGGGATTGAGTCTCGCAAGACTAAGGGTGTGTACTCGCAAGTACGACTTCATGATAGAGCCTCGCAAGGCTAAGGGTGCGTACTCGCAAGTACGGCTTCGGTATTGAGCCTCGCAAGGCTAAGGGTGCGTACTCGCAAGCACGACTTCAAGATAGAGCCTTGCAAGACTAATGCTCGCAAGGCTAAGGGTGCGTACTCGCAAGTACGACTTCATGATAGAGCCTCGCAAGGCTAAGGAGGTACATGCTCGCAAGTACGACTTCGGGATTGAGCCTCGCAAGGCTAAGGGTGCGTACTCGCAAGTACGACTTCATGATAGAGCCTCGCAAGGCTAAGGGGGGTGCGTGCTCGCAAGCACGACTTCAAGATAGAGCCTCGCAAGGCTAAGGGTGCGTACTCCCAAGTACGGCTTCAAGATAGAGCCTCGCAAGGCTAAGGGGGCGTACTCGCAAGTACGGCTTCAAGATAGAGCCTCGCAAGGCTAAGGGGATGCATGCTCGCAAGCACGACTTCGGGATTGAGCCTCGCAAGGCTAAGGGTGTGTACTCGCAAGTACGACTTCATGATAGAGCCTCGCAAGGCTAAGGGTGCTTACTCACAAGTACGGCTTCGGTATTGAGTCTCGCAAGGCTAAGGGTGTGTACTCGCAAGTACGACTTCATGATAGAGCCTCGCAAGGCTAAGGGTGCGTACTCGCAAGTACGGCTTCGGTATTGAGCCTCGCAAGGCTAAGGGTGCGTACTCGCAAGCACGACTTCGAGATTTAGCCTTGCAAGGTTAAGGGTGCGTACTCGTAAGTACGGCTTTGGGATTGAGCCTCGCAAGGCTAAAGGGGGTGCATGCTCGCAAGCACGACTTCAAGATAGAGCCTCGCAAGGCTAAGGGTGCGTACTCGTAAGCAGAACCTTGCCAAGCAAGGAGATTCATACTCACAAGCACAACACATGAATAAAGTCTCGCCAAGCAAGGAGACAAGGATATGGAATGATCTTACAAGATTGGAGTATGGGTCCGTATCTGGGTCTCTTTCCCAAACTACCTACGTATCTCAGGGTATTGACCTGAGAATTAGGATCTGCGTAGTTCGAAAGGGATTTTGGGTGACCCGCTTGGATCGGAATATGGGTGGTCTAGTCGGACCGAATGATGATCCTAGATGATCAAGGTTGGATTCATATTATACCTATCTAGATTCTACATCCTAGGGGAAATGAACTGAGGGGTAGGGATCGTCCTAAACTACCCTTGTAACTTACAACCCTGATTTTGGAATTGTGTTGGGCTAGGCTTCATGATCCTTGATTAAGACTTTTATCATTTTTCCATTATTATCCTTCCCATGAATGTGGGTGCCTACATGCACGTCCCCACACCTAGGAGTGTCTTCTATCAGTGTACATACACGACAGTTCAACTAGGGTGTAGCGAAAAGTAAGTTCTTGCCGACATAAACATCATTCAAGCATAGCATACAGCAACAGATTAAACATGGTAGTATGCATAAAGCAAGCAGTGTAAGCATCCTAAGCATGGTAGTGCACACTATGACAGTGTAATCAAGTGAACATGATATATGCATGGATATAACAACGTAGACAATATCAGATCCTCAATCTAACGGTTATATCTCTTCAAATGATGATCATGATCGACACTTAGATTTCATCAAAACAATCAAGATCAATGGCTCAGATCTCACATCAAGTTATAATCATGATCAATGACTCATATATCATCAAAATAGCTAAGACCTATGGCTTAGATCTCACAAAAGATAATCTAGCGGTTCAGATCACTCATCATGATAATCCAACCGTTCAGGTTCACCAAAAACACTCATGATCAAGATCCAATGGTTCAAATCCCTCAATATCACTCACAATGAAAATTCAACGGTTCAAATCATTCAAGATCATAATCCAACCATTCAGATTCCTTTAAAACACCCACAATGAGGATCCGACATTGAAATAATTTAAAATCACTCACAATAAAGATCCAACGGTTGAAATCATTCAAAATCACTCACAATGAAGATCTA
Organism: Protea cynaroides; assembly: GCA_028583415.1. Classification (NCBI taxonomy): domain Eukaryota; kingdom Viridiplantae; phylum Streptophyta; class Magnoliopsida; order Proteales; family Proteaceae; genus Protea; species Protea cynaroides. The sequence continues at coordinate 93,528,778 of CM053275.1, read as the reverse complement.
AAGGTTGAAATCAATTGAAATGATAATCTAATGGTTTAGATCATTTAAATTGCTCACAGTGAAGATCTAACGGTCCAAATCAACATCCAATGCCCATACTTCATCACCTCAAAATTACTCACAATGAAGATCCAACATTGAAATAAATTCAAGATCACTCACAATAAAGATCCAACGGTTGAAATCATTCAAAATCACTCATGGTGAAGATCTAACGGTTGAAATCATTTGAAATGATAATCTAATGCTTTAGATCATTTAAATCACTCATGATGTCAATCCAACGGTCCAAATTAGCATCTAATGGCCCATATTTCATCACATCAAAATTTATAATCAATGGGCTAGATTTAACTTATCCAAGATTGATGGCCAATGTTAAATCACATCAAACATGAACATCATGGTATTGACACACATGCCATATAGCATTTGAAGATCATGATTATCGAAATAGACATATTTAGACAATTATTTTTTTGATTATTTGAGCTTCATGAAAGCTATCAAAATAAGGTTTGAGGTACCAACCTTGTCCCCAACAATGGGGTGGAGCCTTTGATGATGGTTGGAGACGATCGATGGCAAGCTTTCCCTCTTTCTTTCCTCCTTCCCTTTTTCTCTTTTCGTCAGTCTCCCCTCTTGATACCAATATCTCTTCTCTCTCCCTTTCTTTTTTATTTTCTAACTCACTTCTATTCTCCTTTTTTTTTCTTGCCTTTCTCCCTCTCCCTTTTTTTCATTCCCTCAAGTGGTTAGATGGGTGCTCCTTTTATAGATGGCCCTTGGTTGCTTGAGCATGGCTCAAGAAGATGATGTATGATGGAGTTGGGCTCAAGGAAGTGAGGTCATGGGATGAAAAAGGTGTTGGACTCAAGAAGGAGGTGGCTTGAGGGAGTTGGTAGGTGTCAAATGGAGGTGGTTTAGGGTAGCTAAGGGACTAATTATAGGTTTTGGGGGATGGCTAAAGTGGAAGGCTCAAGAAGATGAGGTGATGGGTTATGACTCAAGATGTGGAAGGGATTTAGGGGCATGGAGGTTGAGGGATTTAAGGGCATGGAGGTTGAGGGATTTAAGGGCATGGAGGTTCAAGAAGTGGAGGGATTTATGGCTCAAGAGGTGGAGGGATTTAGGGTTCAACAGGTGGAGGGATTTAGGGGCTCAAGAAGGAGGTGTCATGGTGGTTCAAGAAGGAGTTGTCATGGTGGGGCTCAAGAAGGAGGGGAAAAAGGGTTCAAGGAGGAGGTGTCATGGTGGAGGGATGGCTCAAGAAATGGAGGGATTTATGGCTCAAGAGGTGGAGAGATTTAGGGGCATGGAGGTTCAAGAAGTGGAAGAGAATAGGATTCTTCTTCTCTCTTCCCATTCTCTCTCTCTCTCTCTCTCTCTCTCTCTCTTTCTCTCTCTTGCCTTGTAGAATTCCCATTCCCTCTCTTTATATATATATATATATATATATATATATATATATATATATATATATATATATATATATATATATATATATAAGTATATATAATATAACATACATAAAACATATATTATATAATATATAAATGTATATAGTATATAAAATATATATAACAAATACATAAAGTGCATACACATGGGCCGATCTGACTCAATCTGGGCCGGTTTGGGTTGGGTCAGGATGGACTGGTTGAGTTCGATGGGGTTGGACTAAATTGGGCTTGAGCTGGGTTGGGCTGAGTAAGAATGGACTGGATTGATTTCTCTCTCTATTATGGATCCTCTCAGCTTGCAATTCCGCATGAAAAATTTCAACGGCTTCTGTCTCAGATTTTCCACGTCCACTTCGAAAAGGATGGATAATGAAGCACACCGACACTTGAATCGCCTGAATCGGACTTCGGATGATCGAGATATGAAGAATTGGAGTTTTTTGAAGATAATCCTACTGGCAACTTTGCATGGGACCCGCTGGCGGCTTCCGTCCAAAATTCTTTACTTTCACTTTGAAGAGGACGGACAATGGAGCACAGTGGCGCTTGAATCGCCTGATTCGGACTTCGGATGATCAAGATATGAAGAATTGGAGTTTTGACGATAATCCAATCGACAACTTTGCATGGGACCCGCTGGTGGTTTCTGCCCAAAATTCTTTACGTCCATTTTGAAGAGGACAGACAATGGAGCACAGTGACGCTTGAATCGTCGGATTTAGATGTCGGACGATCAAGATATGGTCGAATGAAGTCCGATTGATTTAAATCACGATAATTTGCCCAATAAATCCTTAATTTATGATAATTTACAGAAAAACCCTTGGATTTAATAAGCCAATTTCAATCCGACTAAAATCGCGACATCTTCTTCGTTTGATATCGGAATTGAGTAATTCTGGTATCATTTCGAAGGTATTTTCATGACCTTGCAGTAGGGCCCACTAAAATCAGCTTTGAAATCACCGCTTAGCATCCAATCCTTGAATTGACCCGCAACCCTTCTGAATATGCCCACCAAGACTCTTGTACATTGGGGACACTCTGGCTCAGCCCAGAACACCATAGAGAGCACAGAGGAATTGATCGATTATTGGTTTGAGAGAGTTTCACTCGCCTCCCCTGTATTTTCCAAATTTTCATCCCCCTCCGCTCTCTTACTGCCTATACACCAATAAAGTTATGTTTGGCTGGGGATGGCAAAAATGAGGTACTTACAACCGGTACCATCGACCGGTTTTAGCATTGGTACCGGTCGACTGGTATAGTCAGCAGACTATCAAGATCCGGAACCGGATCTCTGCGGGTCCTACTTTTCAAATTCCGAACCCTAGGACTTTCCTAATCCTAGAAGGCTTCCTAAACCTAAACCTAGCCTATATAAACACCTCTAAACCTCCTAGAATCCCTTCCATTGATCCTCACAAACCCTAGAAAGGAGAAAGAGGCTGAGGAAGGAGGAGAAGCTAGGAAGAGCCGATATTGCTATTCGACGAAGAACACCTTACCGCCAGTCGACGGTGAGTGCTTAAACCTTCTTTTACATTATGACTCTAGGATTGTGACTCTAGTATAATTAGGTTGCTTTGATCAATACCATGCAAAACAGGTATTGATCTAAAACCCTATTTTGCCAATAAACCCTATTTTTTGCCGACAAACCCTAATCTAGTCGATGAACCCTAGATTCGAGTTATAGGAAGAAGATCGTCAAAGCTAGGACTTGAATGGAGTTGCAGAAAACTCTAACTCAGTGCTCAGACCTGGAATGTGTAGGAGGAACCCTAGGATCAATAGGGGATGATCGACGACAGTCGAGAACCGAACGTATGGTCTTCCGGAGACATACCGGTCGACTATACTGGTTGCACCCTGTGCGACCGGTACCTTCCGGGAGCTGGTCTATGGGGATCGGCTGACCATATCGGTCGCAGGTTTCCCTACAGTGTTGCGATCGATACTGTGACCGATCAGCTCTGTGAGATGTGTTTTGTTATCGTTGGTTTTCCGACCAACATGGAACCTAAGGAAAACTATTCTAACTAAACCCTAATATTGTATAGGACTTTGTGATAGCACGTTTGGATCTTGCAACACAGAGCAAGCTATAAAACGAGCGTCAGGTAAGGGAATAAGACCTAAACCCTAGTAATCTAATGGACAGTAAACTGTTGTTAATAACAATGATTCTGTGGATTGATGTTTGTGCATACTCACATGTCATCCTTTACTTTCAGTTATTATTATTGTTCATGCATATTCGCTAGGGCTGCAACAGGGCCGGGTTGGGCCGGGTTTTTCAAAACCCTAAACCCAACCCTGACTATTGAAACTTAACCCTAACCCAGCCCAACCCTGCCAGGGTCAGAAAATGTACAACCCTAACCCTAACCCTAACAGGGTTGGGCCTAACCCTAACCTGCCCTGATTGACCCTGACAGGGCCGGGTTGGGCCGGGTCAACCCTGATTAACCCTGATTCAGGGTTAGATTGACCCTAATATTGACCTTGATTGACTCTAAACATACAACAAATTATCAAATAACAATTACAACTTAAAACATATGACAAATACAAGCAACCTATGATATTCTTTTAAGAACCTAACAAATACAAACCAAATCAGTTTAAGTGTTTAACAAGGAACAAATACAAATCATACATATATTTATAAATATATTCAAATATATACAGGGTCGGGTTGGGCCGGGTTCAACCCAGGGGGTCAACCCTAACCCAGCCCAACCCTGCCAGGGTTCATATAAAATTGAACCCTAACCCAGCCCTATCAGGGTTCGGGCCGGGTTCAACCCTGCCAGGGTTCAGGGCGGGCCTGGGCGGGTTCGGATTCTCAGGGTAAAACTTGCACCCCTAATATTCGCTATGCTAGGATGTGATTGTTAGGCATGTGATTGTTTTCGTTGGTGGATGGAATGAGAAGGGCCTGGGGTCTGGGATCATTCCTCACACTAGCACCTTTTTGTAGTATTCTATCTTAGCATGCTTGGTGCGGGTAGGGCATCAAGGGGAGGACGTGGCACTGTGGTCTCCGGCCTGGCCACCAGACTCTAGCTCTATCTCTATGCCTTAGGGAGCTATATTGGGATAGGGTCTACCTTGCATATTGTTATGTCTTAGTATGCTTGGTGAGGGTAGGGCATCAGGGGGAGGACGTGGCACTGTGGTCTCCGGCCTGGCAACCAAACTCTAGCTCTATCTCTATGCCGTAGGGAGCTGTGCTGGGATAGGGCCTACTGTGATGACATATAAGATTGGTTAGTTGCGAGCCCAGTTTGCAAGCCTTCGCCAACAGGGGCTTACGTATTGGTATGGGTAGAGCATTAGGGGAGGTGGTGGACGCCTTAGCTTTATCTCTATTCCATGGTGGGTGCATGTGGGTTGGCAGTGGTGTGATCTACTGGACGGCTTCACACACTTGTGTATAGAGTTGCGGTGGCCACCAATCCTTTCTATAGCACATTGCAAACTTAAACCAGACCATGATATAATATGATTGTTACTCATGCATATGAATGTTACACTGTCTGATTGTCTTACTGAGCAAAGTTGTGAGCTCACCCTTGTATATATACATGTTTTTAGATGTTGATGCAGGTTATACGGTGGATGATTACGTGAACGCTTCGGCGTATGGAGGTGTTGCTGCTCTGGACGTGCAGGCAGGAGAGGACGAGCATGACGCTTCATGCGAGTGCCCTTTCTGCGTGTATCTCTAGGATTTTATTTTATTTGTTTCAGTTATTATCGATCGACATTAAAGTAATGTAAAGATATTTATTTATGTTTTGAGAATTTGGATAATGGAATATTTTATTAAATTTATCAATAGATACTCAGTTCATTTTATTTAAAGACTTCCGCTGTATTCTATTATATTCTGATTGTGGTTTTGTGCAATGGTTTGTCTAAGTGGACACGGTCTTATTGAGATCTTGGTGTGAGCCGTTGGTTCAGTGACGGTTCACTCACATCATTCTGGTTGGTTCAGAATTAGGGTGTGACACTGAGGCAGCCTGATATAACCCGAACTCAGCCCAGACCGAACCCTTAATGGATAGGTTTTGGTCTGGGTTGGTAAAGCCTGACACCATTTTGGCTCAGACACAAATCGGACCGGACCGACCATTTAAAAAGTCCGAACTAGCCCAAACTGATAATACCCAACCCGAACACCACTAAGGCCTATTAAGAAGCTTGAACTAGCCCAAATCGATTATTTTTGGTGCTTCTGACCAAGGATCTAACGTTTCTAATTAAACAAATGCAAGGGAAAATTTCACGTACTACCCAAATACTTTATGAAAAATCACCTACCACCAAAGATTTCTGAAAACATCAATTACCACCCAAAATTCTAAAAAGTTTATCAAAAAAACTTAAATCGTCAAGAGGAACCGTTAGATGCTAATGTCAGCTCAAAACCAATTTTGGGTTGACAGTAATACCCTTATTGTAAGGAAAAAAATCGAGTTTACCTTTTAATAATTTTTAACTCTACTCCCATTCGTGTTTTGATAGAAACAGTAAAAAAAAAATCCTACACTATCGACTGAAAGGGGGAATAGATAATGGGATAGCTAATTGAATACATTGCCAGACGACAGGGATTGAAGGGCATGTGTCGAACGAGCAGATGGCCGACCTAAGAACAGATCGACGATTAAGTAATACAGGAACATTTTTAATTTTTAGGACCAAATTATTACAGAGTTAAGAGGTTTTACTATAGATCGGCGACTGACACTCATTGGGTTCATTGTCTTGATAAACCTAAAATTTAAAGTGGCATAACACTTCCAGACTGAATCTGACTCTTCTCTTGAAAATTCATCATCAATTGGATCCTTGCAGTGGCTCAGTCTGACTCTTCTCTTGTAGAATCATTATCAGCTGCATCCTTGCAGTGGTTGTCTATCTCCATCTTCGGTTCTCTTTCTCTCTATCTCTCTATCAGTCTGCCTCTATATTTTTTTTTGTCTGAAATTGAGTTTCACAACAAACCCTATTCCCAAGACCAAGAGTTTGGACGACTCAACGAAGTCCATTAGTTCCCTAAGTTACAGTTCATGTATAGCATCGATGAAACCTCTAAACTCTGTAAAAATGTCTCCTTCGAATTGGTTTCACCAATGCTGGTGTCAATTCTTGTACCGATAAGCAAGGTGATTTGCGGAACAACTTGGGCTTCTAAGCCAAAATTCTAGGGTTGGCTGAGGTAAAGAGTAGGGAGATGAGCGAAGGTGTTCTTTCTTCTCCAGCGAAAGTTTTCGACAACGACAAATGCCGGTAGCTTTCCACATAAGCAAAGAGATTTATTTAAGTTTCAAACCCCAAACGTAATAAGGGTATACTGTCAATCCAAAATTGATTTTGTGCTGACATCAGCATCTAACAGCTCCTTTTAACGATTTGGGTCTTTTCGATAAACGTTTTAAAATTTTGGATGGTAGTTGATGTTTTTAAAAATTTTAGATGGTAGGTATTTTTCTCAAAGCATTTAGGTAGTACGTGAAATTTTCTCGAAATGCAAATATGCAATCCATTATCTATGCTCAGATGTCTTTAAGATCAATCAAAACTCAACTGCTTACAATTGTATTAAATATGAACAAAAAACACCACAAAAAATTTATTGTCGTGCAAAAATAGCTACATGCAAAAGCAGTCCAGATCGAGCCAGCCCGAAATCAGCTCAATAAGTCCAGTCCGATAACAGCTCGACACCGAACTAGCCCGTTAGATATTATGTCCAACGTAGCCCCCCCAGTCCGAATCCTTAATGGACATGTTTTGGGTTGGACTTGTAAAGTCTGATTCCATTTCAATCCGGATTGAAACTGGACTGGACCTGTAAGACCCGTATCGAACTAACCCGGTCTTACCACCTTGAACCAGGTCTACCCATCATGGTCGAGTCAAATGGATCAAGTGCATGAGGGAGATCACGATCCCAGGTATTAAACTGACCCAAAACACTAAAAATAAGGGGAGGGTCGCACACCCAGCTAGGCAGGGTCGGACCCCCCCAGTATAAAAAGTCAGACCCTAAGTTTTTAATCGGGGATCGGACAATTTAGAACCAGGGGTCGATGGGATCTCTGACCCCCTCATCGACCCCTAGTCTGTCGACAGAAACCATGAACTGGGAACTTTCCAAATTTCAATGGGATTCTTTCCTAATCTCAATGTGACTTATTTTGGGAGTTTCTACTCTATAAATAGGACGTCCCTAAGCCTCTTTCACTCCTTTTAGAACCCTAATTGGATTGAGAGAAAGAGAAGAGAAGGAGAAGAGAAGGAGAAGAGAAGGAAAGTGGAGAAGAAGATCAAAGAGAAGGCTTCAGAGAAACAAGCCTAATTCTCAAGTATGGATACTATCTCCATGTAATTCTATAGACCTTAGAATAAATAGTGAAGAGGATATGATCTAAGAGAAACCCAAATCATCCACCCATGGTTAGGTTTTTATGGAAAACCATGGGGGAGATCATAAAAACCATGTAGGTGAATGAACTATGGTTCTAGACCATAGAACATGTGTGGAATGAATTGTAGAAGCAAGCCATATGACCCAAACACGAAGAATGGACTGTAGGATGAGAATTTCAACTAAACCCACGAGGGGTCGCACGGGGGGTCGATGGACAATCGACCCTACCAGACCCTAACAATCGACCCCCAGTGTTCGGGAAGTCCAGAATCTGGGTGGTAGCACCCAGGGTCGATGGAACCTCCGACCCTGGCATCGACCCCCAGTTAACAATATATTTTTTTAAATCAGAATTAATTCTAATTAAATTCTATCGACTTGATTAGGTCTTCTAGTGATATAATAACGATATTTACTTGATTCTTAAAGCTTGAAAGAAGAACTACAATCAAGCAAAGGTGAGGGAACAAGACCTAAACTAATTGATTAATAATAAACTGTTTTATTCTTGAGTCCAATGCCATGATTGATTCTATGCGTGTATGCTTGGATGTGCATTCAACATGTCATCCAATATTTCTATAATTACTGTTCATGCATATTTAAATTATTATTTATAACATGATGATGATGGTGATGATAGGAATATGCATGTGAATGTATGTGTGTAGTTGGTGTGCTTGATGCGAGCGAGTATCAGTAGGGGTGTCATAGGTCGGGCCTCAGCACTCTAGCTCTATCTCTAACTCAAGTCTTGTCCATTGATATCGTCGTATCGCCATTACCTTAGCAGAACTATTACGTCATAATGTATGAGGGGAGGTGGTCTCGGACCGTGTAGTCTCTAACTCTGTCGGGGGGCCTTAGCTCTATCCCTATGGACGTATTGAGGGATGCAGGGGCTTACATATTGGTATGGATAGAGTATCAGGGGAAGTGTCATAGGCCGGGCCTCAGCACTTTAGCTCTATCTCTATTCCATGGTAGGGTGGATAGGGACGACAATAAACGTTACCTTTGGACGGGTTTCCACACCCTGTGCATAGAGGCGAGGCGGTCACCGAACCTTTCTATAGCGCATTGCAAACTTATCTACCAGACCAAAGATATGAATTGAATGCATGCATATGATTGTTGTATTGTTTTGTTTGCTCACTGAGCCATGATGTGTGTTCACCCTCTCGACGTCGAATATTTTTAGTTGATGATGCAGGTACCACTGTCGAAGATTATATGAATGCTCCAGCGTACGGACGTGTTGCTGCAATGGAAGCTGAAGACTTAGAGGATACGCATGACCCCTTCTGCGAGTGTAACTCATGCGTATTCGATTAGATTTTCATTCAAATTTATTAAGGGAATGTAATTGATATTTTATTTACTTATGTCTCAGTTGATACAACATAAATTGATACTTTATCTATGATTATCACAATTAGATTTCTCAGTTAATTTATTATAAGACTTCCGCTATTGTGTATTTACTCTGATTATGATTGTGGATGTGTATGATTTTATTTTTAAAGGACATAATCTATTAGAGATCCTGATTGAACCGTTGGTTTATTAGTGGTTCATCACACCGTTCTGAATGGTGCAGAATTGGGGTGTGACAGGACCAGCCCGTTGACACCCTTAGGCTAAGGTGAGCTGCACTGGACACAATAATTAACGGGTCGATCCGGTATCAGATTATCGGGTTGATTTTGGGCCGGCTGGATCCAGGCTGGATTTATCGTGCTTATCAAGTTGCCTTCACATGTAATTATTTTCGTACGACAATAATTTTTTGTAGAGTTTTTTATTCATATTTAATACAATTATAAACGGTTAAAAGAATCTAAGCGTGGATAATGGATTGCATATTTGTATTTATCTGGATAGAATCGTTAGATCTTTGTTCAATTAATTATTATTTGAACAGCAAAAAGAATCGGTTCAAGTTAGATCGGGCTTCTTAACGGGATCTACCAGTGTTCGAATTGAAAATTATTGGTTCGAGTTAGTTCGGGCTTCTTAACAGGCCGCCCATTGGGCTAGCCCAGACCGGACCGAACCTGAATAAGAAACCCAGGCCCATGTCCGAAACGTGCCCACTAAAGACTCGGTCCGTGCTACTGGGCGGGCCCAGATTAAACACCCTTACGAGAGGTGAACCACACATAATAACGAATTAACGACGGAAAATGTGACAGAACCCATTGGTATTCTCGTAATTTCGTCAACCCTTATGTCCCATGAAAAACACTCTCCCACTAGAGAGAGACTTGAGCAGAGCTGAAATCGAAACCAAGGCAAGCGAATCAGCATTGAAGCTCATAACTGGAGTTCATAAATCCAGAAGGTACACCTAAGCCCTAGAACAACTAATTCTTCATTATTTTTCCTGGATATTCTTACTACTTAAGTGAAAGAGCTTCCGTGTTTAGAGTTTGGTTTGGTCTTCCCATCTTGCTTTTTATGGTTCCAGCCCATGGAATCTCAATAACTTGCCCAAATTGCAATGCTTAGGGCCGTTCGGCATAATATTGTTGGTGTTATAGTTCTCTGGCTGTATGTTGGGATGCTATGTTCATCCTTCTGTGGAAATTTTGAAGATTTTTTGCTTTTAATGAATGAATTTTCTGCACTGGTATGTAGAATGCTATATTCTACTTTCTTTTTTTTTTCCAATGATTGAATGTTGTTTTATTATTTTCTGCTAAGATTATTCTTTGCTATCAACAATTTCTTTTAAAAGGATCAATAAATAGTTTTTGTGGTGTTATAAATTAATTTTCTCATTTCCTACTAGAAACATTGCAAATCACAGAGGAGTCTGGAGAGAAGTGTATGATTGCTTCCGTGATCAGGCACTTTGACTATTGCTTCATCAACACAACACATAAAAGTAATGGATTTATCAATAGTTACTCTGTAATTCAATATGCATTCCAGGTACTAAATGAGAAGTGTTGTTTTGTCATCATATACTCCTGAAAGTTATTAGCATACTATTTCTTCCCTGTCTGTGTTACAGTTTGCATTTCGTGTGCCATTGGTATGCTAAAACTGTTTGACGTTGTATAGTTGCTCGCTTGTGTTGATCTTCAGACTTATTCTATATTACAAGCTATCATTTTTCATGTCTAATACCCTGTTTTCCCAGGAATTTAATTTATGAGGCTGAGTAGAAACTTTGTTCCTTGATTGTCTGTTCTGAAAATTAAATAAAAAGTACAGACAAAACGAGTAAAGTCCCTATACAAAATTGCTTAAAGACTACACATATATGTCTTATTGGATGGCTGGTCAATCATCCAGCATGAGAGCTTTCTAATCCCCGAGACTCCTTGCCAACAATCAATTCACTTCAAAATAACCCACATCACAACATGTACCTTGAATTGTTGGTCACACTAGTTCTTGTTTTAATCGAACCTGCGGTTCAATAGGTAACTAAATCTAATGGATTCTACGTGTTCAATCTGCATCACATTATTTTTTTTTGGTGCACTGAAACTACTTTTCTGTGTGAGCCGTACACAGACAATTTTTGCATTAGTAGATTATATAGGGAGATAAGAAGAATAGGAGAGAAAACTAATGACTTGCGCTACCATAAATGCTGAATCACTGTTGGTAATGATGAGGCAGGGATTGGCAATAAACATACCATATGAAGATCACTTAATGCAAAGCCTTAAAGAAATTAAGCAAATTGGCATTCAATGTGCAGATCATGCCAGGAAGGTATGAGTCATTACTACTGCAGTTATATTGTATTTGCCCCAATATGGGGTTGCTATGACTTTTCATCCAGAACCATTTGCTTCATTGATGCAGGTTGCTTCAGATTCCAGGGCTCTTGGGTTGGATGAAGTATTTAAGCTTAGTACTGATGTACCCATCCATTTTGAAAAGGAGCTAAAGGTAAACAATGCCATATCTGTATAGCAATACTATTTATTTATTTATTTTTAATGGCCTTGTTTTGCTTGGTGGGGTTGTAGCTATTAAGAGCTTGAAGCATACATTATTGCAACTGTCTGAAGTCCTATGATCAGAGAGCAATGATTGTTTGTGATCAATGTGATGTGTGGTATCACTTTGATTGCATTAATGTGATGGAGCCACCACCAAAAACCTCTGTCTGCCCTGCATGTGAGCCACTGACTGAAGAGTTATTGCCTAACCAAAATGAGAGGTAAGAACAGCTAAAGATGAAGCTTATAACTCTCTAATCTTGGTCCAGTGATTTTTCTTATCATTATATTGTATGTCAATGCAGTTCAGTCCATGATATTTGATGATTAACTATAATTTATCTTCTGTTAGCTTATCACTATATATGTTTAATCAATGTTATGCCTCGCCGATTGGCCTTGAACTCAGAAGAGTCAAATGAAGTAAACGGACTTTCAGTAGTAAGGCTCCATCTTATCACATGAAAAGATCGACTCTGCACTATTAAATCAAAGGGCATCTTTTGAGCTGTGCTACATTTTTGAACATCATTACTAATGGAGGCACATTTGGGTGGGAAACTATGCCATGGTACCATTGTCGATTATAACCTAGTTCCCATATCCTTAACGGTTTTCTAGCTTCCATCTGCATGTTATTGCTGCATTGCACCGTATCTATTTCTTAATTAATTTTATTTCCACCTTCATTGCTGGAAAACGTTTTTTTTTTTTTTTTTAGGCTGCGCTTGGTTAATGGATGCATACTGGAGGAAAACACCTGCCCAAGGTGTAGAGATAATGAAACGAAAACTCTTCTTTTACTCGGGATAATATAAACTCTTCTTTTACTTCGGCAAAAGGGAAACATTGGTCCGAAGGACCATCCAACGGTGACCTGAGAATTATGCTGAGACGGATCCAACAGGGGAAAAAAGCAAGTTACTCATAAGACCATCTCATAAATGGAAAGGAGGCACTGTTTCTTAATACTTCATAAGGAAAATCTATGATTCTATTTATGTTGAACTCCACATCTTGTAATCTTGTTTCTCTACTATTCTAGAGGCAACTGTTCTTTATTTTTGCGCTGGAGCTTCAAGCAATTCTTATTCTTCAGCACAAATTGCCAAGCATCCACCATGACCATAATCCGGGTGAGCACATGTAGTTGGTAAAGTGGACCCTATTCCTTTCGGATATGTGGGTGGTCATATTTGATCTTCTATTCTATGCTTCCAAGAGCTTATTTCTGATTTAGCATAATCAGTTTGTGTGTACACACACACACACACACACACACACACACACACACACACACACACACACACACACACACATATTAGGAATGGTAGATTAATGTAATATAGGATCAGATTGTACACTTCTTAGTGTTGTCTGTTGTAGTTGAATGGTGGAATGGGAAAAAACTTAAATAGGTTCATTCTTTCTACATGGTCTGGTGTCGCCTGCATTTGTGCTTAATATTTGTTTTCTAGGTCTTGAACTTTCAAGCTAAATTTTTTTTAATGTTTTTTTACAGACCAAGCAGCACCAAGGATGCAGATCCCCGAACAACAGCACTCCAGCACTCTGAATTAAAGAAGAGACCCAAGAAAATGCGGTTCAGTTGGCAACAGAAAATGCTGGTTGTTGCTGATTGTGGTAACATCTTAAGGCATTAGAGTGAGTTTGGTAATTTGTGGTGGAGAAACAAGAAGCCTTTGAGGAGAACAGCTAGAAAATATGCCGCATTTAAAGGTCTATCCCCATATTTACATTTTCTCATCATTTTAACCTTTTTATTTATTCAATCCATCCATATGATTCACCCAAATATGTTCCCAACCCAATAAGCAATAATGAGCAAAATTTTCATCTTCCTTTTTAGAGACTTGGTCCTATTTGCCTTCTTTCCAATTTTTCCTTTAAAAAGCTGACACCAATTTTAATCCTTCAACTATTTTAGGGTTTTTCTTCATTGTTAAGTTTTTTTTGTCTATTATCACAGTAAAGGTATGAAGTATGATACAGGTTGGCTGCGCTGTTGCCAAGGACCACCACAAGGCCAATTGAAACAGCTCTAGTAGTCCCTTTACCACTGGAAAGTCCTTTACGACTGCATGACTGGACTTTCGCGCTTAGTCTTCTTCACCCAACTGTTGAAGGAGTAGTCAAGAAAAAAACCTCAATGCTAAAAGTGAGTGAACTTAAGACTTAGTATAGATGGCATTGCATGACTTTTATGAGAGCTTAAAATGTACCCTAGGGGTCCTAAATTGAACTCACCATGGGCACCTACAAGATGGCTCCTGCAACGGGACGATGAGTTCCTAAACACATTTACCAAAAGCCAACCTTGTCTCTTTTGCTGGATATGTGAGGACTCTGTGTCGTGCTTGCAAGTCTTGTAAACTATCCTTTTAAGGACACGTGCTTGGTGTCATTCAATGTCCCAAATGAGTTGGTTCATTTTAGGGAGGCTATGATGGCATCAATCATCCAGAAAACAGTGGGTGACATGGAAAAGGAATGGGACTGATGATTGAAGCTTTCAATGGACAAGATGGGTCAGAGGGACAAGTCCCAAAAATAATTGAGGGATTTGGATGCAGGAGTATGGAGATTAAATCTTGTAAGTGGTAGAGAAGAATATGTGGACATCAAGAGGGATAATTTTATAGGATAGTCATTCGATTGGTTATGATGTATAATATAGAATGTGTAATTAAGAAGCATCGTATAGATAATTTTAGTGTAGCTGAGATGATGATGTTGAGATAAATGTGTGGAAAAAATAAGAATGATAAAGTAAGGAATGATCATATTATAACTGATTTGGGCGTAGCGTCGATAATGATAAGCTACAAGAAAGTTGTTTGAAATGATATGACTATATTCAACTGAGGCTGTTAGACCTCTAGTACATAGGAGTGATTTGAATCAATTTGAAAGATTTAAAAGAGCTAGGGAGCCAACCTAAGATGACTCTAGGGGAGGTGGTGAGGAAAAACATGCATAGGTTAGGCCGCCTTGTTTCAAGTATGACATCGAATAGAGTTGATTGGAAGACAAGAATCCATGTAGTCGATTCTATTTAGTTGGAATAAGGATTTGTTGTTGTTGTTGTTGTAGCATGGAAGTATATATATATATATATATATATATATATATATATATATATATATATATATATATTGTTCATTGGTGTATACCCAATGTTCACTCTGTTTCTCAGGATATTTGAGGATATTGGATATTGGATTGCACTGTATGTTCATGGGTCGGATCGTGTGGTAGTGCCTTATCTTGTCAAACCAAGGCCGAGTGGAGGTGTTCAAACCTCCCCTCCCACACTCTCCCTTCTCGCTTTTTGGCCGGTGCCCTTTGTACCAAGGTTCTAAATCCCGACATTGGACACGGTATTGACCATTATTCAAAACCGATCCAATCTATGGATCTAATGGAAAACTAACACGTGGTTGATATCACATATAATAATATTAAAATAGAATTATATCAAAAATCGATCATATCCAAAACTGATACGAATCGATGGATCCGATATTACTGGAATCATGGAATCATGCTTTGTACTATAAAAAATAAAGTGAGACCATAACCCAGAAAGGGAAAACTAAAAACTGTGCTTGATTTGGAACTTCAGAACTACGATAGTAAGTGGGCGATCAGGATTTGTTATTGGGCTATATTGTATGATTCTATGCACAATGACTCATTATATAGATATATTCGGATGGTTCCTTACTATGTTTGATCTTCATCACCCGTGCAGAGACAGAAAAGAATGGAAGTTGACAACCTAGTAAAGCAGAGGTGAGAAAACCATTTCCAGATTTGGCATTTATTACTTCAGTGACCAGCTCCAGAGAAGGTGTACCGAGTGACCCCACTTGTGCCAAACTGGGGGGGCACAACCATGTAGCATATCTCAGAGGGATAATGCATGCCCCCTTGTGGGGTCTGATGTGTCTCAATATGGTTTTGACCAAACTCTCACCACTTCACATGATCTTGTCTCTGTTTCTATATTAATTTGTAGGGTTAAGGGCTTTGAGGATGGATGTGTATATATCCATTATGGTTGGTAAGTGGTTTATTCGTTATACAGTGACCATCATTGAGTGTCGAGTGTCTGATCTGTGGAAACTCTTCTTTGCACTTCTACTGTTTGCCTAAATGGATGAACCATGGGCACGTCTATCTTTCGTGACATGATATGATTGATAGTGGTACCACTGCCCAGTGCCCTTTATTTTCTCTTCTTCTCATTTTGAATTTTGTTCCACGATGATTGTACTTCCTTTCTTCCTCTTTTTTTTTTTTCCTTATTTATTTATTCTTTATTGTTATTTATTTATTTTCTTTAATTCTGAACATGGCAGATGGAAGTGGGCGATATAAAATTAGGGTTCTTGTATGAGCAAGGAGACAGGTACTGTTTGTGATATTACCAAATTCATTGCATTTGTGGACAAATTCTCATCCCACCGATCAACTTTGGATGTCCATGGAATGGTTTGAAAGAAAATAAAAAAAGACAGCATCAAAATTTCAACCTCAAAATCAACCATTTATCCTTGCATGTATCTAATGTTGTATCCTCTTGTGTATGTTCATGTATTCACAGTGCAAAAAATTTTAACTGCATCTGACTTGACTTGTCATATTGGAGATCTTGGTGTCCACTAAAGAGATTCTTTCCTTAACATCCATGTAGAAGAAGTATGCTCTTTATTGTCACCAGGAAGACGTGAAATACCCGATTTGGGTGCATGTTTGGTACACCAAACTGGTGCCAAGGCTGCAAGACCGAATTGGAGATTTTAATTTTGGAAACTGAGCCCACATAAAACTAGTTGACAACTGATTCAACTTCTCCAATCCGTTTCCGAATTTAGATCATTCGTTAAACCATTGAAATTATTTATTTTAGCAGAGTGTTGGGAATATTTTATATTGGTTAAGTCCAAACTCTGGGTGTTTTATATACTTGAGAGTCCCTCTGTTTACAAGTTCGAATTTTTGAGATAGAAATTTAATGTGGCATCAGAGTTCGAGGTTTACTCCTTACGGTCATTCAAATGGGGAACCACATATGTCACGTGTACTATTACCCAAAAAAGGAGTAACACGTGAGGAGAAGTATTAAGAATAATCTTAAGCTGATTAAGTTTAGAACTTTGAATGTCTTATATGTTTAGAATCCCTCATTAAACAAAGAGAGAGAACTATCTCAAGTGGAATGTGCTGATGGTCTTCCTATCAACCTTAACTGTACAATTGCAACCCTGAGGTCCTAACGGCCATGTATGCTCTATGCCTCCATGATTACCGGCAACCACCATAGTGCTTCTTCCATTGTCCCTTCACAGTGCCTGCTTCAACAAATGTATCCCCCACTTCTTGTACCTTACATGAGAGCCATCATCTTCATCAAGTAATCATCATGGCCACTATCATTTCCTTCATATTGTGCCCTCCATTAAAAAGTTCAATTCCAAAATCCAAATGGGCTAAAAAGAGTATTTTCACAATGTTCAAGTTCAACTCCCTTTTCTTTGTATGGAGTATGAACAAAGATGAGAGTGACCCAAGATGAAATGGCCACAGGAACCCATTTCTCTTTGTTTCCCTCTAATTTTGGAGGACAAAGACCAGCCTCAGAAATACACCTGAGCCCTGTTGGGATTCTCTAAAATCACAATATAATGCCCTTTCACATTTTGGGATATAAGAAAAAAAATTTTCCATAATGTTCCTACCCATAACCTTCCAATCCAACTCCGCTATATGGGATAGGACCCAAATCGTCTCCTCCTAGGGGTTCGGGAGGAGACTCGACTCCCACCGGTCGATGCCCGACACATAAGCGTCGGCTGGATCTGAGACCTCCATCCTAGTCGGTAAGGTGAGCCGACAGGGGGTGTTAGCTTAAGCATCAGTTTTGATGGAGGGCTCGGATCCAGCCGACACCCACGTGTCAGGCATTGGCTGGTGGGAGCCGAGTCTCCTCCCTAACCTTGAGAGGAGACGATTTGAATTCATATGGGATAAGATTTGATCGTTGATTTCATTGTCAACCGTTGGAGACCTTACTACTAAGTCAAGGATAGTATCTTAATCTATTGTGAGTGTTAAGGGTGAGGAAGAAAAAACACTTATTTTACTATTTTAGTATGTTGGTTCGGATAAAGGATCTATTTAATGCACGAGACTCTCGCCACTACAGGATTTGAGGAAAGATCTTACTCCCACTTTGGAAAAAAAAAGCTGTTTCTAGACATGTTGGTTCATGGATAATGGAAATAATTAATTGGATAGGGACCCAATAGCTACTCTTTGTCAATTATTAGGATTGGACTTAGGTGATCCGAGTCCATACCCGGTACCTAAATCCTTGGATGGAGGAGATAGAAAAGTGAAAGAAGTTCCATCTACAAAGGAGAGGTCTCCAATCTAGAGAAAGGGAGGTAGGTCTTCAATCATTTGTTTTGCCTTTTTAGCAAATGTATTTTATAGTTGTAATGAAATAGCTAGGAATTGTGTGCACTCAATATAACCCAATAAAAAGGAAAAAAAGAAAATTAGAAAGTAAGATCTAGAAAAATAATTTATCCAATTGAGTCCCTAACTCCATTGGATGCAAAGCAAATGGCCAAAACCAAAATTACAACGGAACAAAACTTTTCATTGGTATGGAAGATTTAAAAAATTTGGATCTATTATTTTTTGGTTTTGAAGTTTTATGCAAAGGCAATGGAGGAGAAGCAACGAGTGGGACATGGGCGAGAAGCGAGGGAAAGGGAAAGGAGAATAAGGACATGAAATCAACACTCCAAATGCATAGAAAAACAATCATTGCATCACCCAAATTCATATCTCGTAAGCTTCTAATGGTAGGTAAGATATTCCCATGTCATAGAGGCAATTATGTATAGAGAATCCAAGTTCAGTTTGGATTTTGAAAAGAAAACTTCAGAGTCCAAGTTCAATTTGCAATAATTTTTAAGGGAAAATGGATCTCTCACTATTTTTTTGTTTTCTATTATCGGCCTCAATTCATCTCTTTTTTTTTTATCGAGTCCTGACAATTTTGATTTTAACCAAATTATATTATTGGGAATAGTTTTATATTGTTTAGAAATTAAAATCTTGGGTGCTTTATACATGTGAGAATTAATTTACTTACTAGTTTGAATTTTTGAGAAAAAAATTTATCTTCCTATTTTATAGTAATCCTAAAATAAGAGGGTCTTTTATCAAAAGAAGGACATCAAATGCACAAAAGACAAAAGAAAGATTATAATCATTCAAAGAGAGACCCTCACTCAAAATAGTAACCACATGTCATGTATATTGTCACTCACAAAAGGGACAATACATGAGGGGGAGTGTTCAAAATAATCTCAAATTACTTAGAGATTTTACCTTCGATGCCTTATACATAGATCAAGACAAAGATCTAGAGTTGTAAGTGCATATGAGAAGAGAGAGAGAGAACCCATAAGGATAAAGAAGTGGAAAAGAAATAAAAATCAAGACTTAAAATTATTCAAGTTAACTTGAACTTGTTTTTACCTAAAAAAAATTTAAAAATATCCTTGTTTTCATATTTGACCTGAAAAATTTTACATTGCTTAGAAATTAAAACCTCAATACCTTATATAAAAAATAATAATAATAATAATAAAAAATAATAAATTTAATTTTTTCAGGAAATCTTGAAACTTGTTTTCATGTTTGATCCTGAAAAACCAAAGGAGTGAATAGCGTGTGAACTTGCGATTTCAAATCCCAAATCAATGAAATAAAAAAAATAAAAGTTTCAGGTTTTTATCAAAGCAATTTGCAGGTTCTAATAACAGTTTTACAAAAGAAAAAAAAAAAAAAGAAAAAAAAAGAAGGTTTTCATGAAAGTCAGGGAGATTGAAGTTTTAGGAGCCAAGAATTCTTTGTAAATTTTATGAATCAATGGCTTGCCAATGGAGAAACTTGATGGAGTGGAGGAATATTGTTACTGGAAAACAAGGAGAGATGCATAAACTAAACTCTACGGGAAGATATATAGAACAGCAATTGGATAGACGTACTTGTAGGTCGGGGGCTCTGCAACGTCCTCTCCACAAAATTCTACCGTGAAGCTCTAGCCGACACCATAAACTCCAACGGAATCTCTCTCTCTCTCTCCTGTCATTTCGTCTTCTTCCACTGTTATCATTTCCTGAAAAAGAGACCAGATACTGCTAGTGATAACGTTCAGAGATCGGTTTTGGAAGTGAGCAAAAAAAATGCCATGAGTATAGTCCTCCACGAGACGACAGAGTTCGGTAGCCGGAGGCGGAGATGATGGAGGGCAGAATTGTAGATGACAGCAGCCGGGGTTGGAAGGGAAGTAAGGGGGAGGAGCTAAGGTGCAGTGGCAGTACATGGTGGATGATACAGTGCATCCACAGAACTTTTAAAATTTATTTAAAAATTTTCAATATAAATCAAGAAAAAGTCGTTTAGTCATTTCAAAGAAGATCAAGAAAAGGTCGTTTAGTCATTTCAAAGAAGGTGACTTTTTTGGGGGTTTCCGCTGCTAACTTCCCGCTCACTCCGAATGCGTAAATATTATTAGGAATAGTCTCACATTACTAATGAGATTGGAATCCTGTAGTCTTATATATGGAGAATCCCTCCATTTACTAGTTCGAACTTTTGAATTGAAAACTTGATATGGTATTAGAGTTCCAAGTTCTCTCTCATAATAATCTTAAAAAAAAAAAAACAAGTCATCGAAGAAAGAGGGACGCAAAATGCATAGAAGAAGGACTATGATCACTAAAAGAGGGACTATATGTCATCCAAAGAGGGATCAGTCACCTAAGAAGAAGGATCAGTCACCTGAAAAGTATCATGTAATACGACATATACCACATATACACCATCTAACGGTTGTGTTACATGTGAAAGAGAGTATTGAGAATAGTCCCTCTCTCTACTAACTAATTTCAACTTTTGAATTGAAAACTTGACAAACATAACGGCGAGAAAGTAACGGAAAACAGCCCAGACTTTTCTCTTAGCTCTCCATTATAAAAATAAACGGAATCCAAGAACGGGACTTGAGACTTGGAGTTGTATGCTTATAAGCTTTCAAAAGCGGTTTATGATTCTTTCTGCATTCATGTGGGTGCAGCTGGTGAATTCCAAAGGGATCGCATTGATCTGATACTCTCGCTGAATGAATAAAGAATGCAAAAACGAGGATTTTAGTTTTGGATCAATCCTTTTTCTGAGTTTCATTGGATCATGCGATCCCTTTGGAATTCTCCATCTGTGTCTTTCGATTTCGTGTCTTTTGCTTACAGAGCTACACTCCTGTTGTGATATGCTCAATCTTCCTCTGTAATTGTGTCTGAATGGGTTGTATCTAATCCTTTAAGCTGGTTTTCTCAGTCAGTTCAGAATTGAATTGTTTGTTCTTTACATTTATTATCTATTTCTTGTTTTTGTTGATATCCTTACTTTCATCAAGAACGAAAAGGGGAAGAAAAGAAGAAGAAGAAGAATTTTTGCATGATGGATAGTGGTTACTGAATGATTTCTCTGTTATTTTATGTATTTTAAACTTCTGATTCCGTATTTTATTCTTATTTTGGTTTATTTCCTTAATTATTTAATTATCATTATGGAAACTCTCCCTCTCTCTTTCTCTCTGTAAATTGAGATAATACCCATAGCAAGGTTTCATTACCCTTTCAAAAAGAAACCTAAAGAGATTTTAGGGTTTTAGCTAGAAATTTATTGTTGTCACTGAAGATGATGAGATCACGAGACAAAATCCAGCTTAAATTTATTTATTTTGTTATATCATATGACTGCTATTTCTGTTTCTTAGAGAAGTTTGGAGAAAACATAAAATATTAGGAAACCAAGTTGCAGATAATGGATAAAGAAGATGACAGACAAGCCTTTGAAAGCTATGGGTCATAGGTCTCCTTCAGGCTTCATTACCTCTATGGAAGTTTTCTGTTTCTTGATATGTTGAAGTTATGAGCTTTGTTTTCATTATGGTGGAGACTGAAGAACAAACCCTACCTAACTCTTCATGTTTGGATATAATCTGATAGGGGATCCAATGTAGGTACTTCTGTGTATTCTCATTCGGATTTGTTTTGTAATTGTTTACTAATTAGATAGGGCCTTAAAGAGGTCCATCACATTGCAAGAAATTTATTATGAGTTGGAATACACATTAAATTTGCAAGGACTGATGTTTTTATTGTTTGATATGTACCCTACCATTATGACACAGTGGCCATACCCAGGCAGGTAGTGTGGCTGGTGCCCACAAAGCATCTCTGTTACTGTTGCTCCATGTGAGTGTTGGAACATATTTGTCAGGTTCTTCTTTTGATTTGATATTTTGATATATTGGTCTCCTTTCACAGGTTTGCAGTCCATGGCTTGTCCAATTCAGTTTCAGCATTACTTTGAGTATCAACTTCTGTTACAACTTTGGTTTTCGTGGTACATATGAAGTTTTAATCTGTTCAAAAGAGAAAAAGAAAACCCAAAAAAAAAAAAAAAATAAATAAATTAATGGATGGATGAGCATTTATTTTTTTTCCAACTTTGTTTCATTGTAACTCAAACCAAGATAACCTTTGACTGATTGAATAAAATGTATTTTATTTCATCAATCCTGTTGTATCAAACTGCTACTAACATAATTCATACATGGAGAAGGTTAAGGAATGCCAAGATTGGTAAGTACTGCTACACTGAACAGAAAGACAGTACTATCCTTGTTTGCTTTCTATTCATGGCCTCTTGGGCTCACTTCTGATCTGGAACATCAAATCAATGGGGCCTTAACTGCCATTAGCAACCTCTAAACTAATTCGAAAGCATTGATGATGGAGCCAAACTTCTGCAGCATCCTGATCATCACCATCAGAGAATCTTCCCTCACACTGGCTCTACCAACTTCGTGATCCTAAGTGGTTGCTGACTGAAGGGGTCTACTCAACCTTGTCCATTATCAAGAACCATAACCATAGGCAGCTCACAAGTGAACACTTGAGATTAACGAGGCTTTGCAGATGATATTGCAGTTCAGATCTTAGGACGGTGAACCATTTCGGTGAGTGAATGTGTCAGCTAAATCAGGTTTGTAAAATTTCATGTGTGTATGAGAGGGAAAGGGGTGATCATAAGAAAAGAATGGTTTGACTTCATAGAAGATCCCATTTGTTTCCTTTCTTAATGCTAATGCTTATGGATGACTGAATAATTTATGGAATCAATAGAGCATTTTGTATTGATCTTTCACTCTCATATCTCCAAATTCATGGTCTGTCTCGTGAAGACATGATCCACTGCATATCTGCCAGAGGGCGAGTAAATAGTTTTGGGACCATCCCATTTAGCCCATTTGGGTCAGGCCCAACAATTAGGGAACGAAAGATGCATGATGCCAGGGTGTAAATCGATTCGGTTTTGGTTTTATCAGTTTGGTTTCTGTTTGGCTTAATTGATCTCCCTCTATAGCCTCTTCTCATTGGAGTTGTGTAGGAACATGAAATTCCCCTCACCCACACATATAGGGAGGAATCGATGATGGAAAATTTATCAAATTCAACAGAAATAAAATGGCAATGGGAGATGAGAAAGTGTGAGAGAAGGATAAAATAAGAGATATTATAATATTTAACTCCAAGGGGGTAGCTGAGTCAGCAAGGAACCTACACCTCAGGAAGCGGAAGGTACTGAGTTCAACTTAGGACCACTCACACAGGGGTGTTAACTGTTAAGTGCTCTTTCTTTCTTGCTATGGTGCAAGTGGAATGATTCTCATTCAATCCTGGAATGACCTGGTCCATACGGTTGTGGGGTCAGTATGGGTCCGCGGGATTAGTCAGACCAAAGGTTTGGATACCCATTGTTAGCAAAAAAAGAAAAGGAAGAGATATTATAATATTTAATCAGTTTAACAGGTTTAATAGGTTTGCAACCTAAGATTTCTTGGTTAAATTCGAAACTAAATCGATTCTTAGACTTTAAAACCAATACAGAACCGATTCCTTATTGTTCAATTCGATTTTAATCTATTGGTTTTGGTTCGATTTATCGACTCGGGTTTAGAATTGACAGCCTTGGCATGATGTGTAACTAAGGATGTTTTCCCTCTTCTTTCCACATGACATGTTTAGTGGTTTTTTCTTTTCCATTATGAAAGATGAAGAATCATGGACTTGAATCATGGACTTGAGTATGGCAGGCATGGAACCCAATATACTCCCACCAACTAGAAGTCCAAAGAGGCAAAAGTCTATGCTGTGAGGAAGAGAGAATCAGAAGATAGAAAGGAATTGTAGTCTGGAAAAAAATTTCTAATGCAAGCCAGCTCAGGCCCAAATAGTCTGTTTGACAGGTCCAACTCTTTTGGCCCATTGACACAAGAGCAGCCCAGGATCAGTCCGTTCAAGTGATTCATAGCTCACATAGATAGAGGATTAGGTCAAAGGTAGTATAGTCCTAAACGGACTGAAATTTCGCATAAGGATGATCATATGGCCTAAACCACCTCCATTCCCTAATCATGATCCTATAAATAAAAAGGTATACATACGGTAAAGGTATCTCATTAATTGCCATTGCTCTTTCCATACTAGCTTGGATTTCTGACTTAAGCATCGGAAAGCCCTCTCAGATCCCCGGTCTGACTTTCTCTCTCTTGTTTGGTTTAAGGTTTCTAATGTTTAGTTCTCCTCGCGGAGGGACGATTCAGATTTCAACGAGTTTGTAAAAATTTCCGTAATCATTTGGAACATTTTGTGTTTTGGAAGACTTGATGAATTTGAGAGATTGATCAAATGATTGAGTTCCTTTTTTTTAATATAATTCTTAGGAGAATCTAATTAAAATAAGAAGAAGCTATCAATTGTTTCACAATGTAAACCTACTATTTAACATGTAATTGAAATTCATCTAGTGTAGATTTTCTTTAATTCCTCTTAAACGGAGAAAATTTTTTAAACCGCTTCGAGCACAACTTTTAAGAATCATATCGGATCTGATGTAGGTTGATATAACTTTTAAGTTCCCTCATCTTCCAAACGGATCCAAATCCTCTCCTCCAAGGGGTTTGGGAGGAGAATCGACCCCCACTAGTCCATACTTGACACGTGAGTGTAAGTTGGATCTGAGCCCTTCCTCTGAACCGATGCATAAGCCGACGCCCCTGTCAACTCACCTTATCGATTCTAACGAAGGACTCAAATCCAGCCGAAGGGCATCGGCTGCTGGTGGGAGCTGACTTTTAGGGCGGAGTTCTCCAAGGGTTTGTATCAATGGTAGTCCGAGCACCAAAATTTTCACGAATCACTGAATAGTAAACGGGATTAGTCGATCTGACCAAAATAGTCAGACATGGATGCAGTGAATGAGTTTACCCATGAATCACGGGGAACCAGACGACGAAGACTGATGACGAAGAAAGAAAGAAATTAATTATAAGTTAATTCATCATTCGTTCGTTTTGGGCTTTGTATTTTGTCTTCATTCAGGAACTCCTTCGGTCCTTCTCAGCACCCAAAAACCAGACTTGTTAGTTTTTAAACGGTAGGAGATGAAATTTCCAAGAAATCAGGCAGATTAAGACTTTAAAGACATGAATGAGCCATCCACATTCCCTAGTGGTGGGAGCTCATCTTGACTCTCCAGACGTAAGAAGGAAGAATAAGCTTTCTTCTTCTCTCTTTTTTTCCTGGAGGTCTCCACAGCAATAACGTTTCCAGTACAGTCGTTCACGTAGTCTTCACGCAAACCAACTCCTTCCTTCTGGTTCTCCCTACATCACCAAAATCACAATGAAATTAACTCTATAAATAAGCAACACCACCTTACTTAGTTCTCTGCCCACTCTCAACTGTTATCCCATTTCTCAGCTTTATTTTCAGAGAACAGATGGCTTCTTCCTTTTGTTTTAAGGCGATGGCTGTCCTGGCTCTTGCACTCCTCCTCTCTGTCCAACTCACACTAGGTATGTTTCATGTAGTTCTGAATGATATTTCTGATGAAGTATACTTTCTTTTGAAAATTTGAGAATAATATTCTTATATAGATTATATTTGGGATCTTCGATTCTCTTAATATACTAGTTGGTTCATTTTTTATGTTAAAATCTACCGAAAAGAATTCTTTTCGCACTCCAATCTAACGTAGTCTTAAGGGATCTATACGATTGAGGTACGTATAGAGAGTAATCCTGCGTCGGTAAAGTTTGAGATATTGGGTTCAGATACATCGGAGTAATTACTTTGAGACTTCGGATGTCTTCGTATGACCCACATAGTTTCCCTTCTCACATTTTCTTTTTTTTTCTCTGATCATGTGGGCCTTCAATTACATATGCTAATTCTTGCATTCTTATCGATGTGGCGTGGGAGATTCCCTTACGGATCATGATCGATCCTCTATAGTGACTGTCAAGCGGCCGGGAGATCCTGACCATTCATAGTGCATCGAAACACATGTCAATGCACTATGAGTGACCAAGATCCTCAATGCCAAGCGGCAGTCCCTATAGAGGATTTTATTTCCCTCACATTAGCGGTGTTTTCAATACTTGGGGTTTTAGTAGCTAATATGTTCCATTAACTTAAGCCCTAGCTACTAGAAACATACCCAAAAAAAACAAAACCAAGGTGGTCAGTCTTGGTTTCCTCCAGCCGGTTGGACCAATATCGGTTCTAGCTATCATTGGTTAGGTATGACGGTTCTGACGGACTTGTTTATAATGAATATGGAATTGCAGGAGGAATTACGTGTGAACATCTAGAGAAGGACAAGTGTGCATATGCGATATCATCAGGCGGGGAAAGGTGCGTACTTGAGAAGATCGTGCGGAGGAGTGGGGAAGAGGTTTACACGTGTCGGACATCAGAGATAGAGGCGGACCATGAGAAGGACTGGATTGAAACCGACCAGTGCATCGAAGCCTGTGGTCTGGACCGGAACTCGCTGGGGATATCCTCCGATTTCCTGCTGGAGTCTCAGTTCACCCAAAAGCTCTGCTCGCCTAGCTGCTACGACAACTGCCCAAACATCGTTGATCTTTACTTCAATCTCGCCGCCGGAGAAGGTAACCCACCCATCCCAGATCTCTACTTCAATCTCGCCGCTGCAACAGGTAACCTAACCGGCTAACCCGATAACCCACCCGTCCAAGTCAACTCCAATCACATACCAATGGGTCAACACATTAGTCAATCATGTAGGAAAAAAGATCATCTTCTATTGCTCAGCCCATCGGTTGTCTATCAGAAAGACTAGGACGCAAGTGTATCAATCATCTTAGCCCATTCGGTGGATGATTAACGTGTGATTGGGCAACAAGAGAGGATCCAGGTCTACCATTGATGGTGGCTTTTTTTTATGCATCATACCATTTTCCAATTTCTTTAAAATCTTAAATGCTGAATTCAATGTTAATTATTAAAACGTTTTCAAAACTAAAAACTTGTTCGATTTAATGATGGGTGGACGATTTCATCATTCATGTTAACAACCCAAATTTAAATGGTTTTGGATGGTTTCGATTCTGATCAGTTCTTAAATAGTCTATCACTTCTAGAACCATTACAAACTCATCCCAAAACTGTCTTATGTCATTTAGTATTACCATCCCATTTAGAGAACGGTTTGGATTTCATACCCAAATTTACATCCTTGGAATTCCATGTGGACCGTGGAGGGTCTTACGGTTGTGTTTACATGCGTGTAAAATGCAGGTGTATTTCTTCCCAAATTATGTGAAGCACAAGGAGGAAACACACGTAGAGCCATGTCGGAGATTCAAAGCTCCGGTTTGCCTATGACATTCATGGGGGTCTCACCCGCCATGCCTCCAAACTAGTCAGATTCTCAAAAATATGTGTAATTGCTTATGTTTATGTTTATGTTTATGTTTATTTATTTATTTTTTAAAGTAATTAGTTATTGGTGTGCTAAGTAAATGTATGAAACGTTTTTCATTTTTTTTTTATAATTATTTTTGGATTTATAATTATTTTTGATAAAATGTACTTTTTTATTCTGTAAATTAGGCAAAATAATGACAGATTCAACATTATTAGGACATTTTCACATTAAAATGCAATTTTTTATTTTCATAGAATGTTACTTCAAATGTATGTGTATGCTATCGGCCGTATCGGGCCAATACGTGGAGTCAGCATAACTTTTTTGGCACACCTTTAACCTTTTTTCGTAGGATTCCGAATACCTAACAAAGAGCCATGGTCATGGCTGTGTTGGCCATGAGTCTGTATCGCCCAATGTGGAAACCTAATCATATCGATTCAAGGCTCAATGTGGAAATTGAATCAATCTGTATCGTTTTATGTTTATATGTCATTAATATCTTCAATTTTTTAAAATCACAAAAGAGTTCATGCATATTGAAAATTAGGATAAGGTTTATTGTTACGATTGTAACTATATATATGTCACTAAAGAATCTTTCTACTCAACCGGCTTTTTCACGCACTCTCATTGGTCATCGTGGAAATTACATTGGTCGTTTTGGTATTTAATAGGGGTTTTGAATGATTCAATAGCCAAGAGAAGTCGATCACAAGGTGGACTCGAGGTGGTGATTGGATGAGGGAAGGAAGAGGTAAAAAAGTGTGGGCAAAATGTAAAAAATCATACGTGAATATAAGGGTCTTAGAGTTGGGCCCGAACCGATTGATTGGACTGAGCCACATTGATTTAGCTTGAGATCGGATCAAACCAAAATATTATTGGTTATGTTTCGGGTTTTTGTATGGCATATTCTACCAGTCTCGGTCTAGATCGAACCCGATAATGGCCTAGACCAGACTGATTTATACGAAATATTAAAACCTTACTTTCAATGTGGGTTTCCTATCGAGTTTTCAATTAGACCCGGACTGAGTTAGATTGATTACCAACCTAATAAGCCAAACCGAAAAAGAAACCGAAACCGAAACCAGATCATACTGGTTGTTACCGTTCATAGTGCAGCCCATCTAGCCCAAACCTCTAATTGGACAGTTTCGGGCTGACTACAAAACCCGACATTGGCTTCGCTTGGACCAAACCAACCCGTTGATACCTTTATATGAGATTGTTTTCAATAATCCTAAGAAAAGTTGAATTCATGACATCTTGTAATACCTTTACCCCTCCAAGAAAAAAAAAAAAAAAAAAAAAAAAAAAAAAAAAAAAAAGAAGACAAATCTACTTCGTGAAAAATAAGGTATTTTGGAATTCCTTTTGATTCTTTTGTTTCTTCATCCATATTCTCGAACCTTGGATCTCATGGTTGAACATAAATATTAAAACCCTACCTTCACTATAGGTTTCCTATCGAGTTTTCAATTGGACCTGGACTGAGTTAGAGTGATTACTATCTCAATAAGCCAAACCCAATAAGAAACCAAAACTGAAACCAGACCATATTGGTTGTTTCCGTTCATAGTACAGCCCATCTAGCCCAAACCTCTAATTGGACAGTTTCGGGTTGACTATAAAACCCGACATCGGCTTGGCCTGGATCGAACCAACCCATTGATACTTTTATGTAAGATTGTTTTCAATAACCCTAATAAGAAATCGAAACCGAAACTGAAACCAGACCATATTGGTTGTTACTCTTCACAGTATAGCCCATCCCAAACCTCTAATTGGACAATTTTGCATTGACTATAAAACCTAACATGGGCTTGGCCTGGACCGAACCAACCCATTGATACATTTATGTGAGATTGTTTTCAATAACCCTGAGGAAAATCGAATTCATGACATCTTGTAATACCTTTCCCCCTAAAAAAAAAAAAAAAAAAAAAAAAAAAACTACTTCGTGAAAAATAAGGTATTTTGAAATACCTTTCGATTCTTTTATTTCTTTATCCATAACCTCGATCCTTGGATCTCATTGTTGAACACAGGCAACAAACCATTGAGATTGCAAAGGGCTGATTAATAATGTGGATTTCATATTGCTATATTCTACTTTCTCTTCTATTTTTTGGGGAAAAGAAATTTCCCCTCTTATGATTGAAATTAATTAAAATTTATAAGACATTAAATTACATATGATGAAGGGAAAAAAATTAAATAAACAAAGGATTTGGGTTTCCTATTTAATGTGTGGTTCTTGTATCTAGACATGGACCAATGGGAATGTATACATAGACATCCACCTATAGAAGGCAAGGTGGTTATTTCACCTATCTATATCTGGGTGATTACTTGCCGGATATAAATCTTTTTCTCAATAAAGAAAAAAAGACTGTGAAAGAGAGATGAACTTCACAAAAAGCATCTAAACTGTCGCAGGATAGCCTGAACTTCTCTACTCTTCATTTCCAAAACCAACATATCCTCTTTTCATAATTTTTTGTACAACATCTAAGAAACCTGACATATCAATCGCACCGACTATTGTTACGATCTAAGTTGTTTTTTTTTTCTTTTTTGAATGGTAATGAATTAGGACTATAAAAGAAAATTTTGTCATTAAAATGGTTCTAATGGTTCCAATCCAAATGGTTCATAACCGTCCCATCCCATCTAGAAAGTATTAATCGAGATGTCTTCATTGGTCACTCAAAGTGTATTGGACTAGCTAGGATTAAGGGTGTCAAAACTGGGCCCGGTCCGGTAGCACGGACCGAGCCAGCCCGATATAACCCGAACCCAGCTCGGACCGAGCCTTAATGGACAGGTTTTGGTCTGAGCTTGTAAAACTCGATACCGTTTCAGCCCAAATCGAAATCAAACCGGACCGGTCCGTTAAGAAGCCCGAATTAACCAAAACCGACAAAATCCAACCCGAACACCGGTAAAGACCGTTCGGGCCCAATTTCTTAATTTTAATGGTTTTAAATTTTAATAGATTATGTTACACTATTAGAGTTCACTTCTTGATCTAGAAAATTATGTGAATCTATAGTTGAAAAGATTACGTTAATTGTTATATAGTTTATTAAATTACATACATATGGAAGGAATAATGCTAATTTTATAGATAGAAATAATAAAATAGGCTATATAATTTACATATAAAAGGGGCCCGATAAACCCGATAAGCTTGATCCGGACCGAACTAACCTGAAATTCACCTCAATAAACCCAGCCCGATAACAAATCGACACTGGACCAGCCCGTTAGTTATTGTGTCCAGCACAGCCCACCCCAGCCCAAACTCTTAATGGACATGTTTTGGACTGGGTTTATAAAACTCGATACCGATTCAGTCCGGACCGAAATCAACCCCGACAGGCCCGTTGACACCCTTAGCTAGGATCATCATTGCCATTTTAACTTCACTAGGGAAGATCTTTTTCCATCCCAATAAATTAATGGGTGAAGCGGTTTGGTTCCCACCGGGTCCGGTTGAATCCCAAAATTTGCACCATTAAATAGCACCTGCCCTTTTTTTAATATATCTCGAGGACAAATTTGTAATTTGAGGTCCCTCTTGATAGACGGTGTTCTTCTGCTTATTGTACCGGATGAAACGTAAACCCTGAAAGGGTTTTCAGTTCCTCAATCTGAAAAGAAGAGGAAGCAGCGCCTCCACGCCACGCGGTGACATTGGGTGAGATGTCGAAGAAGAACAGTTTATCGCGACGGAAGAAACAATACGACTTTGACCTCCAAAGTAAAGCCCCTTGAAAATTTCTTCATCCTTCTTCACTCCATCGCTCAATAATATCTATGTCAATTACCTTGGGCTTAATCTATATCTTTTCGTTTTTTTTTTTGGTTTAATCAGGAGAGAAACAAGAGAAAGAGAAGAGGGAAAAGAATCTTCAGGCCAAAAAGACTAAGATGAAAGTAAGTTATTTTTGGGCTTAAACATTCTTGCTGAACTTTTCTTCTGTTTGGTAGTTCAGTTAACATGTTTTTACGAGGGAAAACTGAAAAAGAGAAATTTTGTTGGTTTGTGGGTTCAGATTGATGGTAGTGGGAAGAAAAAGAAGGGCTCTGGCGGTTTTCAAGTTGGGAAGAGAAAAGTGAAGACCAAATTGACAGCATTAGCGAAGGCTAAAGCTTCTCAAGCGATGGAGGTTGACAAATAAATTTCAGTTTTATGGAATGGGATCGTTCATATAGTGGAATGAAATCTGATTGTTTTCTGACAGAATGCTTTCCTAGAATGCATAGCAAACGCAGCATTAGATTGGAATTCTCAGTTTTGTAATGTAAGCCAGGGAAATTTTACGTCTTTTATGTTGTCTTTACTGTTTCATGTTCGCGTTTCAACTCTAATTGAATGAATTAAATATATTTCCTGTAATTTTGAATGTTCTAGTCAAATTTAATGGGTTTATTGCATGATAAATTGATAGTTGGATGCTTGGTTGTTGCTATTCCGAAAATCAACATATAGAATGTCATCAGTTTGATGGATTACATGTGAATACATTTCATGATTCCCTTCTTTTAATTCTATATTTGAGATTTTGACAGTTCTTATAGTTGAGCTCCTCCAGCTCTGCTTTAGGTTTTAGGGTCATGCAGTTTCTGTCTTCAGTTTTTTCACTAATGTAGAATGGTTTATTATCTTGCTTATGTAGAATGTTTAGCACTCTGAATCAAATATTGAGGCTCTTTAAGTACTTTTTTAGGTAAACTACACCTACTTTCCTGTTGGTTTCTGATGATACATTGACCTTGCTATCAAAAGGGGTAGTTCGTAGCTTTCCAATCTCTTTGAGAGTCAAACAGATAAATCCATGACAATCTCTTTGGAGAAATATCTAGGTAGAAGGAGAATTTTGCTTTGCTTTGGCGGCCATAACTGCATCCCACTGTGGATGTCCATCATTAGTGAGCTACTCTGGTATTCACATTTCGTATGAGGTTATTATAAGGGTTTGATTGTGTGGGTCTCAAAGAATTGGTGAGTAATTCTAGGTCCTGCAGTGGTCTTCCTTGGGGCTAGAAGAATTAAGAGCAGTAACAGACAAAGTATTACGCTAAACCACAGATCACAGGTGCTCAACTTGTTTCATGCCTAAAAGAGGATTTCGTTTCCTTGTATTTTGAATACATTACTGCAGAATCGAGAATCGTAGACATTTTTTTCGGCACATGAATTAAGCATATTGTGAGCATAGAAATAAATGTTATTAGTGCTTTTATATTTGTTGATAGGATTGAAATGGAAGAACAAGTTAACAGGGTTCATGCATGGACCTTGGATCCAGGTGAAAATTTTTGTGGAGTGGTCTTTGAAAGCCAGCAGAGCCCTTGGAGAGTTGGAGGTGCTTTGTTTAGAACTTTTCTTTTTGACATGAAGGGGATCAAACAAGAGTTTTTGATTCATATTCTTCTGTTCTTCATGATATGCCTATGGTTTTAAATACCAGCAGAGCCCTTGGAGAGTTGGAGGTGTTTTGTTTAGAACTTTTCTTTCTGACATGAAGGGGATCAAATAAGAGTTTTTAATTCATATTCTTCAGTTCTTCATGATATGCCTATGATTTTAAATACCAGCAGTGCCCTTGGAGAGTTGGAGATGCTTTGTTTAGAACTCTTCTTTTTGAATAAAGGGGATCAAACAAGAGTTTTAGTTTCATATACCTCAGTTCTTCATGACATGCCTATTATTTTAAATACCTGCTGAGTGTGGATCCTCTCCCTTGTGCGGAGGGCTTCATGAGGCCTCATCCATTGGACAAGTGCGGGATCACTCATGGACGGCGATGAGGCCTGGTGAAGCTCTCCTTGTAGGGAGAGGATCCGGACTCAGTATCTGCTTTATATGTTATGCTAAACCAACAAAATGAAACCGTTTCATTGTAGGTGATAACCTACTGCAGCCAGAGTTATTAATTAAGTATAATCTATTCATGGCATCATGGGAAAGGCAATGCCCACTCTTGTTTTGTTTAGATTTCAAAACCAGATTATTTTCTGAAGTCTTTGTTCGTTTCGTAGTAACAGTCGGGTAAAAGAAATATATAGAGTAAGGGAATTCTTATGTTTTTATCTACCTGCAACTTTTCCTTTTAGATGGCTTCTACTTAGAAACAGATTTCAAAATTTTGTATTAATGAAACAGTATCATTGGCATGAGAATGACATAATTGGATTGTGAATATAACGGACACTCCTTTTATTATTTAATCCCTGGAACCTTGTAAGACACACATAATTAAGTAGAGGATTATAATTACATTTATAGGTTTTCAGTTTCAAGATAAAACATAATTACATTTGAGGATCAAGGTTTTGAAACTACTCGTTAGCCTGGGGTCACATGTAAATTAGGTACAGGACATAAGACTTGTGCTTATAAAGTAAGCTGAAACACATAAGGTGGAAAGCATGAATCAGCTAAGTTCTTATGGTGTAAAATCCTTATCTTCGACAGCAAAATCCAAACCACAAGGGGACCCAATCCAAGCATCATGATGAAAGAGAAAGCTGAAACTTAAAGGGAGGTTTACAGATTTACCTCCTCCAAGATTGACATTTCGCCATTGACTGTCCAACGCATCAGCACTTCAACTCCTTCAGTAGGTGTTCACAACATACTGAAACACTCAATTACGATACAACGGTTGAGTGACATGTGGCTAATCTATATCATGTTCTCTCTATACAACGGTTGAGTTGTGTTGTTGGAAAAAATAACAGAACTTTGACGAGGGCGGGGGAGGGGGTGGACATGATCATGGTGAGGGGTTTGCGTTTGGGAACATTTTGAACGCATTATGGGAAGTTAGAGGAGTAATGATTCCAACTATGTGATCTATTGTATTGCTACTCACAAAAACTTTTCTCACACTCAATTATTTTACAGACAATAACCCCAAAATGGAAAAGTAATAAAGGAGTTGTGGTAGGTTTCTGCAACAAGGATCCGCTTTCAACTTCATAATGAAGCTTCAAAGCCTCAGCATTCAACAACCACCTGTTTTTCATAACCTTTATTTTGGCTTCATGAGCTCGAGATGATTGCTTTCCATGCGTTGTCTTCTTTTTCCCAACACCCCTCCTCCCTTTTAGAATGGGGCGATATCAATTGATCAATGCCTAAAATGAATATGTCTAGTCTTTATTCCACAAGTCTTTTAGCCATGGATTGCAAGCAAATTCTCTTTTTATTATAAAAAAAATGGTAGAGGAATGGCATGCTGATGGTATGTAATGGAATCACCACGCCTAACTAATGAAGGTATGAGAGATGACGGTATCGGTTCCTACAATAGGAGGTAGGGGATGAAGGAGGAAAGAGGCTTTGTCAAGAGAGAAGAGTACATGAGCAACATTTTTTCAAAAGGTTTTTTTAGGTCAAGACTTGTTGGAAGAATTTCTTAATATCATAATTGATGAGATTATAGGAGTATAACCACTCAAAAATACTTTTGATTTTTTAAGAATGGGAGAATGCATCAATTTGAGTAGTTAGACATTTTCAAATGGTTGTTGCATGTTCCAAGTTTTTGACATAATTGGTTGGTTTTAATGGAAAATGGTTTGGGGTTGAATTTTAAAGGTTGAAAATGGATTTGCAACCTTTAGAGATTTGTCCGAAGATAAGTTCCTATATCTCATATTAATGGATAGTTATTCTAGTTCTAGCAAGACTACTCCTGTGACACATACATCAGCAATGAAAGGATGGAATTTTGACAAAACAAAACAATTGAAGTGAGAACCATCACTCCCTCAAACGGTGCATTACCCAAAGAAGAGGATTCAGATCCACTTCAATTGTCCAACCTATCTAGTCCAAACAATGCCGTTGGGTCTCTTTCTCTTTCTCTTTCTCTATCCAAGATCCAATGGTTTGGATTAAACTAGACGGTTGAAGAGGATTTTTTTTTTCAAAAACGAAGTTAGGCAGAAAGTGCTCTAATAAACATTTGGATAGTTAATTTTTTTTTTTTCAAAAACGAAGTGGGTTTTAGTGTTTGACACCTATATCTTTCATATCTAAATCTTCTCCTCCCAGAGGTTCTAGAGGAGAGGCGGCGGCCCCGTTAGATGGCCGACACTTGGAGCTTAGGTGAATCCGAACCCTCCATTCGAACTGATAAGTTGAACAAACAAGGAAGTGTCGATTCGGATGAAGAATTCAGATTCACCAGAACCCCAAATATCGACCATCTAATGGAGCCACCCCTTCTCCTCCTGGACCTCTAAGAAGAAAGGATGTTGATCCGTACCCTTCCATTTATAAATCTATAAACCCTAATCTCAAGGCTTATCAAAAAGAGCATTTTTACCGACCACCTATAAAAAAAAAACAGAATGCACCAAAAAGAGAATCACTCCCACTCAATTCAATTAATATCAATTCAATTAATACTGAGGTATAAGTAGCTGTCTTCTGTGCTGGGACTTGTTTTTTTGGTAGAATATGTTGGGACTTGAGGTACTTGCTGGAATCATGATTCTCTAAAATTAGAGATAGGATAAAATACAGGCTGGGACAAGTTTTGGGTATAGTAATTTGGTATCTGTAGTTCAAATATCTAAAAAAAAAAAAAATTCAGAAAATTTTACGAAATACAATTGTACTTTTAAGTCATTTTTTTTTACCTTTTTTTGGTAATTTTTTGTATCTAATGATATGGCAAAATTACTTCTTACTAATTATTATTAGAGAGAACATAAACAAAATTTCTGTATTACCAAAAATTACATCATGTATGTTTTAAAAGTGGAGAAGGATCTGTACATTATATGTTTATTACCTCACAGTGTGAGGCTTGTCCTTCTTTCCCCCTTCATTTCTTATTTTTGTTTTCTTGAGTAATATACTGATCAACCTATCAAAAAATAATAAATAAATAAATAAATAAATCCCATGTCAAGTTGATGGATGAACGAGAAAAAAATTCCTCACAATTCATATGTAGAGAGGCCCATATAATCAAGAAAAAAAGAGAGTGTCAGGAGGACATAAAATGTGAGAGCTATATATTACCGACAGTGGATACATCATTTTTCCTTTAAAAAAAATACATAATAAAATCACATATCATCTATAAAGAATTTGTAAATTTATTGAGGTTGAGGTTTTTGGTCACATGGTCAAAGAGAAATGTTAGAACACGAGTAAATATGGGGAAAAAAAATCCAACACTCACATTATGGATTTTTTTTCCATTAATTAATTATTATTTTTGAGGAAAATATATTCAAAGTCAACATTCATGGTCCCCCACATGTGTTAATTATACACTCATGGAGACAAAAATGCAGACATTCTTTAGCATATTAACATATATTAAAATCGAAATTTGATTATCTGTTATGTACCAAAAAATAAATAAGAATTATATCCTAACTTTTGTTTCCCGTTTAAGATATGTTCTCTTTTTACATTTCCTGACCCGGTAAACATAGTTTCTATTTTCGGCCATAAGTTTTTGATTATTTTATGAAAAGAAATGACATCCTAAATCCTAACATCATTCCTGCCTGAATCCTTCGTGGGAAACCATAGCTTAAGTAAATAATATATTGAAATTCTTAAATAAATAAAAGAAAACGACAGATTCAAATATTTATGAACTCATATTGATCACAGTTGGAGAGACTAGACAATACGAGATGATCTTTTTCTATTCAATGTGGTCACTTGGGGGGTTTGTAGGAATTGGATTAATCCGTGCTCACTATATTTTAACCATTTTTTATTATTGGATTGAATCATCTTCTTTTATTTTTTACAATTAGTTTTGCAAACGATAGATATCTAGACCTTTAACCTGAGTATGCATGCAATTCTATATGGTATCCAAATCCTCACCTCTCATAGGTTTGGGAGGAAGAGTGACACTCCCGTATTTGCTCGGATGAAAGATTTAGATTCACCTGCGTCCCAAATATCGATCATTTAATAGTATTAATCATTTAAGAAGGTTACCCCCCTCCCCTCCTCCCGAACCTCTGGACCGCATGGAGTTGTTGTTATCTTCTCTAATATAATACCTGGAAGAGAAAAGATCCTAATCCAACCGCTGGAAGCAAGGGATCTAATATAACGTAATAATGGCATGAGATATTTATGCAAAGGAAGTGATAAAGATGAGAGGAGATGGAAGGAAGTTATCGTCATGATTAAAACGAAACAAAGGAGGAGAAAGAAAGCGACAGCGACTAGGGCTTCTTTTTTCCTCTGATTTTCTCTCTCTTCTCTCTTCTCTCTTCTCTCTTCTCTCTCTCTCTAATCTCGTTTGTAGTGTATAAATCATACTGAAAATTTGGGATTCCCACTGCGGAAATCCCCAAAAATTCATGTCATGATTTTCGCTTGAACAGCGATGCTATCTATCTTTCCTAAAAGAACCCTCGGATTCTCACTATTCATCAGTAAAAATAAAAAAGGGAATAAAAAAAATCGCTTTTTTACTCTCTGATTACTGCTACTTCTTCTCTCTCCCTCTCTCTCTCTCTCTCTTTCTGAGCTGCAAAGCAAAAGTGTTGTCAGCGCGTCAGAGTGCTCTCTGACCTACCTTGGCTTGCATGGGACAGGCTGATAAGGACTTGTAATTGAGGAGTGACCTCAGTCGCGCTCTGGTTGATCATCTTGAAAATCTCACTCTGTTTAAGCTTCGTACTGAGAGGGCATCCCTTCCTTCTCAGATTCCTAGAGTACCAGACCCTTCTCTCTCTCTCTCGTCTCTAATGGCGTCTTCTGTAATTTCCTTTTCCTTCAGAGTCAGAAATTTACGGCCTGACTGGTAAAAAGCGTTCGCCCTTTAATTCAAACTTATATTTTTTTAAGAAATTCCCTAAAAAAAAAAAAAATTCATTTCAGTTCCTCTCTTTCTTGTCTCTTCCTCTGTTCTTCCTGCTTCCCACTTCATTCCACCTCGTTCGGTTCCTTGCATTTTATTTTCAAGAGCTTCCATATTTGAAACTTTAGTTGGATTTGGCTTTGTTTTTGTAAAATATCTATCTAAGTTTTCTGGGTCTGGTGGAAGAACTGCCATCCGGGGACGGAGGTTTCTTTCCGCGGGTTTTTAACTTCGATGAAGAGTTTTTAAGCTTGTTTTAGTATTATTTCTGCTGCTTCATGCCTCTGAGGTTATGCATTTCTTCAGCAAAGGTTTCGGGTTTAGGGTTCGCGATCGGTTGGTGAGAGTGCAACTGTTCCGCCTTCAAACTTTTGCTGTTCTTAGTTTGCTTTTTGGCTTTTTACTTCCGCGCTCCCTCTTGCTTTCCCTGTTCTTTTCTTCCCGATGGAGCTTTGAAATCTAGGGTTTCGTAAGCCTTTAAGAGTTCAAATTGTAGCTTTAATTTGAGCCCGTTGTTTTGAAATTTGAAGCCCTTTTTGCTTGTTTACTTGGTGCTAGTGGAATGTCCTTGTTTGATTGGCCGAGCTTGAGCTTCTTTGTTTTTCCTTTCATAATTCCCTCTAGATTTCTTCACTTTTCCGTCTTTTGATGTCTCGTTGTTCTTCGCATTCCTCTTTGGACGTTTCAGTTCAGAAAGTTGCCTCTCTCCTTCGGTGCAAAGAAGAAAAAGAAGCATTTGATCTTTAATTTCATTTTCGCTACTTCCGTTGAATTTCGAATCTAAGATCTTCTCCCTTTCATGCCTGAAAGTATGTCTCCTATTGGAATCCTTGGAACTTTGATCCTGGAAACATTAGCTATTTTGCCTTTCCTCTGAATAGGGAAGATATCAGTTGCAAAGCTTTGAAATTTCGCGGCTTCTGATTCAAGCTTTCAACTGCATTTGGTGTTTGGATTACAGTTCGTACTCTGATCGAATATTTGCTAAAAGGATTGTGCTTTGGTTCAAAATCAAGGTACAATCTAGTCCTGTTTTCCGATGCTCTTCTAGTTTCTTCTATCTGTCACCGCAAGGCATTGTTTTCTCTTGTTCTTTCCATTCCTGCTGAGTTACATTGAAAGTTCACTTACCTAATACAAATATCTCTATCGGAATCCCAGTTATAGAAATGCGTTTCGTTCAGATCCTAGTTTGTTGATCTTTTGTTGATCAGCTCTTGCGAAGAGACAAGTTGGATTATCTAAAGCTTTGGATAAGGAAGCTTAGGAGGTTATCCAGCAACAGATAGCACCAGTGCGTGTGTAAATACTTCTTAAGTAAATGCATGGATGGGAGAGAAGCCATGGCGTTACCTGGGTCTGCATCTTATTATATGCAGCAGCAGCAAAGAGGAGTAGCTGGGTCGGGGCCTGGAGCTCAGGCAGGTTTGCATGGACCGCCTGGTATTCGTCCATTGTCTAATCCAACCATGACGATGCAAACAAATATTGGTGGCAGTTCCATTGGATCGACACTCCAAGCAGAGCCCTCGTCGGCCATATCACCTCATATCAGTAACGTGAGTGTTCCCGGTCCAACTGGGGTGCCACAAGGAGAGTCTGTTCGGAGGAAAAGGGGTAGACCTCGGAAGTACGGCCCTGATGGCAGCGTGTCGTTGGCGCTATCTCCCTTGTCCACCTCTACTCCTCCAGCCTCGTC
The DNA here is from genome assembly GCA_028583415.1 of Protea cynaroides. NCBI lineage: Eukaryota > Viridiplantae > Streptophyta > Magnoliopsida > Proteales > Proteaceae > Protea > Protea cynaroides. The sequence goes on along the minus strand of CM053275.1, from coordinate 93,488,408 downwards.
GCTGTCACCATCCCAGAAGCGGGGAAGAGGGCGGCCACCTGGCACTGGCAGGAAGCAACAATTAGCTTCTCTTGGTAAGTAATCTCTGGCAATGTTCTTCCTTCTGTCCCTGAGTGTCTTACATTTCAAGCTATATCATGCAGAGTTTCTTGTATGTTGCTAACCTATTAGCTGCTTAACTTACATAATCAGAAGTACTACTGATCAGAGCATCTTGATAAAATACTACTATCAATTTTTAATGTGGTTTGCACGATTTCTAATGTGTAATGTGATGGGCTTTATTGTAATGTGGCCAACATGCACAATTTTCTTGTCTATTAAATGCTGTCTCGAGATTTCATTTATGCACTTGGTTGCAAAGTTCGCTTTTGTTTATGTTTTGCCTCCAATCCATGCCAACATTTCATTGGTCGCGGTTTCTCTTGGTATAGTGCCTTTCCAATCCTTCATAGAAGTTATAACACTCTTTCTCGTATCAGGCTCAGGTGATTGTGAAAAGCCCCTGACTACTTATATGAAGGTCATGGCTGTTGTCACTATAATCCCTTGCAAGGACAATTAAGATATGGAGTGCTAGTAATTTGTTAGAGCTTCTCCTGTCTGAAGAAGCACCGTGTTAGGCTCTGTTCTTGATTTTTCCCCCACCCCTGCTCCATCTGCACTTTTTTAACCATCCACCTACCCACCCACCATGTTAGGCTCTGTTCTTGATTTTCCTCCCATCGATGCTCCATCTGCACTTCTTTACCTACTCACCCACCCACCTGGTCCCATAGCAAACATTATTATTTATACATTTAATGAGTGCCAACATTAGGCCTGTTATGTGCCATAGACTAATTCTTTTATTCTCATTTTATTACCGAAAATTTTCTTCTGCATGTTTATAGTCTTACCTTGACAGTGACTTATCACTTTTCCTTTCACACTTACTTTTGGGTGTTTTAGTGACATTTCCTAATGATTAATTGTCTTTTCAGGTGAATGGCTCTCAGGTTCTGCTGGAATGGGTTTTACTCCACATGTCATCTCCATCTCAGTAGGGGAGGTATTTCAAATGTATTGCTTTCTTATAGTTTCCCTCGTGCTTGAAGTTTTATATGGAAATCATAAACCACTAGTTTACTCATGGAAGGGAAGCTTGGCTTGGTTATTTTAGTAGACCTCGGATCCCCAAACTGATTGGTAGTCCATAATGTTCTGAGACTTCAAAGTTAAACAACTGTTCTGCAGAAAATGTCAAAGAACAGAGAGATGCTACCATTGAAAAGAATATGGATTATGCTTTGATTTGATGTAGTTCTGGTTTGGTCTTCCATTTTCCCAAAAATTGTTGCGTTTTAATGTTTACCTTTCCTAACTCCTACTTGGTCACTGTAATCATTTGTCATAATTGGTATAGTTGAATGTTTTCAATAATGCTTGATTATGAAATTTCTTTTGCACTTCTTGCTGAACCCAAGGGAATATTATGACAAATTATGTATCGTCTTATGCAGGATATTGCTACAAAAATAATGTCATTTTCACAACAAGGGCCAAGGGCCGTGTGCATCCTTTCAGCCAATGGTGCTGTGTCTACAGTGACACTCCGGCAGCCTGCTACTTCTGGCGGGACTGTCACATATGAGGTTCAAGCAGTTTTTCTTTTCATGAGAATGCTATTTGGAGTTGATGCATCCCTTATTTTTGAGTTTGTGGATCTTGGGAACTTTACATGGTTGGCCAGGCAGACAAATGGCCTGCACCCTTCTATTGACTTCATAGATGCAAAAACAGGAGATCGAAAACAGAAGAACTTTTTGTGCTGTGTCACACCACATTTACCAAAGTAGGATCAGGTCTGAGGTTTTAAACAATACCCTTCGTTGATGCAAAAACAGGAGATCAAAAACAGAAGAACTTTCTGTGCTGAGTCACACCACATTTACCAAACTTGGACCAGGTCTGAGGTTTTAAACAATACCCTGCTTGCTAAACATTTGGTTTTAGAAGGCCCACAAGATTTATTTGTGCCTGTGACTTCTGTACTTAAAAGATCCCTTTAGCAATGTTCTACTTATCCCATTGCCTGCTTCCAAGTTTTAGGGTGACAACCAAAAAAAAAAGGAAAAGCTAAGTTTCCAAGAAAATGCTCTTTTTCTTCTGTTGTAACTTTTCTTAGTCTCGGTAGCAGACATGCTAAAATGCCAATATATTGTTTTGATGTGCATTAACATCTTCACCACATGACTCTTTTGTTAAAAATTTACTAGTCTCCATGGCCCAAATGCCAGAAATGCCAGTATATTGTTCTGTTGTACATTAACATCATCACCACATGAAAAGTGATGCTTGCCACAATTTGTTGTTTTATTTTCGATGGTTCCTTGTCCAAAAATTTCAAAGTTTAGAGTGTGTCCAATCGACCCCTTTTAGGACCTTGTGAAATCATCCAGTTGTCACTCTTTTTTATTCTTCACTTTATTTGGAAAATTTTTATTTTTAAATATTTGTTAGTTCTATGTGCTATATCCTGCTATGTGTTTTATTGTGGTAAACTTGTTTTTAATCTCTGCAGGGTCGTTTTGAAATATTATGTCTATCTGGATCTTATATGCTTACTGACAATGGTGGCTCCCGCAATCGTACTGGTGGTCTTAGTATCTCCCTTTCTAGTCCTGATGGTCGTGTGATTGGTGGTGGAGTTGGAGGAATGCTTATTGCGGCAACCCCAGTTCAGGTAAGGCCTTTATATATAGTGTATCCCAGCTATATAATTATCGAGGTCTACTTTTGAGAATTTTTTTTTTAAGGTTTGGTTTTAAATTAACTGAAATTTTGGAAGAAGGGATATAGCTTCGCTCACTTATAAAAATTTACTATAACATTTTGCAATTTTTTGTCCAATTTTAAAGTTTCAAATGTGCCAGTTTGTGAGCTTTGTGTCTTGTGAATGTTATCTTGAATGTTCCTTTTCATGATGTGAACAACGGAATTTTCCGGAAAGGGTGAAATTAAATTTTCCATGTTTTATCTGAAAATAATAAATTCCAATTTTGCAAAGATTTTAATTCCCCCCAACCCAAAAAAAAAAAAAGAGATGAAAGAAAATGTTTTGATGATTTATTTAAGTACTTAAGCAATGACTCCCCCCCAACCCAAAAAAAAAAAAGAGATGAAAGAAAATGTTTTGATGATTTATTTAAGTACTTAAGCAATGACTGTCAGGCGTAACAGATTGGACTGCCATCTCTGCTTGGTGGGAGATTATTTAGCCCCCCAAATTTCCTCTAATAATCATGTGTTATAGTTTCTGCCTGAGCAAATTCTGAGACATGACAAAATAAAGCAGCAAGAAATAGTTTAAAATTAAAAAATCTAAGCAGTTGGATGCTTGAAAGGAAAATCTCAATGCGTGGTGGGTGCTACAGTTTAGGTGGTCCTCTAAGTATGCCTTGTTAAGTAGAGGGAACTTATCTATCCAACTGTTCCGGTTGGCCACATCATTCATCCACACGGCTCAAATTAGATCTCTGCTGTAAAAGTTTTGAATCTTTGACTGTGTTGGTAACCTGTGCCTGTAAAGTAATATGAAATTATTAATTATTTTTTAATAAAGCAATGACAAATTGCCGTTGATTATATGATTTCTTGAGCAAAGGAATTGAAGTGGTTCCAGTGTACTTTTTTATTAGAAAAATGGCCCAAGTAGGAGGAATCAAATTGTGGGTTATTGAAAATACATGTATCAAAGCACCACTGAAATAAAGAGAGAATTTTCTCTGATTTGCCTCTCTGATCCTGAAGTTGTGTGGAGGTAAGGGATCAAATTGGAATTTCTTCGATATGGTACTCTATTATTTATTTGATATAGTACTCTGTTGTGTACCTGTTTTGTTTCATCTTACAATGTGTGCATCATTTTTTTGGTTTTGGGGAATCTTAATTATGAAAATGCATGTTTGAATCTTAATTATGAAATGTGATAATATTTGTAGGTGATAGTGGGTAGTTTTGTCTATGGTGGTTCAAAGGCGAAGAAGAAGAAGGGGGCTGGTCCAGAAACAGGTGCAAATTCTGATCCACCAAAGGGTGATAAATTGACCACTCCAGCAAATGTCCCTCCCAATCAAACACTAACCCCAACTTCAATAAGTGGGTGGCCTGGGACTCGTCCGATGGATATGAGGAATCACATTGATATTGATTTGACAAGAGGATGACAGAGTCAGCCATGTATGTGGCCTCGTGTATATATGTAATTAAGGTGGAAATGTAAGCTATCTTCCTATCTTGTTTCAGACTTCTCTTTGCCTAACAAGGTGTTTTTGTCCATGTGAGTTGGTTGTCTGGGCTCACTTTTATCTGTGGGCCTATATATGAAAATCATTCATGGACAACTAGTCCTAATTGAATTAGTTGACAAATCTGACTTGTGGTTGTCTCGATTTTTTTCTTTGTACTTCGGATCTGTTTTTCTTTTTTATAAAAATTATATATACAAGTTAGGTTTACTTACTAGGAAAGTTAGGCTAAGGTGGAAAGCTTGCACCGGCGGACTCTGTTCTTGGGTTGCATTTATCTGTCTCCGTGATTGCCTCTGAATACCCTTCATTGATGACTTCATTTATCATTCCTCCCACGGTTGATGTGGTGATGATAATGGAGTGTTCCACATATCCACCAGGAGGGTCGAGGCCAAGCTCCTCTATCATGTGCCTTTGCCCTTTGGTCTCTCAATCACCATGATTTTAACTTTCCTTAGGGTTGAGGTTAGAGAGTGTGGTAGCTGATCTTGTTTGATTGTCTGTGTTCATGTCAATTATTCATTAAGAGAGTAAAGGTATATGATATTGTTATTAGATTCAAGATTTTTGTTTTTTTTTGGGGGTGTATTCTGTGTATTACAGAGTTTGTAATTACCTTTTTATGCCCTCAATGATCTTGATGTGAACAAAATAAGGACAAAGGGTTTATGTAATCTGACCGTATTGTTGGTAAAGGAATTTTTTTTCTTGTTAAGGTGTAAATTGTAATACCATTAATGCACTGCCTTGCAAAGATGGGCAAATTCATTATGGTGACTCTCAATATTACCAACCAATGGTGGTATGCAAAGCAAGAACCAAAAACTTTGTCCCATGCCCTTCAAGGTTTAAGATACCTTTTTCTGTTGTAATATATGCACCACAAAAATCATCTTTGATGTAAGATGAACTGGAGATATATAATTGTAAATATACATGGAAAAAATAATGGAAGGGTTGAGTCAAAACTACTCTCATTAAAATTGTAGTTGCCCTTCTGGTGCAAATCAAGTTTCTTGCGAATCAATTTTGAAGATTGTATTTATTCTCTTGGGTTCACTATGAGATTCAGAAGGCTATGATTAATAGGTAGAAATTAACATCAATAGTGGTGGGACTAACATTGTTGTTATTTATGTTGAAATGACTAAACATTCTTTCTATTTATAGGAGAAGAAGAAATAACCAAAGGTTATTATCCAAATGGATCCATATCCTCTCCTCCAAGAGAATCTGGAGGAGAGGTGGTGCCCCTATTGGATGGGCAACACCTGAGGTTGCTCGGATGAATCCGAACGTTCCATCCTAACCTACACTCCCTTGTCGGTTCGGTGTTGACTCAGATGGAAGGCTCGGATGAATCCAAGCCCCAAGGGTTGGATGGACACCACCTCTCCTCCAGATTCTCTTGGAGGAGAGGATTTGAATCCTTATCGAAACACCATGTCTCTACTATAATAGTCATATCATTAGGTTTAAAAAGAGAGAAATTTTTCCAACAAATACTTATGAAATGGTAAATTAAATTTTGTATGTAATTAGATTCAAACTATTAAAATTTTAACATTTTCTCATTTCCGTGCATGAAGCTGGTTAAAACAAGAAATTTGTAGACTTGAAAAAATGGGGCTTTTCTGGGTAAGCACTGAGCACGCTTTAGAGCCAGTAAGCTGGTCCAGAGTCCAGACACCAATGCCAGTAAGTTGGTCCAGACTCCAGACTAGAGTCCGGAGTCTCCAGACACCAATTTGGATTACACCTGAATCTGGTAAAGATATTTTTTCAGGAATTACCCTGCGCTTTCATGGTTCGAGATTTTACTTTGGATTTTTTGTTCCTCCTCGTCTCAGTGGTATTGTGGCTAGTTCATTTAGTAATCCATTACTTGTGATATTGTCAAAAAATATGTAAATCCATTTTTGGACAAAAGCTAGTCCATGAGGCAGATGATGTGGCAAATTCATTACAATATTTGGTTCATTGTGAAAATTTTCATACAAATGATTTATTACATGAATTTTTTATTTTGTTTTTTTAATATCTTTCTATTTAAAATAAACAGTGAAAAAATATGTATTATGAAAAAAAAAAAAAAAAAAAAAATCCCCACCATTTTACATGAAATGGGGCTGAGACTTCCAGTGTAGCTGCTTGCATTCTGAGAAAAGGTATGAAGATTGTTTCACAACCAACGTGAGAGGACAAAGAAAACACAGCCAGGCAGATTTTTTTTTTCCAAATGAACTATATTAATAAAAATAAAATAAAATAAAATTAAAACTCTGATTGTACACCACCGAAGCTATGAATTTTAAGCACCATCTTACCCAAAAAATTCATCCTAGGCTAATATACCTCCATTAAAACCAGAGAATCCGTTCCTCTTCAACCATACAACCACCTTTCCGGATTTGTTTCTTTTCCAAAATGTGATCGCAGCACTGGAGATATCAACGGTGGTAATTTTATCTTTGGATTCCATCATATCATAGGTACTTCACATTCTTATCCAAACCCAAAAAAAAAAAAAAAAAAAGGAACATACACACATCAACATTAAATATAGGAGGGAAGCTATTAGAAGGTCCATTAACTAAAATAAAGCATGGTTTTTACATCTTCATATAAAACTCAGTCTCGGTAGCATAATTTATTACATAATCACAGAAATTCGCAGTTCTTTATTAATCATCACAGAAATGGAATAAGATCCCCTCAAATTTCAGCTCCTAATTAGAGACAGCCAGTAACTTCTTTATATCCTTCTGCAGAACAAATCACAAGAATCAGAAATTAATACAATATTTTTTTAAATGATGTTCAAGACTCATCTATAAAAGAAAAAAAGAAAACAAGAAAACAAAAGAACAGGTTGTTTACATCATTGAATCAAAATCCAAGGAAACAAGTGGTTAGTTATTCACCTCAATGCTAAGAGGAGAAGTTGTGGGCAGATAACGGTCAACCACCTTGCCATTCTTGTCAACCAGGAACTTTGAAAAGTTCCATTTTATGCCGTCTCCAAGCCAGCTCCCTTTGCTCGACTTCAAAAACTTGTAGAATGGAGCAGCATTGTCACCATTCACGTCAACCTAAACAAAATAAAAATGAAGTAAGAAATTATCACCTTTTTTTTTCAAATAATTTTACTCAGATATGGGCTGTTGCTGTTCTCCCACAATAACACAATAGAGAGGAGATGATGAAAACATAGAACCTTGGGATGCTCAATTGACTTACTAGTGGATCTAAAAGGTGGATAACCCTCAACAACCTTTGTAAAAGACCAAACAGAGGCAGCAGACAATTTATAATCAGAAATTTACCCTATAGTGAAAGGACAGCTCATGGTATTTTTTTTGGCAATTTTTTCCGCAGAGAAAAAGACAACCAAGGATGATTCCAAATCACAGAGAATTCCTCATGGACACTAAGGCAGCAAAAACAGCTCTAGTCAAATGGCTTGAAAGTCTCACCGATCGGACAGCGGGAAAAAATGGCATACCCCCTTCAATGGTCCATGTCCTAGTCTCTAACACGTCGTTATGCTTCCCATAATATGGCCATCCTCATGGACTTAAAGGGAATGTTTGCATGTAGACCCCATATGAATCACGCACAGATGACAGTGTGGTTACTGTACGGGTCACATAGAGAAGCCATTATAAACTCAAATCCTCTAGCTTCCTCTTTATTTTTTTCCCTGAAGGTTCCTAGTTTAGTCCTGTCGTTCGTTCACCCCTCCCCTCTTGGAAGGAATCAAAAAAGCCCCTAAGAAAAATGCTATCCTGAAACCCTTCGCTTAACTTTGTAACTGACAGGCAGGAAACAAATACCTCTATCTGAGGGGTTCTTTTCAGTTTCTCTCACCCCCCATCCCCACCCCAATATATATATATAAGGGACAGAAGTCAAGGGAATGTCATAAGATTGATAAACCTAAGCAATACAACTTAAAGCAAGTTTACATTTATAAGAAAACAAATTAGCAATAGTACTTTCCTATAAGATAGGAGCATGTCAGTTTGGTGATGCCAACAGAGACTCTGGCCCGGTTACAGTATTTTTTAAGATATCAAAATTTATATTAGTATGCAACAACAAATTTCTCACTACCTTCTTTTGCCTGTCATATAAATGGGAAGATCTGTAATTTGTACAGCTAATTGTGGAAGAGGTGTTTCCTTTTGGAGCCTGGAGACCTAAAGAAATGACAATTTAATGACCCAAACTTGAACATCTAACCAATACCAAATTTATTATTAAGCTTGTATATTTGATTGTAGCTCCTGGCCGATGAAAATTTTGGGTAAAATTTACTTAAATTCTTAACATAGTAGTCTCTAGTAGTGCCCGTAGAATGTACAACAATTTCTATAAAGACCATGACCAAAACCAAGACCAAGACCATGACCATGGCCAGCTTGTATCATTCCTTTGAATCGCTCGTACATTTCTAGAGGTTTTGTGCAAAATAAAGCAGAGCATGATAAACCTACGGAGTTTCATATAGCAAAAGCATAATTATGGCAATAACTTCTGGTATGCCTTTCTCTAAGGATGTCCCCCAATCTCATAGAGGATTCTTCTCGTTTGATCAAGGAGAGTTTTTGGTTTTTAAGGTTTTTTTCGCCCACAAACTACCAGGGACTTCATGAGTATAGTAAGGTGGAAAAAAGTAAAGATCATAAAATTACTTTTATGTTCTCGAGCAACAAATGAAACAAAAAATCAGTTAGGTCTCTGGAGTAGCCAAGCCATCAATATTTAAAGCATTTCAACTGTTTTATCTCTTACCTTGTCAAAGATTGGATACTCAGCTTTGAAGCGAGTGCAAGCAAATTCCAAGATCTGGTCGTTGTTGCCTGGCTCTTGCCCTCCAAACTGATTGCATGGGAATGCCAGTATCTCAAGGCCTGCAGAACAAATAAAGTAATTGCCTTGAGGTTTATATCACAAATAGAAAAATGAATGGTCAACAGAACTCGAAATACTGTTGGTTCTTAGCAATTAAGAGAACAGGTTTCTATTATAGTTGCTCTTTCGGTGAACAAGCATTCACATCAACTGATTTTTCATACTTCCCCCATAACTATTCTTCCTTCCGACAAATAGTCATGCATTTAGTTATTAAAATTCTGTATGTTAAGTGTGCGAGAAATAAATAAAGAACCAAAAATCTAACCTTGACCCTTGTACTTCTCATACAGCTGACTCAACTCTGTGTAATTCGAGTTGGTTAAACCACTGCGGCAACCAATTAAAGAGATATAAGGAAAACATGATGTACAGAGACAATTGAGTAGCAAGAGCATTTAGCATGACTATCATGTCAGTAAACAAAAAAAACCAAATGAACAAAAGAACGGCAAAAGAAACAAAAGAGAAAATAAACAATATAATCTACCATTGGGAAGCAACATTAACAACCAAAAGAACCTTCCCCTTGTAGACGCTGAGATCCACATCATTTCCTCTAGCATCCTGCACGCAAAAGCAAACCCAACACACAGACATATGAATCCATCTTCAAGCATTACAATATCCCTTAAATCTCTAATTTCCTACCTTCAGCCAAAGGAGAAAACTCTCCACGAAGGCATCTCAAAAAGTTGGAAATCTAAATTCTTACTGAAAAAGCACTGAATTCAAACAGTTCATATATAGCCTTATTAGGTTAAAACATCGACTGAAAGACCCCAAAGATGGAAGATTATCCATCAGAAATCCTCTCCAACCATCGTCTAATAGGGAAAAAAAGCGGTGGGGTTTCAATTCTTCAGACAAACCTCATGGCATCCCCTTCCAAATCATGCACCATAAATCACTACCTTTTTTTTTTTTTTTTAAGTTGGTAAAAATCTGTACAAACAATCAGAAGCTGATCTTGTAGCGTACAAGTATGGGACAGAGTAGCAATACAGATGAAAGAGACTAACCTTGACAGTGAAATCGTGAACGGATTTGTAATCCTTCGAGGATTGGCTAGCCATGGTAGAAGCTGATCCCAAAGTGTAGAACGCAAGTTTTGGAAGAGAAAATACGAGAGAGAAGGAAGAAAATCCTGTTTTGATGGACGGTAAAATAAAGAAGAAAGGAAGAGAAGAAGATTTCTGCAAAGACGATAAGATGGGTAGTGGATCTGAAATCGAAGATAAGCGGTTAGGGATTGTTAAATTTATAAGAGAAGCAGAGGCTGCAGAGACCCTCAGACTTGTTCGATTCAGGACGTAAGCCTTACTGGCACACAGCATCGCAATGGGAACAAAGATGAAGGATTCACAAAACTTACCATTTATTTATGTGAATATATACAGGCCACGTGTCACTCCAATTTTGCACACGTGGACAGTATAATACGTGAAAACGTGGATTTACGTATTCCTTATATTATGACACGTTATAAACGAGTCTGAATACTCCCACGATCCACTTTTGACTGCAAAAACAGAGATCTTAGTACGAGTTTTCAACCGTTTCATACTATTTCTCACCCAAAAAAAATATAAATAAATAAAACCTTTGTTTTCAGTTTTCAGATGATTTAGATGATTTAGAACAGTTTTATTATTTTATTATTTTTGAGATTTTGACTTATTTTAAGATTATTTGGGATTGATTCAACTCGATTCTTCCGTATTACTCGAACCTTGTTCACACCTTTGAAGCTTCTAACAAATCACCTTCAAGAGCCATCGTCATCAAATTACTCTGTTTGCTTTTCAAACTTTGACTTATTAGAGAGAAAATTTTTTTAGATTTTTAACAGAAATCAGAGTTCAGTTCCCTCACGTATGTATTAACTATTCCATTAGATATCTCACTCGTCACCCCAGAAAGATAATTTTGTTTAAAAAAAATATTATTTTCAACCAAAAATATTTCATTCAAATCCAATGCTTTTCGGATCTAAATCTTCTACTGATGCCAAGTTGTGCCAGTTGTTTATCCGATGGGATGAAATACTCGACATACATGTGGATGTATCTCAATTCATCTGATGGACAATTGACAGACTAGACGATAAGATAGGATATTTTTCCATGATTTTCCTCCTCTTCGTTTTGGTAATTATAAATCTCAACATCATCTTCTTCTAAAATGGTTCATATTCTCTCACCTATCTTCCTTCTAAGGGACTCCGTGATCTAGACTCTCGAGTATATTACCTTTAAAAAACGCAAAATCCAATTCCTCCCTATTAGAAATTCCATCCCTACCCATTGACCGTCCTAAACCCCTGGATTTCTCTAGTCTCTCGCCCTTCTTAGTGTTTTTTTCTCTGAAGTAGCTTGGCAATCTAGGAAGTTTATCCAGTATTCCAGTTTAAGTTTTCTTATTTTTTACCAAAAAAAAAAAAAATATTCTAAGTTTTCTTATTTTAAAATGAGAATAAAATCTCTATCTAGTATCTAGTCAATTAATGAAAAAATAAAAACTCCTTCTAGTCTACACATTTTATTTTTTTTAAATTTTTTTGGGTAAGGAACCTCTATCCATCTACCTGCGTGACACCTGTGCCAACATGGGACCAATCATTTGAGGGTGCTTTTGTAGGATTTGGATCTAGGGATGTGTGGCCACATCAACCGTCGAGCTAAAACCTCCAACTTTAGTTCAATAGCTTTTCTCTATCTAGGTATATGGATTCAAATCGTCTCCTGGGAGGATATCCGCGAGATTCAACTACATGCAGTCGATGCCCATCACGTAAGTGTCAATTGAATCTGAATCGTCCGATCAGTTGATAAAGTGAAACACAAAGGGATTCAACCTTATCCACTAGTGCTGGCTGGATGGCTTGAATTCAGCCGACACCCACGTGTCAGGAATCAACTAGATACAGTCTCGCCTCCTGTCGACACCTTTGCAGGAGATGATTTAACCTAGAGTCTATAGCATCAGGGCATTTAAAAAAAGTTGATATGCTAAATAAAAGAGTTTTGCTAAGGTTACCCAGACAAATAACAACGGATCTTGATATGGAAGTCCGAAAAAGATCGCCTCAAGTTCTACACTCTCTCTAGTTATGATCCAATGGCTAGAGTTTACTCCACACACATACCAATATATTAGTATACTCATGAATTGACTCCACCACCTGATCATCAACTTGAGGGCCCGTAGGACTTAAGAGGAGCCGGGTCCAAGGAAGTTGATATGCGGGCTCCTGCTGAGAGATACTAGTTAGAAGTTGTTGGGTTGCAGAGCCGGACATGAAGATAGTGGAAGAAGACCATCTGAAAGAGAAATATTAATAGCTGAAGCAACACGGGCATCCTAGAGATTAAATCACATGAGACCAACTTCCGTCTCCTTGATGGGTCACTGGTAAAAGTAAAAAGACACGAAAACCAAAATCAGAATTCTTCCCTTCTGGGGTAAAGCCTATAGAGGGAACACAAGAAAATTCTGTTGGCCGTCCTGAATTCCTGATAAACTTCAATTTTTTTTTTTTTTTTTTTTGGATACTTTGATAAACTTCATCTTCCTATCATTATTTGAACCATTCTAGTGGAAGGCACTCCTGACAAAACATCTCCTTCCAATCCTCGTTTGAACCATTCTAGTGAAAGTAAAGGGAGTAAAGATCCAACTCCAAAGCCAGGGGTTAAAATGGTGGTGCCAACTGCCAACAATCACAGAAAAACTTCATCTTCCAGTGCCAAGAGAGTCTAGGACATAAACTAATTTCATATCTCAGCATCTCTAACAGCACCAATTCTTCCATGGGCATGGAGAAAATTAATTTTCATGGAAATACATACCAAGTCCAATCAGTTCCGATGGCTCCCACTGTCACATCTACCCAACAACTTCTAATAAACAGTATCTGCTGTGATGTGATTCAGTTTGAGTTTGATTCCACTTTCAAGGTGGAACTCTTCCACGAACACAGCCAACCACCTACTTTCCTGGCGCTGGAAAAAGGGTATATTCCCACCAACCAAACATACAGAAAAGAAATAAAAATAAGACCATAGTTGGCTAAGGACTCGGCAAAACGGGAACCATGAATAGAGCTCGCCTCCCTGCAAAATAAAAAATCCACCTTTTAATGGGTGAGAATCACCAATGCCACCAGCGAAAAGATCCTCAGCCATCGGATCAGCGCTGGACGCTGAAGAGGATCTAGTCTGTCAGTCAGGATCCAATCCCTAATGTGATCTCTGCTGTCCAAACTGCACCACGCAGATTAGAACAACTGAAGAAAAATGAAGACAGCTACTTGCTCAGTTGGTAGGTTGCTTCCCAGTTGAATGCTAGCCTGCAGGAGGTCAAGGGTTCCCCTCCCATCTTCATATATGTAACCCCCTTCTTGGTCTAGCTATTGATTCTATTCCACCTCCCCCTAGTAATGTAGAAGTCGTCGTGGGCACCTGCCCCCCCCCAACCCCCCGTGGCGCAAAAAAAAAAAAAAGAAAAAAAATGCATTGATCCCAGTTCATAAATGCTGAATCCTTCTAATAATAATAGGGGAAAGTACCTCCAAGCTAGCAGTGTAGGGTAAGCCCTCTTGCATTTTTTTTATTTTTTTTCTCCCAAAAATGAATTAAAAATGACAAGAGAGATGGCATAGCCTACACCAGCAGCTTGGAGAACCAGCTTCCTTCCTATATATGAAACTCATGCCCTTAACTCCAACAATTTCCACCCGATGGTTCACGGACAAAAACATAAATTACTATCGCCACCATTATTCATTCCTGCATAGTATTGCACTTGTGATATCTTAACAACCTTTTACCAAAAAAAAAAAAATCTTAACCTAAAACATGCAACACGAAGAGAACAGGCAGAAGCAAGATACACAAACAGAATCCGGAACTCACCAGGGAAACAACCATTTGCCAATTTACAACATGCTATCCGTCCTAGCAGGCAGCCGACGGAAGAAGTTGACTGGCACTCCTGGCAACCTATGACGGAACCTTGGGTGCCTCATCAAGTAGAAGCCTGCAATAACAGCCACAGCCTGGAAGGGTGTCACATATAATACTAGTGCCGCAACGAGACAGAACATCACAAAGATTGCTGTGGCACGAGGATCCCTCCAGCTCAATAGTGCTTGGATCCGCTCCCCTTGGGTTGCCACATCCCCAACCACTGTCTGTATCCTGCCTGCCACACTTCTCAGCCTGTCATATCTCATTCGCACAAGCTCTGGACTGCGGGATGTTGGAAAAGTGTCAAATTCCTCATCAAGCTCATCAGGGTGCACTGCCTCTGCATGAGAGATCCTTGTATTCATGTGTGGGGGATACCTCGGCCTGTAACGGTAGTTCCATATACCTATCAAGAACATGTATAGGAACACTGTTGGAAGTATCAATTCAGGGAAGCATATGAGCATCACAAAGAGAACATGCACAAGCACCGTAGTTATAGGGTTCTTCCACGTACACACATCCCCAAACCATTTACCAACTGCAAACAAACCCGAAAATACAGACATTAGCCGGAAGAAGTTAGCCTTGCTGCGCCGCATGCTCCAGAGATGTGAATCCACATCAGACATGTACTCAACCACCTCCTTCCGTAGAGGGGGCTCTGCCCTACTTAGCCTTGCTGCCACAATGTTCACAGCCTGGTGACGCAACATGTCAAGCTGCATCACACTTAATGGCCGTACGTAGTGCATCTTAGGCAACAATGGGCGTGAGTATATGTATAGCATGTTCACCAATGATGTGCATGAAAACCGTATAGCTAAATGCAGCTCTCCCATCTTCTTAACACCAGAAGAGTGTAGGACTAGCAATGGGTAAGAGTGAGTATAAACACGGCCAGTTTCAAGCGTCGAGATACGTATCCGTACCTTCCCAACCTTCATGTCCCTGTTACCATTTGTACCCTTCTCCCCTAGCTGACCATTATCAAATACACCTACAGTAAGAACCGTAGCTGGATCGTAGACCTCCCAAGTGTATTGCTCATTGAACTTTGGACTTAGGCTGCTGATGATGGTTCGTGTACGCACCCATTTCTGTCCATACTTTGCAACACAATATGTGTCTGATGTACCCTTACCATCTCGTGTTTTCATTGGGTGGAGCCCCTCAGCATTTAAAATTCCAAGTTCCAAAACACCAATTGAAGGCTTCCACAGTTGCTTCGCAGTGGGCCGAAGGTCACTACTGTAGTGTGTGGACTCATCAAGAACATGGTAACCACCATCAAGACAGACTCGGAGGTGGAGTCGACTGGAAAACTTGTCCTTCTTCAACTGATCCACATCAACAGCAACTGGCTTTTCAAGGTTAAACCAACGAGTGTGGATCAACCGGTCATCGGCACGTTTATCAATAGCAATCAAAGGTATGATGACCCTCCCTATGATCTCATCTTTGCTGGGTCCAACACGATCTTCAACTGAAAGAATCAGATGGTCCTCAAAGGGCTCTGCAGCAACAAACAACAGATCTTCATTCCAGAGGGGACTCAATGTCCTGGACTGAACAGGCTTTGTTTTCAAGACCTGGTTACCAATCTGTGCCCTTACATACACTTCAGGGAAACGATTCTTCTCAGTTGGGATCAAATCCTGCGCCTCAATGACATTGACCCGTACATACCACAACCTCGGTGCATGGTAGACCTTAGACCGTATGTTTGTGGAGGCAGCAGCAGAGATATCGACAGGGGTTGCAGCATCAGAATGCCATGCATCAGGAAAGGCCTCATCGGCTTGAGTCCCCATCCACACCGCAAGCATCAACTCGCCTTTTGTCTTGTCACCCTTCTTGTCTTCCATCCGGTACCACTGTGGCGCGAGTGGACTATCTGGGGGAACCCGTGTTGGCACTTCATTGAGGTCAAATCTGACAAAACCAACAAAGTCATCCTTGACCAAATCCTTATCTTTCGCCACAACTTCTAAAACAGATGATTGCATTCGGTCCCTTGCAAAGGCAAAGACCTCATTCCATTCAGGGTTTTTATTTTTTTCAAAATGCTTCGTGACTCCCTTGTAGTTCCCGACCCTAACCTCCACATACGGATCAAGACTGCCGGAAATGTCCATGGTAGGAAGGTCACGTGCCTTGACCACTCGGACAAAGAGAAACTGCATCTGTTCAACTAGGTCATATGTACTGGCAGGTTTTTCAGCACGTATAACACGGCCCCCAATAATCTGTCCCCCTCCAAGGAATGGACTAGTCTCTTTCAGAGCATAGTCAACTGGTTGGGCTGACGAAGCTGAGTACATTCGAACAATTCTCGGCTGTTGTGGCTCCGGTTTCATCTCATCGGCAGAGTATTTTACCGGCTGTTGGGTCTCTGTTGTCATAAAAGAAGGTTGTTGGTGAGGATTCTCTTTAGGGAGATGATGGAAAGTGTGCCTTTGCTCTTTTTCATTAGAGAATGGATTTGGGATTGGATTTGGAGCTGCTGGTTGCACTTGAGGTTGGGACGAACGCAAGTCAGGGAAGGATTCGACAGCAGGAAGTGGATTTGAGGATTTTATAGAAGGGTCATTAGTGACATAAACTTTCAAGCCAAGCTCCCCTTTAACACGTGATAAGATGCTTCGCTTATCTAGAGGGTAGTGCAAGACGACAGCATCAGAGTAGGGAACAAATGATGTCCCAGTAAGACGGGCCCTCCCCAGGAATGACCTGGAGTGGGTGGGTTTGTGGTTGTTGTAGACATAGGCATCAAGTGTAAGGTTCTGGAGGTTGGCTGGGTCATTGATGTTGAAATAAAAGCTTTCATTCCAAACAGGGTTCAGATCTTTTTCCTTCACAGAAGTGCGGAACTTCTGGCCATCAAAGTGGAGCTCCACAAAAGAACTAGCCGAACCCTCACCATCTTTAGGCATAAGGTCGTGGGCACTCACCACCTCCACGCCTAGCTTGAGGTTGTTCATCATGGCTGGGATTTTCCTTACACAGTTGGTAAGGCTATCAGAGAAGGGATTTTAACCAACCAAGTAGAGTTAACAAGAGACCACCAATACCTGGAAAGAAGATACAAAGAGCTAAATATGGGTAACTTTTCAAACATAAAGCATGTAAAATAAAAAATAAAAAAAAGAACCCAAATAAAACTAATAGGTCCAAATAAAAAATACTTGAAACATCCATTAGTATAACACACAGAATATCAAGAAACAGTTCATATAAAAGGAGTCAAACTATGAATATGCACTGAGCACATGTAGAAATCCAACAGTTTTGTTGTACGTAATAAGTGAATAAAAAAAAATATAAAACTACAGAACTGAGATATAAGAGAAGACCAAAATGTCTTCGATCCCAAGTTGAAATTACCTTTGACTTCACAAACCAACAACTGAGTTGACTGAAGAATATCTTCACTTGTTAAGTTTGACAAGGTAACTATGAAGGGTATGGTAAAATTATAAGATACAATAACAAGACATGTTGTGTAGTGAGGTAACAATTAAGTGTATGGTGCATGTACAGCATGAGGATGGCTTGAGCAGACTTTTGAATTTGGAAAAGGGGGAAAATAGAAAAAGATTCAGACAAAGAATAAAAAAAATAATCTCCTTTCATTAATAGGGATGAAAGAATAATCTTTCTTTCTAAGCTCAAAGATTCCTCAATGCACACACAGAATAGTGGCTTTACCCAAAAACAGCAGGGAGACCAGGTTTCTGAGCCGGTAGAAAGAATTTAGGCCATGAACATCATACCATGCTATTCTAAATACTCAAACGAGGAATTTCATCATGGAAAAATAGTGCTTACAAAGACAACTTCAATTGAGCTCATCAGCTTTCTAACTGAACAGATATCGCACCCTTTTCTCCAAGGATTTCCACTAGATATCATCTAGGAAAAAAATAGAGCAACAAAAGCTTATATGCTTATGACCATGATAAGGCAACCCCAGGTATTTGATAAAATTGACAAATTTTAAGAACTTTGCCTCGTCATATGTTAGAGTAGTTTCACAATAACAGAGAGCGTGACTTTCATTTTTGATAAAGAACTGCTCAACCATGATCAAATGAAGGGGTTCTCATCGAGGTTCGACGTGAAAGAATTTAAAAGAGGAAAAAAAAAAAGGAACTATTTTTGTATGCCTTCAAGATGAACAAGTTACTTTTTAGAAGAACACGAGACAACCACCAGTGATATTTAGATGCATAGCTGGAAGGCAAAGAGTCTGCCCTAAATTTTCATACCCAGAAGGCATTGGATTCAGAGGATATACGGAGTAATCAAAATCATAAACCAGACAGTAATAAGGTCAATCCTTAGCAAATAAATGAGTGAACTCGCAGGCAGACATGAACAAAGGGTGACATCCTTGGACCGTAAGATGAATTTAGGCTATGTACGATTAGAATCTCAAAAAAGTTTCAAAGAGAAACATGACTACACGACTCAGATCAAGAAAAAGATAGGACCATATGTTGGAAGATGAACGTAAAGAACTTATATTGTCCAAGTTAAAAACAAAGAAAATATAAGAAATAGTTCAGAATGAATTCTCATTTCTCGTCGCTTGAGAGTGGAAACCATGCAAATAGTAAAGGTCCCGTTAATTTTCAAGACTAGAAAACCAGGTAAGAAATTAAAGTAAGTGAATTTTACAGCAGAGATCCAGAAGGCAAACAGAACCCCACTTTTTAAAGAGAATAATTTAAACATAGGAAAATAACCAGATATACCATACTTTTCACCAGGAAAAGCAGAAATTCTAAAAAGCCAAATCCAATAAACCATTTTTCCTCTAATTAAGCCAAAAGAACTAGCATCCGCCACCCCCAATTTTTTAATTTTTAAAAAGAGGAACTAGAATCCAAGTTCGTATACCGTAACATTCTTAATAGAAAATCGAAAGGAAAACTGCTGAAGAAAATCTTTTTAAAAAAACTTCTGCTAAGCTACAAACTTGTCAGCAGCGTCTGCAAATATCTCCAAGACGACCGAGATCGAAATCGAGAGAAAAAATGGGATTATATTGAAGCAAAGCTCAGGTTTTCAGGTCGCAGATGTTTTGGAAGAGGGGAAAATTTGCATAGCTGCGAGGGAAAAAAAAAAAAGGAGTTTCTTTGACAACCACATGGAGAAACACAGTAAACCAAGGATGTCGTTTTTCTTCCATCCGAGGAAAGCTCTAGCTAAGAAGTCATGCATAGCTGTTTGACTCGAAGCCAAAACGGACAAAATAAATCACATCCTTCATTTTGACAACCGTTACAAACATGAAGAAGAACCGAAGAAAAATAAAAGCACCAACCACATCAAACTCAATAAATGTGTAAAACAATGAAAATGAGATTCAGCAATACCTTTCAACCTCTCTCTGCTCTAACAGAATAGATAGCAGATGAATATCGAAGAAAGATCATATTTTTCCCGAGTAGATCTCCATGTTTGGAACTCTCACTTCAGATCTCAGCTTGAAGTAGTGATTCCAAGCTCAAGAAGCCAAGAAACATGGAACTGTCATGGTCCTGAGAGAAAGTAAAAGGAGCTGTCGATTTACGGGCCCAAAGCTTAGGAACGTGGAGCCATTGAAGAGAAAAAGAAGGTGAGAAATAAAACAAAAATGAACCCTAGAAATGCGTCTCGTATGATTCGCAACAAAGATGCAGAGAGAGTCAGTAGTTTGGAGAATGAGAAATGGTTTACTATGGGCATTACGCCATTACCGTTCTCTGACTTCAATCTGATATTTTTTAAAGCGCTTTTTAAGGAACATAAGTAAGTTTAAGTGAGAGTTTTTTCTAAACTAATTGATATTTCCGGTGGTGACGGATAAGTGTCCCTTTCTGACACTCTCTCTCCTGTGACCACCAACGAACGGTTGGCCAAACACCAATATCTGAATTACGAATTTCGCCTTCATTTTTTTCTGAAATAACAGGAATACCACTTTTTTCTTTTTCTGTGTTTTTTGTCTGTTCTATATGTATATGACAGTCCTATGCTGTCATAGTCACTCATAGCCCGTTTAATAGATGGTTCATGCATGGTTCAGTATCTGCCCGGTCCTGCTCGGATTTGGCCTGGAAAAGCCTGGCACCAATTTGGCCTGACAGTTCTAGGCCCGCTCAAAGCAAAGATAGAAACATTAAAAAATCCTGCCCCCGTTTGTTTATTGGGAAATGAAAAAAAAAATTCCCTGTGAAAATTTTCTGGTATAGTATTAGACATATTAATAACAAAATTAAACAAACAAAAGGCGGTATAGAGTTTGCACCCAAATGCTAAAGAATGGTGAAATTGAATGAAAAATTCCACCCGTGTTAGATGTTCTAGTGTGCCATCGAATTTACTCTTTGTTAATACGAGGGCCTCGCAATCTGACAGTGATTTCTTCTCTAAAATTAATTTAATATATGATTATTATTATCCACCTTCTTTTTGTGGGGTAGGTACAACAAATAAAGATTGGATAATTGAAAGAGACACATGGGAGTTTTCCTTCCCTACCATTTTATGGGTCAATTCAGTGGAAGGCTTTGAAGAGAATGACATGAGAAATTTTTAAGTACAATGGAGTGGATTATGTGAAGAAGGTGACCCACGGTTAATAATTGAAATTATTTAATGTGTTTTAATTGAAAGTAGCCCAAGGTGATCAACTCTTGTGGGAGGAACAAGTAGATGTGGGCAGGTTGGACTCTTTTTATTGGGTTTTTCTTATTGACATCAGGGTGTTCATCGGATTGTGCAAAAACCCAAAAATCTTTGCGTCTCAAATACCAAAATATTCTTATGTATATTGAGGTTTTCGTGAGATCCCAATAACATCTCATAAAAAGGAATTAATGTGCATATATACTATTGACCAATAAGCATGTGACATGTAGTAGTTCATGAATCATCAGCTCAATGGTGGTAAATCCGACAATAGCCATCAAGGACATAGTCGACAATAACCACAACCATTGGGGACATATCTGACCTCTATAATAACACATAGGGATAATCCGACCATGATATGATTGGAGCTGTCTTGTAAATGCGCTTGCAAGACCCACACCAAAATACTACAAAAATGGGTTACATCACTTGACTTGTCACCTTGTATTGTTTGCTACTTGAATTCTTGACTCAAGCATCAACGTGTATCATTTGGATCCCGAATTTAACTATTCTTTTGTTCGTTTGTTGTCATTGCAGGACAAGTCTCATCTCTTAAATCGATTTTGATTCTACCAGCAACAAGAATCAATATCAGCCATTAACACCAGCCAATATCATATAGAAAGTCCCTTCTTTATTAAAATAGCTGTGATTTGCCGTTAGTATTGCCCCCTTTATGCCCATATTACTCCCTCAAAAATAATAAATGAACATTTATGACACAGATGAGGTAAAGTGGTTATATAGTACTGATTGGTTCAACCACCAGTGGACTATCAATGGTAGAAAAAAGCATTTAGGTATATTTCTGTTAATAAAATGCAGAAATTTTTTTAATTTAAAAGGAATAAAAATAAATTTGAAAAAACAATGACAAAAATACTTTTAATATATTTACAAAACATTGTTCTAAAAAAAGTAGAAAAATAACAAAAACATTTTAAAAGAATATTACCAAATACAAACACATTTGAAATATTAGTTTTTTTATCTGATAAAATAACATCCTTGTGATAATAAGGACAAGGGCAGGTTGGTAATTGAAGTGACAATTGGAGCCTTTTTCCCAGTGAGGTTTTTTCGTTTCTTTGGAAAACGAATCAATTTTACTAGATGTGGAAAAATAGTAATTAAAGCCAAAGAGATAAGCACTTTTCCTCGGAATTCGATAGGATTGGTGAGATAATATTTCATTCTCTATTATCTTTTCTTTTTCCCTCTAACCAAACAAAAAAGTAAGGATCTGGCCCGGATGGGAGGGAAGGAAACTCGTGAATCTGTGATCCACTAACTGACAACATACGTATCACCAAAAGCGTCCAAATCTCAAACACATGGTGAGAACCTGTTGGTTTATTTGGTCAAAGCTGAATCACCGGAGGGGGACCGGCACATGGGCCCACAGGAGGACGCATTTTACTTTCGTTTCACGGAAAGATGGACGTGCTTAACCTCCACTTACGTTGTATCCTTCACGTGATCTCATCCCTATCCATAGATCACGTGTAGACTACACGTACCGTACGTGATGAAGAACCAGGACTCTGAAAAGACGTGACCCTAGTGTTATTCTCAAAAAACAATGGGGGTGTATCGTGGAATGGATTAAAATGAATCTGAGGGAATACAAGGTATCAACCATCCAGCCAACATTGACATTTTTCAAGTCTATTCCATCCAAATCCATCGTGGAATTAGAAGGTTCGCATGAGAGACTTTTTTTCAGTTATCGACTTGGAAGCCGTGATAATATCTTTTGTCATCCTTACGCTATTGTCATTGGATTGGTATCTTTCGTTTCATGGTTATTTCAAGCCTTTAACATCGAGTTTGGATCATCTGCATGCACATGTATTCTCTATTAGATCCATCGATGTGGTGTGCAATCCACTAGATTTAAATGGTGATGAATTCCTCAAAAGGATACAAGCACATGTAAATGAACTATTCTACATCTCACATAACAAGAGAGTAAATTACTTTCCCACAAAAAATGAAGAAAAAAAAGATTGTGTTAGTCCAAATTCACCACAATATACTTGATCAAATGCCTTCCTTTCATGAATGGGTAGACCAGGAAAGCTATTTAAACCAGACAAAACAGGTTTTATGTCTTCAGATTTAAGCAAAATTATCTTGAGTTATAAATCTGAGAACTTGCAACATCCTAGTTCATGACTCCATGAGTCAACTGCTCCAAGCTTGTGAACCAAACTCCAGTTTTATTAGTAACCAAAAAATTAACAGCTACTTGGATTCACCATCTCCAGTGGAAGTTCTTTCAGTACTGATTTGGGTAAATATCCATGATCCAGTATTCAAACCTTATTTATGAGATTCCAAATTCTACCTGCAGAGATCTCAGAAATACATTTAGTACATGGTCTCTCTCTCTCTCTCTCACACACACACACACACACACACACATCTTTGATGGTAACGTCGCCCTTATGCTTGATTCAGTCCCATAGTTTTCTCCACTAGTCTTGAATAAGATTTTCTCCACAGGAGTTGCAGCATCAAAAATACCATGCATCAGAAAATGCCTCATCGGCTTGAGTCCCTATCCACACCGCAAGCATTATCTCAGCTTCTGTCTTGTCCCCATTCTTGTCCTCCATCCGGTACCACTGTGGAGCCAGCGGACTATCTGGGGGAACCCGTGTTGGCACTTCATTGAGGTCAAATCTAACAAAACCAACAAAATCCTTATCTATCGATCGCCACAACTTCTAAAACAGATGATTGCATTCGGCCCTTTCAAAGGCAAAGACCATATTCCATTGAGGGATTTTATTTTTCTCAAAGGGATCGGTGAATCCCACGTTGTTCCCGACCCTAATCTCCACATAAGGGCCATGAATGCCGGAAATGTCCATGATAGGAAGGTCACGGGCCTTGACCACCAAAGAGGAACTGTATCTGTTTCACTTTCAGAGCATAGTCACCTGGTTGGGATAATGAAGCTCAGTACATGCGAACAATTCTCGGCTGTTGGGTCTCTGTTATCATAAAAGAAGGTTGTTGGTGAGGATTCTCTTTAGGGAGATGATGGAAAGTGTGCCTTTGCTCTTTTTCATTAGAGAACGGATTTGGGACTGGATTTGGAGCTGCTGGTTGCATTTGAGGTTGGGACGAACGCAAGTCAGGGAAGGATTCGACAGCAGGAAGTGGATTTGAGGATTTTATAGAAGGGTCATTAGTGACATAGACTTTCATTCCAAACAGGGTTCAGATCTTTTTCCTTCACAGACGTGCGGAACTTCTGGCCATCAAAGTGGAGCTCCAGAAAAGATGACAAGGGTGGCCCCGATAGATGGTCAACACTTGAGTTTAAGGTGAATCCAAGCCTTCCATTCTAGTCAACGAGCTGAGATGACAAGGGGGTGTAAGCTTGGATGGAGGGCTGAGATTCAGCCGAGCCTCAAGTTTTGGCCATCTAACGAGGCCGCCGCGGCCTCTCCTCCCAAACCTCTAGGAGGAGAGGATTTGGATACCATATAAGAACACATAGAATATTGAAAAACAGTTAACGAAAACCCTTATGGAATAAACTAGTTACATATGTGAGCACATGTAGAAATCCAACAGTTTTGTTGTGTATATATATATATATATATATATATACATACACACACTACAGAACTGAGATAGAAGAGAAGACCAAACTGTTTTCAATACCAAATTGAAATTACCTTGAACTTCATAAATTAAGTTTTCCCACCGTTTGGTGGTATATATGTGACAATTCATGACAATTTTTAAGTGACTTAGTCCCTTTTTCAGGTGACATGTCCATGGCCGTCCCTCTTTTGAGTGACCGCCCCTCTTTTTGGGTGACATTTTCATGATTCTCTTTCTATTGGGTGACAATAATCCATCTTTGTGCATTTGCCATATATATATATATATATATATATATATATATTTATATAAAAGGAATCAATCTCATTAACAATGTGAGATTATTCCCAGTACAACTGAGTTCACTGAAGAATATCTTCAATTGTTAAGTTTTAACTATAAGGGTGTGGTAAAATTATGAGACACAATGACAATACATGTTGTGTAGTGTGGTGGCAATTAGGTCTATGGTGCATGTACAGTATGAGGATGGGTTGAGCAGACTTTTGAATTTGGAAAGGGGGGAAAAATGAAAAAGATTCAGACAAAGAACCAAAAAAAAAAAAAAAAAGAAAAAGAAAAAAAAAACTCCTTTCGTTATTAGGGATGAACAGATAACTCATCCTTTTCTCCAAGGAATACCACTAGATATCATCTAGGCAAAAAATTGAGCAACAAAAGCTTACATGCTTGTGACCGTGATAAGGCTCAGCTTTTCAGGTTGCAGATATTTTGGAAGAGGGGAAAATTTGCATAGCTGCTCTTCAATAAATTCGTAAAACAATAAAAATGAGATTCAGCAATACCTTTCAACCTCTCTCTGCTCTATGAGATTCATAGCTAAGCAACAGAATAGATAACAGATGAATATCGAAGAATGATCATATTTTTCCCGAGTAGATCTCCAATTTTGGAACTATCACTTCAGGTCTCAGCTTGGAGTAGTGATATCAAGCTCAAGAAGCAAAGAAACATGGAACTGTGATGGTCCTGAGAGAAAGTAAAAGGAACAGTCGATTTACGGGCCCAAAGCCTAGGAACGTGAAGCCCTTGCAGCCAAAAAGACGGTGAGAAATAAAACAAAAATGAACCCTAGAAATGCGTCTCGAATGATTCGCAACACAGACGCAGAGAGAGTCAGTCGTCTGGAGAATGAGAAATGGTTTACTATGACCATTACGACATTGCCGTCCTCTGACTTCAATTTATTTTTTTTAGCGTTTTTAAAGAATATAAGTAAAATTTTAAGGCTCTCTTTGAAATAATTTATAGTTATGTTTGTGAATTATTTATAATAAATTATCTATAAAAATAAATTATGAATCATAAATAATAATTATTTAATACTACTAGGCATAAATAAGTAATAATAGATATCATTTTTATCTAAAAAAAAAATAAAATTATCACAATAATGATAAATACACTCTAACCTATTTGTATATTTTAAATTACATTTATTTTACAAAAAAATTTACATTTATTTATTTTAAATATAAATAAGTACTTTAAATCATACTAAACAAGTATATATGTCATAATATATTATATAATTAATTCTAAAATACATATCTAAGAGAGCCTAAGTGAGACTTTTTCTAAATTAATTGATATTTTCGGTGGTTATAGATGAGTTTAGGTTTTCTCAAGTTGTGATCCAATGGCTGGAGTTTGTTTTACGTGTATACCAATACATTGATTTATGCAATAAACTACGG
Organism: Protea cynaroides; assembly: GCA_028583415.1. Lineage (NCBI taxonomy): Eukaryota > Viridiplantae > Streptophyta > Magnoliopsida > Proteales > Proteaceae > Protea > Protea cynaroides. The sequence goes on along the minus strand of CM053275.1, from coordinate 93,462,200 downwards.
ATATGTATGTGAATAGAAAGTTAATCATGTAATCAGAAGGTCTTCCTCAAATGACAAAAAAAGCTACAGGTAAGAGTGGTACCTCAAATGCAGTTTATGGACATAATACAAATACACTCTTTCACCAGTTTAACACCAGCATTCTTACCAAAATTACAATTGAATGGGATTCTGTAACATATATGTACAGATGAAAGAACACACAGATCCTAAAGAAATCATATTGATGAAAATTAATTGAGCAAGTATTTTTGCATGAGAAGCAAACTTGGGCTTACAATTTGTGAAATTTAAAACCATGGTTACACAAAATGGAAGAATTTTTGACATGGATGCACATTCAAGCACAGCCAACAGTTATTTTCAATGCCATTTGATATTATCAGTATTTTTGCATATCAGAACATCCATACAATTCTGAGCAACGATGCACTGTTTCAAGTACTCATGCATGCCCAAGGACGAGTAGGGATCAGAAGTTCAGGAAGCAGCACTCCGGATCCAACAAAGTTAGAAATCTTACAATACCAGATCTTTCAAAGATTTTTGGCTGCTTCGCTGACTAAAAGAAGCAAATAATAATTAAAAAAAAAAGACCCATTACGAAAAAAAATTATTATTATAAGGGTATGAAATTTTTCCAAACGGTCACAAGACATATATTATATGATGCGTGTAGATGATATATTCATGCATATTCTAACACAACATTCTAGCAACATTCATGCTTGTATAGAAATATCTAGAAAGCTAGTTTCCAGTGTATAATGACAGGTTACTCAACCTTGATTCCTCTAATCTCAAGGGTGCCCAACTTCTTGGGTCTTCTGTAATACTTCAATAAGAGAGAACAGCAAACAACACTAACTGACGAAGCTGCCATTGCAGCTCCAGCAACCCATGGTGGTAGACGGAATCCAGTGGATGGGAAAAGGGCCCCAGCAGCAATTGGGATGCCCAGAAGATTATAAGCCAGTGCCCAAAAGTAGTTCATTCGGATACGAGAGAAGGTTTTCCTGGAGAGGTCGATGGCAGTTATCACATCCTCCAAGTTACTCTTCATCAGAACAATGTCAGCTGCCTCAATGGCGATGTCTGTACCAGCACCAATCGCCATTCCCACATCAGCAACCACTAGTGCTGGCGAGTCATTGATACCATCTCCTACCATTGCCACCCTTAGTCCCCTGGCCTGAACAATGAAGAAAAAAATTGTAGAAAAGACTAATTAGAAAACAGATTAACAGTTCTATATTCCAATCAGAAATCATATCCTAACATTAATTTTAGGCTGACTTGTATTCCCCCTGTAACTGAAATACCAAAGACCTAAGCATTGCACCACAAAAAATCATTGTTACAGTCTTACAGAACAGCACCCAGTACAGTACGTACTAAATACCTATCACGTTCTACCTGAACAACCAGGCCTTCCAGCTCATTCAACCAAAATGGTCAGAAAGTGATCACAAGGATAGAAAATAAGTACAATGTCCTGCCCAGTTTCATGTTAGCATATACTGAAGTTGTTCATAGAAAGAAAGAAAGAAAGAGGTGGCATATTTTATACAACCTAACAATTGTTTTACCTGTAACTCCTTCACTTTCTCTGCTTTCTGTTCAGGTTTGGCTTCCGCAATAACAGTTTCAATTCCAACCTCCTTGGCAATGGCATTTGCGGTTCCCCAATTATCACCTGTCACCATGATACTTCTAACATCCATCGACTTGAGAATGGATATGACATCCTGCACTCCGGGCTTCAATGGGTCAGATATGGCTATCACTCCCACCACGTTGCCATCAATAGATACCAGGATCCCAGTTCGTGCCATCTCTTCAGTTTCTATTAGGAGTTCTTCAGCGTCAGCTGGAACAGATATCCCAGTGTCCAACATCAGGCTCTTGTTTCCAACAACTATTTCCTTATTTTGGACTGTGGCTTTCACGCCATGGCCTGTAATGGAGACAAAATCTCGTGCTTCTGGCCAGACATGGTTCTCTTCATCTTCTCTAAATTTTTTGGCATACTCAACTACAGCCTTGGCTAGTGGATGTTCACTGTTAACCTAATAATATTTAGTATAACACAGTATCAAAAGGCATCAGCTCGGTTAGCTTGAAAGAAAGAGAGATCAAAGAAGAGTCTGAAGTTTGATTCTAGTCACTTGCAACCCTGGAGATAGAGTTAAGTGCTTGTGAAAATAAGTACTAACAACCCCTGACAGTGGAGAAAGAAGGGCTTACCTCAGTTGCAGCAACCATTTCATAGAATTCACGAAGGACCATGTTTTTCAAGAGCCTTGTGCTTACAACTACTGGCTTTCCAATGGTGAGGGTTCCCGTTTTGTCAAACACAATGCAGTTTACCTGAAAAGATAATAACCGTCAAATTATGCTATTAAATAATTGAACATGACAAAACCAAAAGGACAAACAGAATAAATCTGAGAACATGGAAGAGCACTGGAAGGGGAATGGAGTGGGCTCAAATTGGTGCATCTTCTGTGCCTAATGGAGTGATTCTTATAGATTAATGTTTGAAATAGAAATTGAAAGCATAGTTGTCAAGGTGTCGCCTAGGCGCCCAGGCTGCCTTGTGCCTTGGAAAATCGGTCGCCTAGGTGGGCACCTTGGTAGCCTAGGCGCCCTGTCAGGCCTCCAATGCCTTGGTTCGCCTTGGCGCCTTAACAACTATGATTGAAAGACATTGGTTGCTTTCGATACATATAAGTTGATCTTCAAATTTATTGGAAGAGGGACGTAAAAGGAAAGCTTGAAAATATGAACTCTATCCCTAATCCCTATTCAAAAGACCAATTGACTTTCATATGAAGTAAATAGAAAAAAAATTGATGTGCAATCTTTCATGCTGACCTTATGTGCACTCTCCAATGCTTGACCTCCTTTGATCAATACACCCTGAGAAGCACCAACTCCAGTGCCGACCATAACTGCTGTGGGAGTTGCCAGTCCTAGAGCGCAAGGGCAGGCTATGACCATGACAGAGATGCCAAATTGAAGAGCAAGCTGAAAACTATCCATGGAGGATGGTATCCAAGACTTTGGATAGCCATTGAGTTTTCCAGCCAAAAACCAGGCTAACCAAGTGCAAAATGCAAGGATAATAACCTGCAAGAATTAAAGTTCAACAGTTGCCAAAAGCTTGAAAAGAAAAGTGCCCTAGTTTGATAACTAGTACTTGCGCACAAATACACAATTAAGCTCAGCCCAGACTAGAGTCCATCTTCTGAAATTTACATGGTAGAGCCAACAAATAGCTCATTGGATTGGTGAAAAACTAAGTGGTCTCCCCCCCCAAAACCCAAAAAAAAAGAAGAAAAAAGACCAAATTTCTCATAACGGCAGATATGAAAGCAGTACTCAATGCTGCCACTACTCAGCCATTTTTGGATTCAGTTTAGATATATGACACATGCATTTGCTTGTGTGCTGCTACTGCTTAGCCATATTTTGACTCAGTTTAGATATATGACACATTCATTTGCTTGTGTGAACAACAATACCAGAAAGATCAAAGATTAGCAAGAGTTTCAAGAAAAATTATGACACAACGGTATTACCAAATCAAGATTGTCGATCACAAATGTCAGACCATTTTCTTGTGAACATGGAACAGTTCATTCAATCCTATTTCATATATTAGGGAAAGATGAAATATCCATGAAAAGTTGAAAAAACAGAACTTTGAAATTGAAATTGAACCAACATTTCGAAGAAATCCTTTTCTTTTTTTTTTTTAGGGGGGGGGGGGGCATAAATACTCACCAAAGGCACGAAATATTTTGAGATACGGTCAGCAAACTTCTGGACAGGAGCTTTGGCCATTTGTGCTGATTCTACAAGTCGAACAATCTGTGAAAGAGCACTCTCAGATCCAACTCGTGTTGCCTGAACATGTAACACCCCATTCTCATTCAAAGTCCCTCCAATCACGGCATCACCTTTCCTCTTTGCCACTGGCCTGGCTTCACCTGTTATCATGCTTTCATTGACATGGCTTTGACCCCATATAACAAAACCATCACAAGCTACTTTGGCACCAGGCAGTATCTTGATCACATCATTCCTTTGGATCAGTCGACTGTTCATTTCTTGGTCACCTATCACATTTCCCTCACTGTCAAAAGCTAATAGTGTTGCTGTCTCGGGTGCCAAATTCATAAGCTTGGCTATGGCTTCAGATGTCTTCCCCTTGGCCAAAACCTCCAAATACTTCCCAAGCAAAATAAAGGAAATGAGCATTGAGCTTGTCTCAAAGAAATCTGTGCCCATGAACTTCTCTGAAGTAGCAGCACTCAACACTGAGTAGACGGAATAGAAGTAGGCTGCATTGGTTCCCAGTGCAATCAAAACATCCATGTTTGCAGAGCCATGACGCAATGCTTTATAGGACCCTGTATAAAATTGCCAACCAATGATGAATTGTACAGGGGTGGATAGTATCCATCTCAAAAGCTCTCCAATGGTCAACATGTTAATTACTTTAACATCTAGTCCTTGCTTAAGGCCAGGGACATACATGAAGACCATGGAGGTAAGGAATACTGGGATAGTAAAAACAAGACTCCAGAGTAAGGATTTATAGTAGTTCTTAATCTCCTCTTGCCTAAGAGAATCTCTTCCCCCTCCTTCAGGGACTATCGTTGCCTTGAAACGCCTGGATCCAGTTGACTCTATTACTTGGATGAAAGTCCGTGGACCTGTTTCATGTGGCTTGTAAGAAAGGGAAATTTTAAGAGCCGTTGGATCAATTGCCACATCTTCAACTCCTGGGAGTGCTTGAAGAGAATTTTGTATCATCCTCATAGAATGATCAGTGCGTACTCCATCCACTTTGAGCTGTATCTTGCTTATGTCATCCCCTGTACTAATAAGTATGGCTTCAAAACCAGTGCCCTCAACTGCTTCCATAAGTTGGTTGTGGCTCACAATATTTTGATCATAACAGATCTCTGCTTCTTCAGTTGCTAATGCAACTTGGGCTTTCTTTACACCTTGAATACCTCGTAGAGCTGATTCAACAGTTGTTGAGCAAGAGGTACAAGTCATTCCTTTTATGCGTAATCGACAAATTTGTAGGGATCTCTCATTCACCTCATCCTTGATTAAAGTTGCCTCAAATCCAACATCTTCAATAGCCTCTCGAATTGTTTCCTCCTGTACAGTCCAAATTACACAACACTCAATTGTTTCAAAAATAAATGATAAAGCAAACCATGTCATCAAACTAATATGTGAGCAAAATTCATAGCTCAGGCACTAATTTAAGTATTTAACAAGCATTAAGAGGGAAAATAAAATAATAGAAGAGTAGTCTCAAAGACAAAGAAGACAATTTAATTACATGCTAGGCAACTTCAACACTTCCTCCCCAAAAGAGTTAGGGAGAGGCCCAACACTCATAATCTTGATTTTAGCCATGAAATAGTTCAAAGAAGGATGGACTTTGGGCCTGAATCATCGAATTTATTTGCTGGACTTAGTTTGGTAGAGCCTGACCTAAATGAACCTGAGCCCAAGCTCGAGACCAAGGTGACAGTTACGATGGACTTTGGGTTGGTTAGCTCATCTAAGGTCATATGAGTTGGACCAGCTTGATGCAACCTAAGTTCCCATTATTTGGTAAACAAATGTACAGATACTAGAAATTTTTTTTTTGCCTTTTTCATTTTTTCCTTCGGTAAAATCCAAGCATGAGGAAAAGGATTTCTACATGCAAATTGTAAGGAAATTTTCAAGTCTCAGCACGAAGCTGCATGAATGACCTGTGCTTGTCTTCCAAAACAAAATCTGTTTCAGTTGTGATATGAAATTTTCACATTCTTTAATGAAGACCCCAGAAATTGGATGCATCACTTTCCAGTGGCTGAAGCTCACTTCCAACTTGATGCTAGTACTGGTCCTACTGGACCTGAGCTTGGGCTTCGGCTAGGGCCAAGCCAGGGTTTCAGGATATTTTCTAAGAGCAAGTTCATGTATATCAGCCTGTAAGCAGGGCCTGCCTTAGCGCAATATGGCCCTACCCCAGCCTATGTTGATCCCTGAATCTAGAGTGAATAACTCCAACTTTTCAAGGAAACTTTTTTTTTTCTTTTTTGGGAAACTTCAAACTCTTGCACATCAATCGATCGATCAATCAATCAATCAATCAATCAGACTAGGTTCCAGCTGGACTGACTCATCAATCAATCAATCAGTTATATTGACCTTCAAACGCTTAAGTTCTGCAACTTGTGTAACTAACTCAAAAACTTATTACATAACAAACTTTTACTTCAATTTCAACCAAATTACTAAGATTCGAATAGAAAAATATTGCAGAGGGATAAGTCATCTATTTGAGAAGTGTTGAAAAGTTGTAACTATTGTACTCAGCATATTTATTAAATTTCCAAGTTAGTAATCCTTTGTCACTGGAGTAAGTTCTATTAGTTATTAGTATAGAAATATTGAAACGATTTGAATAATGTCTCATCTACAGAAATCCATATTATGTCATCCATAAAATAGATTGATTCCAGGCAAACCAAAAGTGGAAAGGAATTCTTGAAATAAGGGTAGAGTGATTGTCACAATTGTGTAGAGGGCAACTTGGAGTTCAGTGAGAGCCCCAGCAATCTGAGTAGCGGCACCAGGAGTAGAGCACAGAGCGTGCCCTTAGCCATCAGTTGCAGAGCATGGTGGATGCGATAACCACAAGTGGTCAAGGGCATGGCTTTTTTTTTCTAGAAGGTTAAGGGCCTATGTTGAGGCATTTCCATTTGTTCCCCAGCTTCTGAAAAATTTGTTTAGGTTCTAAACCCAAATAATCTTTTCAGATCAATGATTTATGTCTTAGTAATTGGTACTAATGGTTCGGTTCAGGAACAGTTTTGTACTAAGCAGCTTATTTAGAGCATATAAATTGCCCTATTGATGTTTTTTTTGGTCATGCCCACTTTATGTTATGGACATGGAATGCTTCAAAGTCTCATCCTCAATGACATTGAAGCTTTTCTTTGAGGAGAACAGAAGCTAGACTTATAAACTTCGACAGGCTTAAAATAGCTATGGACTCCTAAGCAGTAAATATTATGAATTATCAGGTTGATTGGCCAAAAGGAGGAATAAAGGAGAGTATAGAGCAGATGATCCTTTTCTTTTGATTATTGAGGCATAAACATGATCTCTGGCGTTCATTAATATATATATATATATATATATATATATATATATATATATATATATATATATATATATATATATATATATATATATATTATATTATATGGTACCCCAAAAAGGAAAAAGAAAAAAAAAATAAGGTAAGGAAAAAACCTTCAGTAGAACTTCAAATATTAGCTAGCCATTGACGAATACAAAACCATCAAAGAAGATATGAAGACACAATATGAATCATGTATAAGATCACCGTTTAAGTTGCAAAGATGAAGAGACTTACGTTGACGAAATTAGGAAAAAACATAACCTGGGCCCGGTTATTCAGAACGTCAACAGCAGCATCACGGATTCCTGGAAGCCGTTTGACGGCTTTCTCGACGGAGCCAGCACATGCAGAACAGGTCATGCCAACAACGGTGAAGAGAGCCTTAGCCTCGGAACCCTCGATATTGTCCTGAAAGGCGACATCATTGGGGTACTTGGGCATCGAAGGATAATGCGGTCGAGGAGACAAATTTCTATTGTTGCTATCATCCCGTATACAAGCTAACGCCAACAATTTGGCCGCCATGATCTTCTTTCCCTTCACTCCCTCAACAACAACGCGGCTCTGCAAACTTTCAAAATGGAAGCTTTTTTCATTTATATCTGGGCTTGCATCGTCTCCCCTTCCCTGCTGTCCCTCCCTTCCTTCGAAAACTCGAATTATTTGAAAAAGGAAACAAAAAGCGAGTACGTAAAAAAAAAAAATGTGTTAGGTGGGGCTGGAACAGGTCCGGTTAGACCGGTTATTTACAACCTTAATCCGGTTCGATCCAATCCCATCAGGGTCAGATAAATCCTCAACCAACATTTTTCTGTCAAGGTTCAGTCTAATCTGACCTGACTCTAGTTGGCTAAAGATTGTCTCCAACCTGTCCAGTCGTCCATCCCAGATCGGATAGACTGGAATTACAAGTTGGTATACACGTCTTTTTATCTCAACGCATCCGATTAAGATTGGATGAACTAGACGGACTGGAGATAAATTATATCCTATTGAATTAACCCTGGTTCAGGGTCGGATTAATCTTGATTAATTTAAATCTTTGATTAGATCTTGAACATCAATGGAAAAACTCCATTTAATTAAAATCTAATCATTCCATAGGAATGAACCTCATCAAACTAGCACCTCTATGAAGCTTATTAACATCTCTCTGATCAAACAATAATGAAATAATAATAATAATAAATAATGTTAGAATTCATCTTGAGTTAAAACATCATTTTCCCTTATTTTCCATCTCCATTATCTTATAATAATAATAATATTATTATTATTATTATTAAAATTTTCCATTTTCTTATTAATAAAATTATTCTATTGTTGAAGATTTACAGAAAAAAGAAAAAAAAAAAAGAGACCGATTAAAAGAAAAAAGATCAAACCAAGAAAAAGAAAACAAGTCAAAAAAATGCAGAGAGTGGGGAAACCGAACCTGTGAGGCCATCCATTGCTCTCTTTCTCTCTTTAATCACCAGATATATTAGAAGAGAAAAATGAACATGGCCCTTTGTAAAATCTTTTTTGTTATTTTTATTATAGATAATATTATCTTCATTACCTATTTTGACTGGTGAGAATCTAATCAAGGATAATTGATTATCCCTTACCAAATATAAATCAAATCTATCTTATTATGAGATTGGGATAGATTTGAATTCTAAAACATTATATAGAGCAGGGTCCCTATAGTCTTGTGTGCATAATCAGGAGGACCCATATCTAAGAGAGAGGAAACTGTAGAAGATCTCTGTAGGAATCAGGCGTAAAGAAAAGATCGAAAAACAATCTCCTACGAAAATGTATGTCCTATTTATTTTAATGATTGTGTTATAACTCAGATGTATTTTATATTCCATATGGGATTCAAATAGAATTAAGTTTCTTTGGATTTATATTGAAATTCTACAATGGTATCAGAGTCATCCCACATGGATTTAAAATCATTGAGTATTGAAACATGAAGAAAATTTTCTTAATTTTCATTTGAATTTTTAAAGAAATAGGAGAGATTTTAAAAATCGGATAATTTTTCGACCTGCAAAATTACATGAAAATTATATCAATTTGTAGATCTCACTGAGACGGTCACGGCGATATAAAAATCGCCGTCACCGGAGGCCGGACGCGCTATCACACGCCGGTCAAAGAGGCGAGTGAGATCCACTTGCCAGATTTAAAAAAAAAAAAAAAAAAAAAAGGGGGCGACCTGGTTGAACCGAGACCGACCCGCCTCTGAACCTTTACCCAGGTTACCCGGGTCAGCTAAACCCGATTTGGTCTGAATCGACCCGCTTAGCCTGATTCGGGTTGAAACGACCCAAACAGGGGTAGAGACGGACCAAACCGAATAGATCTGAACCGAAAAGCGGACCCGACCCGGGTTGTAACTGGGTCAACCCGCCTCGAATTTTGGTCGACCCAGATAGGGGTAAAAATGGGTCAACCCGACCCAAGGTTTGACCCGGATCGGTAGACCCGGTTCTGTTTCGAGCCAGAGTGAAATAAAATCAAATCGGACTGGATTATTGAACCGAACCGAAAATCGGTTGAGGCTTAAGGCCTTGTTTGGATCACAGGCAAGTGATCCCACACGTCGACTTTAATCGACGCGTGAGGGCGCGTTTCAGGTCCGATTGACCTAAAATTTTTTCCGTTGATTTTCTTTTTGATTATCTTCATTCTGTAATATCTGTAGTGTCACTTGTGGAATCCTAAAGCTATAATAATTGGATAAAAACTAGTTTTGAAAACATTTTATAAGGTTTTTTATAATTTTAAATGATAAAATGATTACCAGATGAGTAATGTGTATATTTATATTGGTTTGTTGAGAGATAATTCTTTATTTTCAATGTTTGAATCATATTCAATATGACTACATAAAAGAATTTACAGATATAATTGTGTAATAGAGTAAAACCCACAAAAGTGGCACACCTACTGCATGATTATGTCTGCAAATTCAAGAATTTTATTTTATACAAGAATAGTCAAGCATTGATAATGCACACCCAAAGGTGGCATTGTCCAGTTATGTTAGTAACATGCACTCACTGATTAAGGATGATCGGCTAAGGAATTTTTCATTCACCCAAAGGTGATGAAATCTTCTGAAGTCATCATTCATTGGCGATTTTGCCTGGATATCTAAAAGGACCAGTGCATGCTTATCCCAAAGGATAAATGTGTAGTGCGGTTGACTCTTAAGAAAATAAATTATTTTAAGGATGTTCGGCTGAAGATTTTTCAATCACCCAAAAGTGATGAAATTTTATCGAAACCATCATTCCTTAGTGGTTCAGCCTGGATATCTAAGAGGACCAGTGCATGCTTATCCCAAAGGATAAGTATGTAGTGCGGTTGACTCTTAGGAAAGAAAATTTTGCTTCACATCCATTCTGCTTCACCTCTTATTTATTTATTCTGTTGTTGGATATATTAAGTGCATACATGTTTTAAATGTAAACTCATATAGTAATTTTCATCTCAGGATGTCGATAACTGCAAATGTATTAGCCTCTTTACCTGTATTGACTGGTTCTAATTACCAAAAATGGTATGAGGCAGTGAAAACCCAACTCAGCATGTTGGATATGGACTTAGCTCTCAGAGAGGAGAAACCTGCTCCAATCACTCCTGAGAGATCTTCTGCTCAGATTCTGAAAATGGAGATGTGAGAAGCTTCTAATAGAAAATCTTTAATCTTGATGAAAAATTCTGTTTCTGAATCTCTTCGTGGTAGTCTCCAGATGAAAGATACTGCAAAAAAATACATGACGGAGATACAGACGAAATTTAATGTGACAAATAAAAGTCTCAAAATTAGTCTGATGACAGCTCTAACTGGATCAAGATTTGATTCAAATGACAGTATTCGAGAACACATACTCGGATTGGTTGCAAAAAGAGAAAAACTAAAGGGGCTGAGAACCTCTTTGGATGATGATTTTTTGGTTTATCTTGCCCTGACTTCTCTCTCAAATGAATATAGTCAGGTTCATGTATCTTACAATACTCAGAAAGACAGTTGGAGTTTGGACGATTTGATTTCTTTTTGCTCTCAAGAAGAGGATAGATTGAAAAAGAAGAAACCTGAGAGTGCAAATTTGATTCAGCACAAACCTTTTCCTAAAAAGGGAAGGGGAATTGGAGGTGTAGGACCTCAGAAGAAGAAAAAGTTTTCCAAGAAGGGAAATGGAAAACCTTATGATAAATGATATATCTTAAAAGAAAATGATGACAAGAAAGACATGAATGGCGTGGAGTGCTTCTGGTGTAAAAAGAAGGGACACATGAAGAAAGACTGTCGAGGCAGGCAGCCTGGTTGAATAAGCAGAAAGAATCTGGTACTCATCTATCTCTAGTATGTTTTGAATCTTTTCTAGTTAATGCTCTTATAGATTCCTGGTGGATTGACTCTGGGTCCTCAATTCATGTTACCCATTCCTTGCAGGGATTTCTAAGCCGCAGAGCACCAAGCAGGGATGAGATTAGTGTGTTCGTAGGGAACGGTGTGAAAGTTACAGTGGATGCCATTGGAGTAGTTAGACTATTTCTGACTTCAAATTTTTTTATAGATTTGGAAGACACTGTATATGTTCCCTCAATGAAAAAGAATCTGATTTCTGTGTCAAGACTAATAAATAATGGATACAGTTTAAGTTTTAATAAGAATGGTTTTGATTTATGTCTGAATTCTTCTGTAGTTGGAAATGGAAGGGTAGTGAATGGTTTATATCAATTGAATTTAGCGCATTCTATGGTTTTGAATGTGTCTTCTAAACGTCCTATGCTGGATGAGTCTTCCTCTACTCTTTGGCACAGGCGCTTATGACATATTTCAGTGGAGCGTATGAAAAGACTTATCATTGATGAAATTCTGAAACCTTTACAATTTGATGATTATTCAAGATATGGTTATGTCTACCTATTGGCTGACAAATCTAATTCACTATATATCTTTAAGATATATAAAACGAAAGTGAAGAATTTTCTATCAAAAAGGATAAAAGTTATTAGATCAGATCGAAGAGGTGAATATTATGGTAAGCCAGGTGATTCTACTCAACACCTTGGTCCTTTTGCCAAGTTCTTACAAGAGCATGACATTATTGCTCAATATTCCATGTCAGAAATCCCTCAACAAAATGGAGTTGCCGAAAGAAGGAATATGACTCTAAAAGACATGATGAGAAGTATGATTAGTAACACCAATCTTTCAAATTTTTTATGGGGGGAAGCTCTGAAAACTGCCACTTACATACTCAATAGGGTGCCAAGTAAATCTGTTCCCAAAACAGCTTTTGAGCTATGGACTGGTAGAAAATCGAGCTTGAATCATCTACATGTTTGGGGATGCAGAGCAGAAGCCAGATTATATAATCCTCATGAAAAAGTTATGGATCCAAGGACAGTTAGTTGCCATTTTGTTGGCTATCCTACTAGATCCAAGGGATTTAGATTTTACTGTCATAATTCTACCAATCAGATAGTTGAGATTGTTCATGCCAAGTTCATTGAAGACTCCTATGAATTAGTAGAACCAAGAAGCTTGGAATTTGATGAAGTTCTTGTATTTTCTAATTCAGTGATTCTCAACACTATTATGTCTACTGTTATGCATCCCTTGGTCCCACCAATGACAGAGCACATTACGGGGATTGAGGTACCTGATCCACCTACGACACCAGTGTTGATTGCAGAACCTGAAGAAATGGTCAGGAGATTACTAGACAATGCAAGAGTGTTATTTCTTCTGATTTCATTCTATACTTGACTGAAGGAGAATTTGACATTGGTCAAGCAATAGATCCCTCTAGCTTTGAGGATGCCGTGAATAGTTCTAATGCACCAAAATGGTTGGAAGCTATGAAAGATGAATTGTCATCCATGGCTAACAACGGTGTTTGGACACTTGTAGATTTACCTAATTCTTGTAAACCCATAGGCTCCAAATGGATTTTCAAGACTAAGTGTGACTCTAGGGAAAAAATTAAGCGCTACAAGGCTAGGCTAGTAGCTAAGGGATTCACACAGAGAGAGGGAGTTGACTTCAAGGAGACATTTTCTCCAATCTCCTCGAAGGATTCCTTCAGAGTTATTATGGCACTTGTGGCGCATTATGATCTAGAATTACATCAGATGGATGTCAAAACAACCTTTTTAAATGGAGACTTGATTGAGGAAGTTTACATGCATCAACCAGAAGGTTTTGAGGTACAAGGCAAGGAAGAAATGGTTTGTAAGCTCAACAAATCCATTTATGGTCTCAACCAAGCTTCTAGACAATGGTATCTAAAGTTCCATCAGATTATATAATCTTTTGGTTTTGTTGAGAGTGCTATTGATCAATGCGTTTATCACAAAATCAGTAGGAGCAAGTTCATTTTTCTGGTGTTATATGTAGATGACATTTTGCTTACCAGTAGTGATTTGGGTTTACTTGCAAAGACCAAGCAATTTCTGTCAGAGAACTTTGTAATGAAAGATATGGGTGAGGGTTCTTTTGTACTGGGTATTGAAATCAGTCGTGACAGAAGGCGTAGACTATTGGGACTATCTCAAAGGGCTTATATTGATCGTGTACTCAAGAGATTCAATATGTCAAACTGTTCAGCTGGTGAGGCACCCATCAGCAAGGGAGAGAAGTTAAACAAAACTCAGTGCCCTCGGAATGAGATTGAAAGAAGGTCTATGACTAATAAGCCTTATGCATCTGCAGTAGGCAGCCTTATGTATGCACAGGTTTGCACTCGCCCTGATATCGCTTTTGCAGTAAGTGTTTTGGGACGTTTTCAGTCAAATGCAGGTTTAGCTCACTGGAAAGCTGTGAAGAAAGTCTTGCGATATTTACAGAGGACAAAAGATTATATGCTTACCTATGGCAGCAATGATACCCTTGAGATTGTGGGTTATTTTGATGCAGATTACAACGGATGCCCTGATGACAGAATATCTACTTCAGGATACATCTTTATGATGGCTGGATGAGCTATTTCTTGGAAGAGTGTGAAGCAAATAATTTTGGCATCTTCTACGATGGAGGCAGAGGTCGTGGCATTGTTCGAAGCCACGAAGCAAACAATCTGGCTGAGGAATTTCATTTCTAGTCTGAAGACTGTGAAAATCATCTTCAGACCATTATTAGTGTATTGTGATAATCAGTCAGCTATATTTTTTTCTAAAAATAATCAGAGAACTGGTGCTTTGTAGAAATATATATTACAAAGTAAGTTTGAGACTAATACAGAGTTAGAGGAAGAAAGAATATTTATTAATATTTATTTAAGTTAGAACACTTACAGGATTTTGAAGTAATATCAACAGTATGGATAGGGCTGAGTCGTGTCACCGGTCACTATCCTTAAGATTAATTCACCCCTTATGTGCAAAGAGTTCCCGTGAGATTAATCCCCAAGATAAAACAGTCCCGAAGTCGAAGCTTCTTCCACTTAGGTTGCACTCCAACAAGTGGTCTTCGTCAAAATCTCGACGGCTACAATGAACACTCAAACAGAAACCGAAACCGATTGATTTTGATAACTTAGAAAAACAGAATAAGGCTGGAGGAGGGAGAGAGAGAGAGAGAGATAGATGTGTACGGATACACTTTGTTGTAACCTTCTGCTAATGGACTCTTCTTGTATTAATAGAGAAGAGGTCCTAAATCAAAGGGTACGATGGAAAGTTGTACCCATCCAACGGGTTGTGATGAAAGGGTGCGTCAGTAGAATAGATGGTCCAGATTTAATCTCTCCAACGATCATAAAGATCAATGGTTGAGATTAAACTAATTTGAATTCATATCTATTCAAACGTATCTATTCAAATACGTCATGTCTCTATGTATTCAAATACGTAGAGACATATCCTTTCAAAAAAATAATCCAACGGATAAACCCGCACCCGCACCCACGCCCACGCCCCGCCCCGCCCCGCCCGGCACGGCTCGGCTCGGCGCGTGCGCGCGTGTGTGAAAAGAACCCCGGACCCCCCAGACCCTTCCCTCTAGAGGCATCCTTTCATTTAAGGGCTCAAGATGTTATAGGTCATGCAATACATATGCACCTCCTCAATCATTCTTCTCCAAGCAATATGGGACTAAAACAAGTCCTACAAGCTATGCCAACCAAAAAATACAAATGGAAAAATTTCCCTCCAAAACCAAAATTAGAAAATAGAGTTAAAATTTTGAAACTTTTGATGTTTTTGTTTTTTAAAACTCTAAAAACCCAACATGCTTCAAAGCACATTGATATCAAGTATCTGTTAATAAAGAAAAAAATTGATGATAACCACATCATTATAGAAAAGATCTCGACGGTAGATATTGTTGCTGATCCATTGACAAAAGCTCTGATACCACTGTAGGATTTCAATATAAATCCAAAGAAACTTGATTCTATTTGAATCCCATATGGAATGTAAAATACATCTGAGTTATAACACAATCATTAAAATAAATAGGACATACCTTTTCGTAAGAGATTACTACTCCGTTTTTTAAAATCATTGAGTATTTACAAAAAGGCAGTATTAAGCCAAGTCACAGAAGGCAGTATAAAGCCAAGTCTCAAAAGGTAGTATTAAGTCAAGTCATAGAAGACAGTATTAAGCCAAGTCTTAAAAGGCAGTATTAAGCCAAGTTACAGAAGGCAGTATTAAGTCAAGTCTCAAAAAGATAGTATTAAGCCAAGTCTCAAAAAGGCAGTATTAAGCCAGAACACAGAAGACAGTATTAAACCAAGTCTCAAAAATATAGTATTAAGCTAGAACATAAAAGACAGTATTAAGCCAAGACCCAAAAGACAGTATTAAGTCAAGTCACAAAAGGCAATATTAAGCCAGAACCCAAAAAGACAGTATTAAGCCAAGTCTCAAAAGACAGTATTAAGCCGAATTTCAGAGGCGGTAAGCCAAAGTCAAAATAAACAAGGAGACTTATGTTCATAATAACAGAAAGTTGTATACCGTATAATTGAGGTGTATCTTCTGCTGTTGTTCAACATTAGTCTATTTGTTGGAAGGTATGAGGTTTGGGATAATTCAGTTTTTTTAATTAATGATTTTCATGGTCACACTAGTTTTTAATAGTCTTGTGGAATAATGTAGCCCAAGTGGGAGATTGTAAAATCTTTTTTGCTATTTTCTATTATGGGCAACATTATCTTCATTATCTATTTTGACTGGTGGGAATCCAATCAAGGATAATTGATTATCCCTTACCAAATATAAATCAAATCTATCCTATTATGGGATTGTGATAGATTTGAATTCTAAAACATTATATATATGGAGCAGGGTCCCTATAGTCTCTCTCTGTGTGCATAATAAGGAGGACCCATACCTAAAGGAGAGGAGACTGTAGAAGACCTCTGTAGGAATCAGGCGTAAAGAAAAGGTCGGAAAACAATCTCCTACGAAAATGTATGTCCTATTTATTTTAATGATTGTGTTATAACTCAGATGTATTTTACATTCCATATGAGATTAAAATAGAATCAAGTTTCTTTGGATTTATATTGAAATCCTACAGCCTTGACATCCACAGGAAAGAAAACCAAGCAAGTCTCCAAGTTGCAGAGATACACCAAATCTCCTCCTGACTGCTGAGCGTGAGTGAAATCTGGTTCAGTTCCCATAAGTATGTATACCAGACGTATGATTAGGAAATGACCTTTACCACCTACACATAGGGGCATTTATGAGAAATAAAAATAATAGCTGTTTTTCCCTGTTCATGTTCATATCTGGAAAATGAACTATTCTATTCCAATAGAAATCCCACTTTCCTTCTTAAAAATAGGAAAAGTTGAACTGAATCAATATCTCAACCATCATTTGGAAAATATTTTTATTTAAAGAATATATATTCAACCAAAAATAATTTCTGCTACGATATTGGTACACTTTGATTTGATTCGATTCGATTCGACTTTTAAAGTGGGACCTTTCGTAAACACCACCAATCACCTATTTTCTGATGTTGAAATTGGTTATATTTCCACAAACCAAACGTAGTAATGTACAAATCTCCTATCCTTAGGAGGCATCATTAATTAAGATGATTCCCTCACCAATAAATATATATATATATATATATATATATATATATATATATATGGCCTAGATTCCCCACTTTGATTGATTTCCAACAACAACAAGAACCAATATCATCATGAGCCATTAATACTGAAGATTATGGAAAAACCCTTTTCTTATTGCGATAACCGTGATTTATTGTGAATAGTAGTGTAACTTTATGTTGGTTTGGTGTCTTGTATTTTGTGGGGTTCACACAATTATAAGGGTAGTATTTGTATTAGGGTATGAGTCTATTACATGTATGGGGTTAAACTTATAATTGTGGTGGGATTAGGATTTCTAGGTTTCCCTATAAATTGTCTCTGTGTGGAAAAACCTAGGTAAGACTACAAGAGCTGTAAAGGATTCTCCTCTGACAGTGGAGAGCTGAAACACTGTAAAGCTGACATATGAGATACGCCTGTCAGGTAGAGAATTCTGTAGACTGTTCTTGAGAATAAAAGAAAGTCACTCTTTTCTCTGGTGGACATAGGCATCCCACGATGGGGTGCTGAACCACGTTAATTTTTCGTGTGTTTCTTCTTGTTTGCGTATCCGATCCTAACAAGTGGTATCAGAGCTAGGTTTGATAGATCGATCAGAGATTCTATGGAGTTACAAGGAAGGAAGCTCCTATATCGCATGTCGCAGGGTTGACAAGCGGTGATGCATGCGATGTTATCGCATGTGGGAGGAACCAATGAGGCTGGACGAAGCTTATCGTTGGTTGCAGTGGAAGCTCCGACGGAGTCTGTGGGAGTTGTAGGTGAGCAGATACGAAGGACTGAACCGATGAGTGCAGTAGGCGTTGCTGGTCGACAATTGCAGCAGTGCATAAAATCTATTCAGTTTACTGCCTCTCTTATGGTGACTATTGGTACGGGAGTCAATGAGGAAGGCCAGTTGTAGGTTCTACATGGAAGGGATGCAGAGGCGACATCACATGTGGTTCTGCTCGGCGGCTTGAAGATTATCCATATATGGATAGTTATTGGACGATGGATCTGGGAGGAAATCTTGGGTTTCCTAATTACGAACCCCAGGTTATGGGTTTTAACGGCATTAAATAAGGATGTTGGTTATGATGGTTATGGTGTTGGGGGCTATGTTGGTGCCAACACTTGGTATAGTGGCACCATTAAGGCTTATAGAAAATCAAGAGCTGGTTATGTGAGTGGCCCACCTCCAAGAAGACCATGGAATAATCAAACTCCTTATGGATATGGTGATACTGCAAGCCATGGAACCACAACACCTTGGAATGCTGCTGGTGTTGGAAGTGGCGTTGTTGGTATGGGGGTTGTTTGAAACCTGTTTCAAGAGCAGATGGTCAGCGGCGGCTAGGAGATCGTGATCGGATTGATGAGGCGATAGTAGCTGTTCGTGGATCGGATCGGATCAGAGATGTTTTTCTCTGGATCAAACGGCGGATTTGAATCCCGATAAGGTGCACGTCATGGCTAGTGGATGGTGTATCGTGGGATAAAGGAAGACTAGCGGGCTGGGACGAGGAATCGGATCTCTATGTCTATATTGGAGGTGCAGAGGTGAGAGGCTTGGGTTCCAGGTGCAATTGGAGTTGCAGAGGACTGGGATGAGGAGTCGGTTCTCAAGGTCTGCATTGGAGGTGCGGTGGTGAGAGGCTCGGGTTCCAGGTGCAACTAGAGTTGCAGGAAGACTGTGAGTGATGGTGATCTTTCCGGTGATGCTGCAGCAGTGGAAGAGATGGAGTCATTTCACATCGTGCGGCGGTGAGCTGTACGGGACACCCAGACGGGGTGTGGGCTATGCTGGTTTGGGTGTAGCGTTTTGGCAGAGACGGATTTACAGAATCAACATCAACGGGTTTTCTTCAAGGTGGTTCGTAGAATCCAAGCCAAGTGGAGATTTGTTGGGTTGGTGTCTTGTATTCTGTGGGGTTCACACAATTATAAGGGTAGTATTTGTATTAGGGTATGAGTCTATTACATGTATGAGGTTAAACTTATAATTGTGGTGGGATTAGGGTTTCTAAGTTTCCCTATAAATTGTCTCTGTGTGGGAAAATCGAGGTAAGGCTACAAGGGCTGTAGAGGATTCTCCTCTGACAGTGGAGAACTGGAACGCTGTAAGGCTGACAGATGAGATAGGTCTGTCAGGTAGAGAATTCTGTAGACTGTTCTTGGGAATAGAAGAAAGTCACTCTTTTCTCTGGTGGACGTAGGCATCCCACGATGGGGTGCTGAACCACGTTAATTCTTCGTGTGTTTCTTCTTGTTTGCATATCCGATCCTAACACTTTATTAATTATCGAGCTTATCGATTAGTAGGAGTTTGCATTGTGGATTTGATCAGTTTGATCTGTTCTATCATACGTAAAGAGAACAGAATGGATCTCTAATGGGTTGTGAAAGATTCGGATCAAAGCAATAACAAGAAATCAGCATAAATCAATCCTCAATGGATAGATATGTCTCAATCAATCATCTCTTATTATTTCCTTTGTATTTTAAGATTCTTGTATACATTATTATGGATTTAATTGAAACCCCAAACATAGAAAATATAACAAATAGTACTCACTATTACCCACTAACATGGGCAGTCCCATATTAGTATATTACTCCCTCAAAAATGATAAGTGAGCATTTATGATGCAAATGGGGCAAGGTGGTTTCTTACGTACTGACTGGCTCACTCAACCACCCTGGACCATCAAATGAGTAATGAGGCTAATGACCATCTTCTGCTTCTTCTTTTTTTTTCAAGCAATTGCTGTTAAATGAATTTTCACCTTATAATATTGAACTTTCTTTTGATGGGAAAACATTCTCGGAGCTATTGGGGTGGAATGGAATCTCCTATGCTGCCCTACGCCCTTACCTTATTGATCGTTGGATTCCACTCACTGCATCTCAATTGTTCAATCCCTTTTGTTGCAACAACTCTATTCTCTCACTGCAACTAAACCCCCTCTCTCTCTTGATTTTGTTACATGATAGTTCATATGGAGTTGAAAATTTGTGGACATATAGACTCTAAGTTCTACTATTCATATATCAAGTTTCAAGTTGTTCGGAATTCCGGTTTCAAGAGATGCAAGCATATAAGTAGAAAAGTTTGGCATTAGATGAATGGGTAAATGATTAAAATTGATGCAAAAAATTGACAAAGTGATCAAATTAGGCAATTCTCTAAATATCCAACATCAAATTTGTATTCTACGTGACAGAATTGATGGAGGGATGCATAAACGGGAGCGAAATCCCATCACCAGTTTTCATAATATAAGGGTGTTTTCCCATTTATTGTAATCTGCAGGCATGGCCATGCATATAACCTTTTTTGCCTTTGATCATTTCAGTCATAAAACAAGCAATTGGTCCGAACTTCTAAGTGTCGGTTACAGGCAATCAAAGATTTTGTGTGTTTCAGTCTGCTTGGCAGGTCAAGGTGACCTGTTTAATGGAGCAACGAAATGCTCTATTCCGATGATTTATGATTGCAAAGGAAGACTGACAGTTAATACCTCCCATAGCCTTTCAAGCAAGCAAGGTCTACCACTTCGAGTTGCCGGAGAGGGGTAGACCGTGCTGGTGGAAGAGGACAGGGCCAATTGGGTACCATGAAACGAGAGGTTTCTTAAGTGTTGAAAGTTGGTGGACTTACAGGCTAGAACAGAGTGGGAGAAAATGGAGAACCTGATGATGTGGGTAGAGCTGGTCATGACATTGGAGTGTTTCACTTTGGCTTTGGTAGAGACTAAAAACAGCGAGAGACCAAATGTAAGACTTACTTCATGATGTCTCTTCCTCTCTGAAACTCTCATTGCCTGGACTATAAAATCTCTAGCCAGTTTAAGCTAATTCCAATTGGGATCGGATGAATGAAACATTGCAGAGAGCCGTGTGCCAGCACCAAAGACTGTGTCGTGACAAGGAAAAGGAACATAAGAAAAAAAATAAAATAAAAAGGGGCTTGCTGTAGGCTGTAGACGCCCAAGTAATTTCCTTCCCTACAAAATGAAGAAGCAAAAGAAGAGATTAAATTACTTTCCCCCAAAAAATGAAGAAAAAAAGATTGTCTTAGTCCAAATTCACCACAATATACTTCAAATGCCTTCTTTTCATGAATGAGTAGACCAGGAAAGCTATATAAACCAGCTGGAACAGGTTATATGTCTTCAGATTTTAAGCAAAATTGTCTCGAGTTATAAACCTGAGAACTTATTGCAACATCCTAGTCCATGGGTCAGCTGCTCCAAGCTCCTGAACTCAAACTCCAGTTCTACTAGTAACTGAAAAAGCTAACAGCTACTTGAATCACTATCTCCACTGGAAGTTCCTTCACTGATTTGAGTAATATCCATGATTCAGTATTCAAACTTTATTTAAGAGATTCCAAATTCTACCTGCAGATCTCAGAAATTATTTATTACATTGTCTCTCTCTCTCTCTCTCTCTCACATCTTTGATGGTAACATCGCCCTAATGCCTGATTCAGTCCCATAGTTATCTCCACTTGACTGCTTCTTGTTATACCTTGCTTTAGCCTTGAATAAGATTTTGTGTGCTTCATCAAAATGAGGACTTGTTGCTTTTCTTGTATCCTCAATCCATTGCAGAATCTTCTTGTGGGGGCCCAATAATCGGTCAACTTGCTTCTCTTCTAATACCTGAAAAAAAAATGTTATCAAGACCTGAAGATCTGTCCCAAGTCCATCTGTCCATCTACATTATAGAGATGCACTTTAATTTAGCAATGTTGAAATCCAAATGACTCTCATTTTGTACCATGTTTTATGTGCATGGGACAAATATCACAATCTACTATTGTACAGTATACCAATTTAACTCTTGCATTCTTATCTGGACAATCAGTTGGTATCCTTCAGCTTCAGTTCAAGACAGCATACCAAAAGAACCATGCTGATCCTGCAACTGTGGTAAAATTGACTTGTGCCTGAATCTTTGGACAGAACCCTTTTTTCTGATAAGAGGAAAACTATTTGGATGGTTCTGCTCATATGATCAGAGGACTGATGAGTATGTTAACTCAAAGGTTATGATATAAGGTTTACAAACCACAATCAACCAGCAACATTAGGTGCAACTTGGTCTGACCCTAAATTGAACTCAATGACGGCCTGGCCTAGTTGGTCTTCCATTTTTAACTTGAGACTGAGCTTGGCCTGAATATTCCCTACTAAGCACAAGTTTTTCTTTTGCTCCAGCCAAGGCTTTGAACAAGTAGAATAGAGTATAAAATGCATTTTATATCTATAGGTATACATTGGAAGCAGGAAAATTGCATGTAGAATTACATTAAGTTCATATGGAATTAATCCAAGGCTGACCTGATCAAATTTGATCAACCCAGCCAATACAATCTAACCAAAATTGGTCAATTTAAGTACATCCAAATTAGCTGGCTCAGGTTGAACACCGTGGTTGGGTAGGCCTTAAACAGTTCGCACAACTATTAGAAAAGTGGGGCAAATGTCTTCCAGCATGCAAAACATTTCAACATTGAAACAAAGAGAACAAAAATCATGTAGCTCAAAAAGAATCTTGGAAATAGGAAATAAGAGATATTGGAATAAGCATGAATCAATGATCAGAAAAAATGAATTGTCGACATTCTCCATACATGCCATGCTCAAACCATGAAAACCACCATATCATTGAAATTGGAAACTTTCCAGAAAGCAGTACATATTAAGTTGGATTTTGTTTTCTCTCTCTTATATATATATATAATTTTATTTTATTTTTTTGGTGTGTGTGTGTGTGTGGGGGGGGGGGGGGGAGAGATGAGGGCTTAAGAGAGTTACCTCCAATTGCATGATTTCACAAACAAGGCTGAGATCTGCAATAGATGGTTGAGAGTTTCCCAGTAGGAACTTCCCATTCCCTTTAAGCCAAATTGATTCAATTTTTGATAGAGATGAGGTCAAAATTTTCTCAGCTTCAGCAGCTGCTTGTGGGTTCAATGGATGACCAAATACAGGTGCTAGAACAGCATTGAAGATAAGAGTGGCTGCAAGGAAATAAGTAGCACTGACTAAGAAAGCCATATATATGTGAAACTTGATTAGCCATGGGGAAAAAAGAAGAAATGTCAAAAATTAAAAATTAGATGATAGAAAAAATGTGCATGATACACACAATAAGTTACAAAATGAGACTCAATAATAGATGAACACTGATTAAATTAACCACATTATTCCCATATTAATTAATGCAAACAAATTGATAATATTTAATCTTCAAAATTCTGACCTTGATGATTCAATTCATATGGCTCTTGCAACCTTATATTTCCTAAACTTCTAAGGCACGGAACAAAGTTGAATGGCGAAAGAGTATTCTTGTACTGGACTTTATTTAGTTCGGATAAGGCCTACCTAAGTACAGGAAGTTGCAGCTGCGGGATCAATAAGGAAAAGAGATTTCAAAGATGATGTCCCACACAGGACCATAACATATCCACCAACGATGTGCAGTTTTGTCCATAGCATATTCATCATGCTTATTCCCGACATTCCAAAGCAACGAAGGGTCTTCCCCTTTAGCCAAAAAAAAAGGGGGGGTCTTCCCCCTGCTCTGCACGCTATTGTGTTGCCAAAATCATTCTACCAATTAAAACTGGGTCCCTTGGATTGGATATGATAAAAAAATCAAAGAAAACATAATTGTAGGGTCTGAGTCCCGACTACAAATGTGAATACATCCCGATGCTCATTTGCATCTAGGGACATGAAGTAATAAGGATAGCACACGAAAGCTGAATGCCAAAGCAAAGATGAAATAGGATGTTAAATGCATCCCTTTCCCCCTGGTTCAACCCTGGAAATTTGCCAGATAAGTAAATTGTATGTCTAGTGTAAAAACATTTAGGCAGGCCAATCCACATGAAGACTTTGAAGCAAATTTATGGATAAATCATTAACAAGATATATAAATTTATAGCATAACAACCAGGACCCACTGATATTACTTTGGAAAGAGGCATTCAATTTTGATTCAAATTAGTCATTTGAACATCCAAACTTAGCAAAGAAAATGCATACCAAATTGGTACTTCAGATTTCATTGAAATGTACATCCTCAGAGTAACTGTTTGAGCTAGAGAGGGATTAATGAGTTCAATCAAAATCATCTACTAAATAAGAGTGGCTAATCTATGGGATGAGATTTTGCAATTCTTCTGAATGTTACCTGCAATTATTCCTGCGAATAGATATAGCATTTCCAAATTCAAATTGTCCTCATAAATTTGTAGATAGACAAGTAAAGAGAAATTGACTAATACTTCTAGCCATCAATTAAGAATGGGAGAATATTTCAGGTGTTGAATGTATTTAACTTGTTCCACGGCGTAAATTCGAATGATGCCAATCCAAGACTGAGTTTATCCTTGCTCTAGTGAAAAGATCCGCTGGGTACCTTAAAAATGGTGTATAAAAAAAAATTAATGGGGATCTTCTTGAGGAATAGAGATTATATATAAAAATGTAAAAGACCCCTATGTCTGTGAAACAGGTGTAGTGTGAATAATAAAACCATAAGAACTGAAAACCTTGTAACACGGTATAGATTTGCATAGAAAGTCCACTTCAACTTACCAATGATGTGCAACTCCTGGGAATGCACAAGCAAGGTAGCGCAGAATTGCATGACTGTAAATATCAAAGTTTTGCAGATGGTCATCACAGAACTTAAAATGTTACCAGAGAAACCAAAACGGGCATAGACAGAAACCAATAAATATATGTTGGTCAGATTTGGGGAAACTACTAAAACAAACCTACAGGGCTAATAAATCTCTATCCATAGCTACATGAATGACTGCAGGTTATTCAACAGTAACCAGTGAAATATGAAGAAATGTTGCCAGATGAAAACTTCATAGTACGCACCTTGAAAATCTAAAGGTTAATTAGAAAACAAATGCAATAAAAACATGAATAACCAGAGATCTCAGTAGAACTGAAAATTATACCAAGTATTAAATATTTATATTGAAATAAAATAAGTAAAAAAAGATGCCATCAAATGTGAAAGGCTATTAATCAACTCCTGTTTTTGCTGCATATATTAGCTATTTCAAAATGTAATAATTTTAACCATCCAAGATTGGCATTGCCATCACACTGGCATTAACAAATAACCAAACTAGAAAGGGGTTGCATCTATCCAAGCAAAAGTCTCATGTTACAACCAAAGAAGTAGCACTTGAGCTAAAAATGAATAAGATAACTTTTTTCCATTACTTTTGTGGAGAGTTCTAATATAATGTAATGGATTTTGTAAAGGAAAAAGTGCATACAAGGAAAGAAGCGTATGTTGCCATATGCATTGTGTGAGTAGTGAAAAGGTAATGTACTGGAAAATTAAGTGACAACCCAAAAAGTTTGTGGTGTATATATAATTATGATTTCCTCACTTAGGGATAGGGTGTTAAATCCACTTGTCTTCTTATGATGATCTCTTTTTCTTCAGTGCTGATGGAAGCCATGTATATGTTTACGCTTAGGACGTCACATGATGTTCAATTGTTCATAAAGCTGGCATGTTTGCAAATAAAGGTTTTCTTTTAAAAAAAATTATTACAAATAAAATTGTTTCACAATAGATAGATCTATCAAGGGAAAAATTACTTTCATACAGTAATGTTCAAATAATCAATGGATTTTCATAAAAGAATGACATACATATTCTACTTGAAAGTGGCAGTACTATTTCAAATACAAGAAACTAAGCTTGACTTCCCGCAGTCTGTGAGGCATAAATTAAAGTCTAGATTTTCTCTCTGGTCTAGATAAATCTAAACATTTTGCAAAAGAACATTTATACCAACACTGTATAACTGCATGGTAAAGAGTTCCACCAGGCACTATTGTCTGAAATGAAATCCTATCCATTTCTTTGAAATTTTCCTGCATGCACAGTCCACACTGAAGGGTGGGAAGGAGTTTTATTAAAAAAACTAAATTCCCAAACTGTGAATTCTGAATCAAGAGAAACATATTAAACTAAAACCAGTAATTCAGAAAAAGTAAACAGATAAAAAAAATATCCTTATTCTTTTCCAGCTTAAGCACTGGAAACTAAAGTTTTAAATAAACTCCATCAACTCAGGAAGAAATTATAAATAATATTACGTTTAAACAATAATTTAAAAAATAAAAAATAAAAATAAAAAAACTCAACTTTATTCATAGGATGTAAGTAAGTTTCATTGAACAATTAATCAGGTTTCAACGGTGAGAAACAATCAAAAAGAAAAATCAGAAATACCTCTCAAACAGCTTAAATCTTCCATCAACAATTGCTGGAACTTGTTTCATGGGATTGATTTCTGAAAATGTATCGTGAAGGCATTAATGGTTAAAACTGTGCATGTGTGTGTGTGTGTGACTAGAAAGTTATACATGTAATCAGAAGGTCCTCCTAATATGATACAGAAAGATACAGGTGGAGTGGTACCCCAAATGCAGTTTATGGACATAGTACAAATACACTCTTTCATTAGTTCAACTTCAACATTCTTACCTAAGTTACAATTGAACGCAGATTCTGTAACATATTCACAGATGAATGAAAAGATCCTAAAGAAATCCTATTGAAGAATTACTTGAGCAAGTATTTTTGCATGTGAAGCAAACTTGGGCTTACAATTTGCGAAATTTAAAACCATGGCTATACAAAATGGCAGAATTTCTGACATGGATTCAAATTCATGCACAGCCACAACTTATTTTTAATGCCATTTGATATCATCAATATTTCACACATCAGCACATCCATACAATTCTGAGCAATGATGCACTGTTTCAAGTACTCATGCACGCCCAGGGACGAATAGGGATCAGAAGTTCAGGAAGCAGTTAACAGGTCACTCTGGATTCAATCTTTCAATGCACCACTTGGTGAAACATTGTTCTAGAGGCACAACAAAGCATGCATGAAAGCATTGCATATGGTGCAAAAAGCTGGAAGCTGTAACTAAAATCAGTGAAGAGGCAGAATGCTAGGCCATATCTCCAGTAAGTAGTGTACTAATTTGATTTTGCGTACTTCTAGCTGATTTTGGTCTTGACCCCACAGCCACGGCTTTGGTCTTATCCTGTGTTTACTCTTTAGTGAAGGTATCGCTGATAAAAAAAATAAAAATAAGTGGGCTTAGATAGCTATCCAGGATGCTTCACTTGCAAGCGAGTGCTAGTAATAAAGAAAGCCTTTTGTTTTGTCTCACTTAATCCAGTTTGCTGCAGCATCTGATATTACGGAACAAATTATATAGTAAATCTTTCTGTTCACTGCTGCTTTTTTTTTTTTTTTTTTTTTTTTTTGGGGGGGGGGAGTCCAATTCAATTTCATCATTTTCTGTTCAGTTATGAAGTTTAAGATCAATAAACAGTCCATGTATAAACCCCAACTGATAAAGATTCATAGTGAGATGCATGAAGGGTTATTTAAAACATCAACAGCATTTAGGAATTCAAGTAGGTGAACTTGGCTGGGCTCTCTGACTCCACAGATGCCACTTGGAGAACTAACACGAAAACTGATGTGCTTTAAACCAACACCGCTTAGCCAAATTTAGAAACGACAAGAACTGAAGTTCAATTGCAATCTGAGTTTCTGAGCCGGGATAAGACAAAAGACTATAGGCAGATTGCAACACCAACATCATTTTGAAAACAAAGGATTCAAAACATGGATTACAGTAAATAGAAATTAAATAGAAGAAATGGACACAGAAAGAGTTTTCACTTTGCAGGAGCAGACCTGTATATTCCGGAGTTAGATGTTGACGTTTTGCTATGTCGATTTTAATCTCCTGAAAGTCGATCCCATTCGCCCTATTTCACCAATCCATAATTAAAACAACTTTGAGTTTGCGCAAATAAACATAGTGGGACATATATCAAAACAAAGAATCTAAAAGTTAAGGTTTGAGAATAAAGAAAAATTAAACAATAGATTCTCACTTTAATTTCTCCAAAAGAATAAGGAAATACAAAGCATCAAAATAACTAGAATCTTAATCGTATAAATAAGAGAAAACAACAATTTCCCTCCTAAATGAAATGAAAGGAAGAGGGGGGAGGATTACAGTAAAGAGGATAAGAGATAAAGGAGAAGGAAAATACTTGCAGAAGATGATAACAGCACGGGTCGGTTGGGACATGCGATCGCCATAGACCTTGAGTTTCATTTTTTTCACAATTTGCGTTTCAAACTTTCAACTTCTGCTGGGGAAGTTTGGATGGATTTGTGAACAAACGATGCTTGAGTCGCTGAAATTCAACTACCTAACTGTGAAACAGAGCACATGGGTAGTAGCGCGTAGTGATAAATTTGGGAATTGCAACCCGAGTCCGACATTCGGACGTGGGATCCACCTTTATCAATTCTGATCCGATTCAACTTGGAATTCGCCAGAAAACTAAAAATTGAAATTTGAAAGAAAAATAATGATTTTTTGAAGTTTTTTATACAACAACAGTCAGAAATCTTACAATACGAGAACTTTCAATAATCGCCGGCTGTTCGCCGACTAAAAATAAGGAAATAATAATTAAAATAATAAAATCTTTAGGGAAAATTATTATTAGAAAAAATTTCATCTAGACTCATCCCTAACATTATCTATACCCATAAGAATACAAAAACATTACCTAAGTCTACTTAATTGACGAAAATTACTAAAATTATTGAAATACAGTTTTACCCCTCATATTATAAATTAAAAAATTAAAAAAATTATGTTAAATGACTAATTTGACCTTTTAATGAAACTTATATTTTCTTTCTCTTTCCTTTTCATTTTCACCCAACCCCTAACCCCTAACTTTGAAGCTCAATTTGTGATCTTTGAAGCTCGATTGTCGATCGTTGAAGCTCAATCGTGGCTAAGTATTTGATCTACCAATAATTGAAGCAACTCTGAATCGACTAAGATCAAAGGTTAATAGAATCCTTACCTTTTTCACAGCTCTCTTTAGGCAGTTTAATGGTAACTACTCTTCTAAACCCATGTTTTGAGAATTGATATGATGTAAGAGAATTTGTTGTTAGAGGAATTTAGCCAAGTGGGTCTCTGGTTTTTATAGATGATGAAATCGAAGAAGAACAAAAATTGTCAAAGAAGCTAAATAGAAGGAGAGAGAGAGAGAGAGAGAGAGGCGTGATGAACAGGACTACCTAGACGACGGTTGCATATGAATGAAGCTTAGGTAGACCCTTGCTCTTGTCTGCATTACCTCCGGTGGCAAAACCACCGCCATCACCAGAGCCGCCGTTTCCTCCGCCGATCTTATTACCTTTTTCGACACCGCTGTCGAAGAACTCCAACTTTTCCTCATTGTCCTCCGGAATCATTGCCGAAAAAGACCGATATCTAGCTAAAGGCAACTTAGAAAATCTGTCGGAATCATTCTTCAGTGAGCATGCCACATCAACTTCTAACTTCGCTCGCCGGATACTCCTCGAAGCTTTGTCCTTCATCTGGAAATGCAACGATGGCGAAGACAGAGATGACGACAACTTCTTGTTTTCGCCAGAGAACAGTGTAGAGGTGACGGAATCATGCTGGTACAAGAGAAGGAGAGCTTCGGTGAACAGGGAACCATAGAGTATTGAACTGGTGAGGAAACAGTGCTTAGACGAATAGCTTTCATCGTGGATCCTAGAGAGAGAGGAAGTGTTGGATGCATTTTTATTTGAAAAGATCTTTTATATTCCAATCCACCTAAAGGATATAATGGTCTTTTAAGGCTAAAGGGGTATTATCATCTCTGAGATATTCCAATCCATCTAATGTCAGCATCTAACGGGAATCAACTATAGAGTGAATTTTTTTGATTATCACAATAAAAGTTTTGAAAGTGTAAATAATGTTTTTGCATTCTTGTAGTTGTAGATGACGTCAACGATGATTGATGAGGTATAGAAGAAAACTTTTCTTATAATAAACTTTTCTTATTATTATTATAAAGGTATATTATTTTTTTACACATCAGAACACATATAGTCTGATCCACATTCCACGATAGATCCCCTTCAACACCGGGGCGATAACATTCTAGCAACGTTCACGCTTGCAATGGAAAAAAAAAAAAAACCTTCACGCCGCATGAACATAAGTACGGAGCTAGTTTGCACTGTATAATGACTGGTTACTCAACCTTGATCCCTCTAATCTCCAGGGTGCCCAACTTCTTGGGTCTTCTGTAATACTTCAACAAGAGAGACCAGCAAACAACACTAACTGACGAAGCTGCCATTGCAGCTCCAGCAACCCATGGTGGTAGACGGAATCCTGTAGATGGGAAAAGGGCCCCAGCAGCAATTGGGATGCCGAGAAGATTATAAGCCAGTGCCCAGAAGTAGTTCATTCGGATACGAGAGAAGGTTTTCCTGGAGAGGTCGATGGCAGTTATCACATCCTCCAAGTTACTCTTCATCAGAACAATGTCAGCTGCCTCAATGGCGATGTCTGTACCAGCACCAATCGCCATTCCCACATCAGCAACCACTAGTGCTGGCGAGTCATTGATACCGTCTCCAACCATTGCCACCCTTAGTCCCCTGGCCTGAACAATGAAGAAGAAAGTTTGAAGTAGAAAAGACTCATTAGAAAACAGATTTAACAGTTCCATATACCAACCATAAATCATTTCCTAACATTAATTTTAGGCCGACTTCTATTCCCCTATAACTGAACTACCAAAGACCTTATCATCGCACCACAAAAATCATTGTTAGTCTTACAGAACAGCACCCAGTACGGTACATACTAAAAACCTATCATGTTCTACCTGAACAACCAGGCCTTCCAGGTCATTCGACCAAAATGCTCAGAAAGTGATCACAAGGATAGAAAATATGTATAATGTCCTGCCCGGTTTCATGTTAGCATATACAGAAGTTGTTCGTAGAAAGAAAGAGGTGGCATATTTTGTGCAGCCCAACAATTGTTTTACCTGTAACTCCTTCACTTTCTCTGCTTTCTGTTCAGGTTTGGCTTCAGCAATAACAGTTTCAATTCCAACCTCTTTGGCAATGGCATTTGCGGTTCCCCAGTTATCACCTGTCACCATGATACTTCTAACATCCATCGACTTGAGAATAGATATCACATCCTGCACTCCGGGCTTCAATGGGTCAGATATAGCAATCACTCCCACCACGTTGCCATCAATAGATACCAGAATCCCAGTTTGCGCCATCTCTTCAGTTTCTACTAGGAGTTCTTCAGCGTCAGCTGGAACAGATATCCCAGTGTCCAACATCAGGCTCTTGTTTCCAACAACTATTTCCTTGTTTTGGACCGTCGCTTTCACGCCATGGCCTGTAATGGAGACAAAATCTCGTGCTTGTGGCCAGACATGGTTCTCTTCATCTTCACTGAATTTTTTGGCGTACTCAACTACAGCCTTGGCTAGTGGATGTTCACTGTTAACCTAATAATATTTAGTATACCAAAGCATCAAAAGACATCAGCTTGGTTAGCTTGAAAGAAAGAGAGACCAAAGAAGAGTCTGAAGTTTGATTCTAGTCACTTGCAACCCTAGAGATAGAGCTAAGTGCTAGTGAAATAAGTACTAACAACCCCAGACAGTTGAGAAAGGCTTACCTCAGTTGCAGCAACCATTTCATAGAACTCACGAAGGACCATGTTTTTCAAGAGCCTTGTGTTTACAACTACTGGCTTTCCGATGGTGAGGGTTCCTGTTTTGTCAAACACAATGCAGTTTACCTGAAAAGATAATAACCCTCAATTTATGCTATTAAATAATTGAACAGGACAAAACCAAAAAGAGAAAAAGAACAAATCTGAGAACATCGAAGAGCACAGGAAACGGAATGGAGTGGGCTCAAATTGGTGCTTCTTCTGCGCCTAATGGAGTGATTCTTATAGATTCAATTAATGTTTGAAATAGAAATTGAAACAAATTGGTTGTTTTGGATACATATAAGTGATCTTGAAATCCATTGGAAGAGGGATGTTAAAAGAAAGCATGAAAATATGAACTCTATCCTTATTAAGAAGACCAATTGACTTTCATATGTAGTAAAATAGAAAGAAATTGATGTGCAATCTTTCATGCTGACCTTATGTGCACTCTCCAATGCTTGACCTCCTTTGATCAATACACCCTGAGAAGCACCAACTCCAGTACCGACCATAACTGCTGTGGGAGTTGCCAGACCTAGAGCGCAAGGGCAGGCTATGACCATGACAGAGATGCCAAATTGAAGAGCAAGCTGAAAGCCATCCATGGAGGATGGTATCCAAGACTTTGGATAGCCATTGAGTTTTCCAGCTAAAAACCAGGCTAGCCAAGTGCAAAATGCAAGGATAATAACCTGCAAGAGTTAAAGTTGAACAGTTGCCAAAAGCTTGAAAAGAAAAGTGCCCTTGTTTGATGACAAATACTTATGCACGAGTAGACAGTTAAACTCAGCCAAGACTAGAGTCCAACTTCTGAAATTTAGATGGTAGAGCCAACAAAAATCTCATTGGATTGGTGAAAGACTAAGTGGTAAAAAAAAAAAACTTAATTTCTCATAACAGCGGATATGAAATCAGTACTCAGCGCTGCTACTACTCAGCCATGTTTTGATTCAGTTTAGATACATGACACATGCATTTGCGTGAGTGAACAACAATACCAGAAAGATCAAGATGGCAAGTGTAAGTCAGGAGTCTCTAAGAAAAAGTACGACACAATGGTATTACCATGTCATGATTGCCAATCACAAGTTCAGAGCATTTTGCTTCTGAACATGGAACAGTTCAATCAATCCTATTTCATACATTAGGCGAACAAGAAGTATCCATGAAAAAAAAAACAAAAAAACAAAATTTTGAAATTGAAAGAAATCTTCTTTTTTTTTCTTTTTTTTTAGGGGGGGGGGGGGTGAAGGGGGGAATACTCACCAAAGGCACGAAAAATTTTGAGATACGGTCAGCAAACTTCTGGACAGGAGCTTTGGCCATTTGTGCTGATTCTATGAGTCGAACAATCTGTGAAAGAGCACTCTCAGATCCAACTCGTGTTACCTGAACATGTAATACCCCATTCTCATTCACAGTACCTCCAATCACGGTATCACCTTTCCTCTTTGCCACTGGCCTGGATTCACCTGTTATCATGCTTTCATTGACATGGGTTTGACCCCATATAACAAAACCATCACAAGCTACTTTTGCACCAGGCAGTATCTTAATCACATCATTCCTTTGGATCAATCGACTGTCCATTTCTTGGTCACCTATCACATTTCCCTCACTGTCAAAAGCTAATAGTGTTGCTGTCTCGGGTGCCAAATTCATAAGCTTGGCTATGGCTTCAGATGTCTTCCCCTTGGCCAAAACCTCCAAATACTTCCCAAGCAAAATAAAGGAAATGAGCATTGAGCTTGTCTCAAAGAAATCTGTGCCCATGAACTTCTCTGAAGTAGCAGCACTCAACACTGAGTAGACGGAATAGAAGTAGGCTGCATTGGTTCCCAGTGCAATCAAAACATCCATGTTTGCAGAGCCATGACGCAATGCTTTATAGGACCCTGTGTAAAATCGCCAACCAATGATGAATTGTACAGGGGTGGATAGTATCCATCTCAAAAGCTCTCCAATGGTCAACATGTTAATTACTTTAACATCTAGTCCTTGCTTAAGGCCAGGGATATACATGAAGACCATGGAGGTAAGGAATACTGGGATAGTAAAAACCAGACTCCAGAGAAAGGATTTATAGTAGTTCTTAATCTCCTCTTGCTTAACAGAGTCTCTAGCCCCTCCTTCAGGGACTATCGTTGCCTTGAAACGCCTGGATCCAGTTGACTCTATTACTTGGATGAAAGTCCGAGGTCCTGTTTCATGTGGCTTGTAAGAAAGGGAAATTTCAGGAACCGTTGGATCAATTCCCACATCTTGAACTCCTGGAAGTGCTTGAAGAGAATTTTGTATCATCCTCATAGAATGATCAGTGCATATTCCATCCACTTTGAGCAGTATCTTGCTTATGTCATCCCCTGTACTAATAAGTATGGCTTCAAAACCAGTGTCCTCGACTGCTTCCAAAAGCTGGTTGTTGCTCACAATATTTTGATCATAACAGATCTCTGCTTCTTCAGTTGCTAATGCAACTTGGGCTTTCTTTACCCCTTGAATACCTTGTAGAGTAGATTCAACAGTTGTTGAGCAAGAGGTACAAGTCATTCCTTTTATGCGTAATCGACAAGTTTGTAGGGATCTCTCATTCACCTCATCCTTGATTAAAGTTGCCTCAAATCCAACATCTTCAATAGCCTCTCGAATTGTTTCCTCCTATACAGTCCAAATTACATAATACTTAATAGTTTCAAAAATAAATGATAAAGCAAACCATGTCATCAAACTAATATGTGAAACAAAATACATAGCTCAGGCAAAAATTTAACACGCATTAAGAGGGAAAATAAAATATTAGAAGAGTAGTCTCAAAGACAAAGAAGACAAATTTATTACATGCTAGCCTACTTCAACACTTCCTCCCCAAAAGAGTAAGGGAGAGCCCAACACTCATAATCTTGATTTTAGCCATGAAATAGTTCCATCAAATTTATTTTGCTAGACTTAGTTTGGTGGAGCCTGAGCCCAAGGTCGAGCCCGAAGTGACAGTTCTGAGCTGAACTTGGCAAAGCTTGGATTGGTTAGCTCATCTATGGTCAATGGGTTGGAACATTATTTGGAAAACAAATGTACAGATACTAGAAGATTTCTTTTGCTTTTTCCATTTTTTCCTTTGGTCAATCCAAGCATGAGGAAAAGGATTCCTACATGCGAATATGTAAGGAAATTTACAAGTTTCAGCGCGAAGCTGCATGAATTTCCTGTGCTCGTCTTCCAAAACAAAATCTGTTTCTCAGTTGTGATATGAAATTTTCACATTCTGTAATCAGGACCCCAAATTAGAAGCATCACTTTCAACTTGATGCTTGTACTGGTCCTACTGGACGTAAGCTTGGGCTTCAGCTTGGACCAAGCCAGGGTTTCAGGATATTTTCTAAGAGCAAGTTCAGGAATATCAGCCAGTAAGCAGGGCCTGGCTTTAGCACAATATGGCCTTACCCCAGCCCATGTTGATCCCTGAATCTAGAGTGAATTGCATTAGTACTTGCAGAAGAAACAATAGTTCTCAACATCACAAATAAAAAAAAAAAAAACAAAATCTACCATACCTAAAACAACTGTATTGTAGAACCAGTTCCCAACAATATGGCTAGGAACTAATTCCACAGCAGGATGGCTTCCGACTTCTCCAGATTTAAAAAAAATGCAATAACTGACAATTTGTTGCACTAGAATTCATCAAGCATTGAAATAGACAGCAGTAGCATGTCACTCACATGGATTGATGGGAGAAGAATAGATAAGAAGAAAGAATAGAACCGCAGGCCTCCCACCCTTGGTTTGGTGGAATCCCACAACCTTAGGCCTCTCACATAAGCTGTCTCACACAGCAAACTGTATCTCACATCCCATTATTGCATTTGGCAACCCTTTTATTTTCTTCAATCTAATTCTTGTCTCTTCCCAGCTCCCTTCTCTTTATTAAATAATGAAGCACTGTTACAAGATTGGAAACTTCAAACTTTTGCACATCAATTGATCAATCAATCCGACAAGGTTCCAGCTGGACTGACTCATCAATCAAACAATCAATTATATTGACCTTCAAACGCCTAAGTTGTGCAACTTTTGTAACTAACTCAAAAACTTATTACATAACAAACTTTTACTTCACTTTCAACGAAATTACTAAGATTCGAATAAAAAAAATATTGCTGAGGGATAAGGAATCTATTTGAGAAATGTTGAAAAGTTGGAACTATTGTACTCAGCATAATTATTAAATTTCCAAGTTAGCTATTATCACTTCCCTTCATATTACTTGTTACCAGGCAAACCAAAAGTGGAAAGGGATTCTTGAAATAAAGGTAGAGTGATTGTCACATTGTGAAGAGGGCAAGTGAGAGCCCCAACAATATGAGTAGTGGCACCTGGAGTAGAGCACAGAGTGTGCCCTTAGGCCATCAGTTGCAGAGCACAGTGGATGCGATAACCACAAGTGGTTAAGGGAATAGCATTTTTTCTAGAAAGTTAAGGGCCTATGTCGAGGCATTTTCAATTGTTCTCCAGATTCTGACAAATTTGTTTAGGTTCTAAACCCAATAATCTTTTCAGATCAATGATTTTATGTTCTTGGTAGTTGATACTAATGGTTCGGTTCAGGAACAGTTGGTGCTAAGCTGCTTATTTAGACCATATAAATTGCCCTCTTGATGTTTTTTTTTTTGGTCATGCCCACTTGATGTTATGGACATGGAATGCTCCAAAGTCCTATCCTCAATGACATTGAAGCTTTTCTTGGAGGAGAACAGAAGCTAGACTTATACACTTTCACAAGCTTAAAGTAGCTATGGACTCCTAAACAGTAAATATTATGAATTATCAGGTTGATTGGCCAAAAGTAGGGATGAAGGCAGTGTATAGAGCATATTATCCTTTTCTTTTGATTATTGAGGCATAAACATGATCTCTGGCGTTCATAAAAAGAAAAAAAAAAGAAAAATTGTTTATCTGATGATTATTTTCACGAAAGAGATCCTAATGATTTTTGGTGGTACATAATTAGGCCAAAAGTAAAAACTGTAGATTCGTTTCGCTGTTCAATCTAAATTATGTGCTACCCCAAAAGAAAAGAAAAAATAAGATAACGAAAAAACCTTCAGTAGAACTTCAAATATTAGCCATTGACGAATACAAAACCATCAAAGAAGATATGAAGACTCAAGATGAAACATGTATAAGATCACCGTTTAAGTTTCAAAAGACAAAGAGACTTACGTTGACGAAATTAGGAAAAAACAGAACCTGGGCCCTGTTATTCAGAACGTCAACGGCAGCATCACGGATTCCTGGAAGCCGTTTGATGGCTTTCTCGACGGAACCAGCACATGCAGAGCAGGTCATGCCAACAACGATGAATAGAGCCTTAGCCTCGGAACCCTCGATATTGTCCTGAATGGCGACACCATTGGGGTACTTGGGCATCGAAGGGTAATGTGGTCGAGGAGAAAATTTTCTATTGTAGCTATCATCCCGTATACAACCTAACGCCAACAATTTGGCCGCCATGATCTTCTCTCCCTTCACTCCCTCAACAACGCAGCTCTGCAAGCTTTCAAATTGGAAGCTTTTTTTTTCCTTTCAATCTAGGTTTGCTTCGTTATCCCCTCCCTCCTGTCCCTCACTGCCTTCAAAAACTCGATTTCATTTGAAAAAAGCGAAACAAAAAGCGAGCACGTAATCATCAAAAAAAAAAAAAAAGAGAGACGAGCACGTAACTGCGTGAGGCATAAACAGACCGGCACCAGGCATACAGCTTCGCGGGTTTTTAGCCCTTTGAAAACTGGTTTATTTTGTTTTGGTTGTATTTTTACTAATCTGCCACCCAATATGATGGACATATTTGATTGGATTAATTACGCTCCTATATTGGATCAGTGATCGATGATGATTATGTGACCTAAGCCGTTGGATTGGATTTTTATTTTATTATTTGTATAGCCCATGTTATATATTATTAATAATCCAAGAAAAATATATGAGTAAACTAAGAGTCATCTGACATTGAATTTTCTATGTTGGAATAAGAGGTTTAATATTTTGATGATTATAACCTCAAGATTTTTATTTATGAAAAAATCTTTTAATACGAAAAAGTTGGTGGAAAAAAAATTATAATCTAACTTTTTTTTGTCCTTTTAATACGTCGAGATGATTATATATTATCGTTCACATGTCTATTGGAAAAGAGTATTGATATTTTCCACTCTTCTCCAGCAAAAGTTCGTAACAAATCTTCTTACAAAAGCCTCAAGTAAGGCTAATTAAGTGAGGTCCCCAGGTTCTTCTTATTGTTTCGATGACAACTCCTTTTCATTTGAGTTTGTATTTTTTCATTTTAGTTAATTCGATCGGATAGAGTAATAGTTGGGGTAAGGGCAAGATGGTAACTTAACACATGTAAAATAGTAGCTTTGACATTAAGAAATTATACACAAGGCCACATCATTAGTTAATAAAATAAGAAAAATACATATAATTTATCACGAACTCAGGATTGGATGCCTTTAAAATAAATTTCAATGGAGGTGTATGAAATTTTTTCAATATAAATTAGAATTATTTTTACTTATAACAAACCTTGTTACAATAAAAACCTTTTCACTTCAAATATGAGTCAGTCTCCAAATGAAACCCCATTAATATTAAAGTTACCATGATAATTTTGTTTAGTACACACTCATTCGATTATTATATTATTATATTTAACGGAACCTAAAAATTTGGTGTCTAACAATTCTTGTCTTCTACGTTGGACATTGGAGATGTGGGCTATTCTTCAATCTTATCGAACTTTTATCAATTATATAATATTACAGTATTAGTTATGTGGGCCATTCTCAAACTTTGTCAACCTTTATCAATTATATAATATTATAGGGATGGTTGATAAAGAATGAAGAATGGCCCACATCTTCAATGTCAACACGAGATGACAACTAGAGTTGTTAGGGATTCAAATTCGCAATTCCTACTAGCCGAACATGTGAGTTTCAGTTACATCTGAACCCTTTATTCGAATCGATGCATAAGCCAACACCTTTTGTCGGCTCACTTTATTGGTTTCAATGGAAAGTTTTGATCCAGCCAACACCCACGTGTCAGGTATTGATTTGTGATAATCGCCTCGCCTCCCGAACCTCAAAAAAGGATTTGGATCCAATTGTTAATCACTAAATTTATATTTTTATAAGTTTACGCACTCGATTAACGGATCATGTCTATTTTTTCTTTGTTTTATTTTAGAATTTGGATATCCAATAGTAATAAAATTAGCATTATAAGTTATCCAAATAAATTTGAGAATAATTCATCTGCATATACATATATTCAACTTGGGATCCCATTACCATCTATATTTAGTGAGTTCCACACTTTTGAGGTGGGTTTCACACCATAGAGTGATAGAATCCCACATAAAGTGCATGTACATGCAGGTGATCTGAACTCGATAAATTTCCATGTCTATCTAAGAGGACACATGAGACATTATCGGACAACGAATTTCCCCCCATACATTATTTTAACCCATTTGAACACGGCTGGGCCTTGAAAAAATCAAGGGAAAAAGACAATTACCTCCCTTGTATAAAAGACAATTGTCCCTTAAAGTTTTTAGAAAAGACAAATATCTCCCTTACAAACACTGGTAGAAGACAACTAAACCTACACTGTTAGTATTTTCCGTTAGATACTGACGGTGAGAGACCTATATTTTTTAATGACCAAAGTAACATTGTATAAATGTGAAGTACTGTTTTACCCTTGTTGAAATATAATAAGAGTAATCGAAGGAACATACGAGGAATCAAAGCAAGTCTCTGAAGATGAGAACGCTGAATCTCAATCAATCTCACTCATAGGACAAGCTCGACAAAGTCAAATATGATTTCTTCTATTCTCAATTACTTTCATCTCTCCGAAGCTTAAAAATCTTCCTTGCCGGTTCTCTGTATTGTTTCTGCTTTTTTGCAAAAATTTTGAACTAACGTTCAAACCCTCGAACTTACTTCCAACTCATATCCTTCAAATTTTCCATTTTGTTTAGCTTTGTTGTGTGATCTCAGAGCAAAGAGAATTTAGGTACTATCCACTTTTTGAATTCTGATGGAATGAGGGTAGAGCCAGGGTAGAGTTTAGTCAAAACTTTCATTGAGAATTCGTCTTCTTCTGGTACGTCTGCACTGTTTGTCACATATGGATCGTAATTCCTTTTCCTTTTTCCCGTTATTGCTTCCCACTCCTAGATTACTGACCCTCAGAACTTGGTTTTACTTTTAGGGATATGGTTTTCATGTGGTATGAACTCTTTCGAGTTAATATCATTTTCCTAGTCTTTAATTTTTGAAATGTTGTGATGAGATTAATGTTGGACTGATGTGGCTCTATTGCCACGTCAGTCTGACATGTGTGCTTGGTGGGACCAGTTTCACTTGTAACTGATCTTGATGGAAGACAGTTACAAGGAGGCATATAAGAAAGGGGACTCTGGCTTCCAGAAATGTTACGTTAATCATCCATTCGTATCATCCAGAAGGCAGTCCCCAGTGACAGTGATAAAGGCAGTAGCAGAAACTTGACAGCAATGGCATCGAATACTTCGAGTAATTCCACAGTGATTGATTCAATATTCGTCAGATCAGGACCAGCATGAGGTATATTAATCTCCTTTATAGCTTCCAATTAACATATGAGAACTTAGTGTCCAGAGTTGGTATTCTTTTCCTGTTTGTCTTGATCCTTCTTTTCCACACTTGGGTTTTCTGATTTGGGAGTTCGGTTGAAATGATTAAATGCTAAGTAATAATATTTTCTTTTGGCAAAAAATGTGTTTCTTGGTAGTTAGAGGATTTATAGTTGGAGATCTATTGGAACCTTTTCTAGAGCTACGCGCTCAAATCTTGGTGTAGCCTCATGCTTTCTTTTCGATGTTTAGCAAGTAATGTCGAAATCTTGTCGAAATCTCGTCGAAATCTCTGTTGGACGCTTATTCCTCAAAATTAGAAAACTTATAGAATAATTTTTTCCCCTTTGCCATTGTTGTTTCAGTAGCCTCATGCTTTCTTTGCGATATTTGAAATTCTCCATTTGAAGCAATTTTGCAACAGGGAGGTAGAGCCAAGGTGGAGTTTAGTCAAAACTTTCAGAGAGAAGATAGAGGCGAAGCAGCCTCGAATCTTCTTATTCATTCTGAAACCTCTAAGATAGGTTTTTCGGTGATTGAAGAAGGTATATTTTTTCATCTCCATTTTCTGTGTAGAACACAGGTTAGTTTTGACGATTCATTCCCATTGTCTATCAAATTCTTTGTTCTTTTGATTCTTCGCGACGAATACAGTATTGGTTGGATTCATGGTTAAGATAGTTTCATTTTTTTTTAAATATTTTTTTTTGAAAATGACATATGATTGAAAATTTGAACTTTGTTTAGGGGTAGAATTATCTATAGAAAAATTCCCTTTAACACCGTTAAAAATTAAAGACGTTTGTCTTTTCCTGAAATGTTAGCGGGCAATTGTCTTTTAGATATAGTACAAAGGAGGCAACTGTCTTTTTCCCTAAAATCAAAGGATAGAAATAACAAAGCAATTTTTTTTTCTTTTTCGATAGAGAATCGAATGACAAAAGTGGTGCATATTAGAAAGAATCATTATTATTTTAGATTTTTTTTATTGACAACTTATTTTTTGGTCTCTTAGTATTACACATTTTTTTTGTAATGAAGATAATTCTTGACAATTAATATGTTTATTAGAATAATTCTGCCAAGCAATGACAACTCTTAGCAATAACACAATGATTGTCACTAAATTTTTTTTTCTTTGATTGATAAACTTTTGAAAATAAAACAAACGGTTTTTAAATGAAGATATGATATTATTCCAAATATATCTGCAATGAAGTATGAGTCCAATACTTCCATTAGTTTAACCTTCATGTTTTGTTTGGAGAGTGAGAGAGAAAAATATGATGACGATGATGATTAATGATTCCAAAAGAGTTGTTGAAATATTGGAAATGTAGGTCACTAAGGATGAGTTGCTTGAGTTGGATAAAAAAAATGATCAAGAATTGGACTTGGATCATCTTCTGTCGCCAAATTGCACCAGATGTCCATCAAACAAGCTGGGATACTCGGCACACATATTGATGTTCGAACATCCAACCTATCAGGAATGATGGGATTGAACAAAAAAAAAAAAAAAATTTCTTTTACCTTAAAAATATTGAAGGCTCACCCAACTTAAAAAAGTACCAAGACAATATTTTTTTACATGAAATTGATGAAAACTCTCTCAATCTAATCATTTCGTTACCCCTCATATCTTGTCTTGGACACTATTCATGGTCCTGTATGGATTTATGGGCTATAAGCACATGTATGTATTGTAATATTGTCCTTATAAACTGAACAAACAAAATTCATAGATTTGTGATTATTATTATTATTTTTATTATTTTCAGATTTTTCATATATTTCTATATTTATTGTATTTTATCAATAGGAAAAAATTACCTGTCTTGAGTCTCTTGACCAGATTTAACTTACCTTGAGTCAACCAGTTTTGGTTGAGGGTGAGCCACTAAGAAAAACTGGTTCCCCACAATG
Organism: Protea cynaroides; assembly: GCA_028583415.1. Lineage (NCBI taxonomy): Eukaryota > Viridiplantae > Streptophyta > Magnoliopsida > Proteales > Proteaceae > Protea > Protea cynaroides. Next base: position 93,419,601 of record CM053275.1, on the reverse strand, counting down.
TTATGGAGTTCAAATTATAATATGACTTTGCATTAACTAGTAATTAATTCAGAATGACTAGATTGAAGAATCTCTAGTAGTCTAGCTAGTTTCTCAACATCCATGATTCAGAGTTACTTGATCATGACAACCATGAACAATTTTAAGAGAGCGAAAGAAGAGATGAAACGAAGCTTCTGACTAGGGGGTGCAAGTTCAGTCATGTGTGCGAGTCCAGTGTGACTCATCATGAGCCGAACAGGGCTTGGGCTGAAATATCTGCTCTTGAGGATGGGTTAGGGTTGAAAATTTCTGATCCTGAATTAGTAACTCGACCGGGCCAGGTGTGAAGCCTTGGACTGAACTCAGCCCTGCCCAACCTGGCCCTATCTTCTTCTTTTTTATTTTTGTTCCCCTCAGCCTGGCCCATCTTCTGCATCTCCCTTTCCCCTTTCATAGTTAGGGCCAATCAAGGTCAGCCCGACCCTACTCCTAAGGGTGGTTTAGGATTGGATTTTTCAAATCTTGAGTTAGGGCTGGGCCTAGGCCCAGCTAAGGGGATTTAGGGTTGTGAGTGTGACATTGTAAACCCCATTGATGTTGAGGTCCTCAATTATTTTGCAATAGCTAGAGTAATTCTATATTTTATATTTATGTAATATTGATTTTGGCTTGCGTGGGTGAGTTTATTTGTTTCACTTCAATCCGTTAGATGATGAGGACCCTAGTGGTCGGCAGTGCCAAGGGGTGTAACAGACGAAGCCAAATCTGGAAACAAAAGCCCACCAGGTTACACACCAAACGAACACACTACAAACAAGAATAGAAATACAAGACCCTACAATGAGCGTGAGCACAGTCGCCACACATGAGACAAAAATGTCAATGGTGGATTGGACATCTTTGCATTAAACAAAATATTCAAAAGATAGAAAGTTTGAATGAACAATTCATGCCGACCTCCCAACCAAAATACTACTTGCAATCCGAATCGAATTGCCAAAACCTCGAGAAGATCAACGATCATAAAGGGGAGGGGATTAACATGTTGTCGGGGGATATGGTAATATAAACGCTAGGGGGGATGGGAGCAGTGATGTAAATAGATTGAATTTGAATCGAATACATCACTATTTAAATTCGAATCCGTTTACTAACTACCCTATTTGAATCTGACAGATGTATAAAAATCAAATTCGAATCCGAATTCAAAATTTAACTGGATATCTAGTTAAAAACTTATTTGAATCCGGAAAATAGAATTAGAATGTAAATTGCCAGGAAAATGAGAGAAAACCATAGTTTAAAACAAATGTGTAGCCAACCTTAAGAAAATAAGAGACGAAACCTTAAATGACTATATAAACATTAAGGTTATATGCGTCTTAACACTCTAAAACCTAAGGTTTTATGCTTCTTAACATTAAAGTAAACAGAGCGGATATAATCATGTTCGTCTGACTGATATCCAAATTCGCATCCGAATCCGACACATGCTATCTGAATCGAATCTAAATCCGATTGTTCGAATTTGGATTCCCCTAAAAGGATGCAGATTCGAATCGGATCCGTATTTTCAGCTATCCATTTACGTCCTTAGATGGAAGAGCCAAGGGAAATGGTGAACGGTTCATTGGTAGGGGATGGGAGAAGGCATGTATGCATACACACGATCACATGTATGCCTCTTCCCTAAAAACAAAATTTTGATATTCTTTTTTTAAATTCTTCTATCCCTCTCGCCATAGTTCAAGTAATTGGTATATGATTGGCTGAATCAATGGATTCATTTCGGTTTTAAACCTGACCGATCCTTGATCGAATTCTGTTTTATTATTATTCTATAAAATATCAATTATGTGCCATTTTTCCATTGGACTCATACATTGGTCTGATCTAGATCGAACCAGTTGATGTATACCTAAATTTAAAACCTTGATCTCACCCATATCACAATATTAATTTATATGTCGGTAAGGTTATGGAGAGAATTGGGTGAATTTGAGGAAGAATTGGGTTTTCCACATTTGTAAAGTCATAATGCAATTTTCTCTACGGTTTTCCCTGTGCTTAAAAGAGGCGTGGGAAAGCCTCTCCCACAAAGTAAAGCAAGAATAATACTTTTACTTTACTCTCCGCCCCCTCAAAGTAAAGCAGCAAGAATTGAATACTTGTTGAGAATGTAGACGTCTATCTCACGTCCATTGTCGTGGATATAAAGTTAATACTTAAGAAAGGTTTTGTCACTTTTAATCATGTTCTTAGAGAGGCTAATTCTTTAACAAACTCTCTTGCTTTTTGGGTGGGGAGGATGGTGATATGGTCTAACTCCATTCCATGGCTAAGTGAGCATTGTAAAACTGATGCCGTGGCTTTTTCTTCTTTTGATCAATATATAGAATTCTCTTTTACCCAAAAAAAGAAAAGAAAAAGAATTGAATGCTTCTACTTTAATCTGGTGAATTTGAGGATGAATGGACTTTTCGACATTTGGGAAGGCATTATAGGTGATTTTCTATATGGTCTACCATTGCTTGAAAGAGGCGTGGGGAATCCTCTCCTTGAAAGTACATCAAAGGTGATAAACATTATCGTGGATTTCTTGGTCAAAAGGGCACTGTCTGTTACATGTTCGATAGTCTGACCTTTATCTGATCCATGGCTGGAGGAAAGTAGTGTTTCATTCCTCCCATGTTTCTATTCGTCTATTTAAATAAAATTTTATTTTATTTTTTTTAAAAAGAATACTTTTACTTCTAACAAATAATATAGCTTGATACATGCCTTCATTGAAGACCAACTTGTAGACCCTTATAGATTTTATGAATAACAAATCCCACACTCTCTCACCCTTGTATATTTTATGAGTAGCAAATCCCACACCCTCTCACAGCCTTGGTACACAATCTTTTTTGCCATATGATTCCTTAGGTTTCTTGTTTGTTTTGATGTAAAATTTTATTGTAAAATTTTATGTGTAATATTAAAAAAAATCACAATATTTATTTTTAATAGGTGAAAGAAATATGAAATTAATTTTTCCTCTATCTTAGGCTTTGTTTGATTGCAAGGGGAATTGATAGAAAATGAAATGAAAATTTTAAACTTAAAATGAAATTTTTTTTAATGATTACAGTACATGTTATAACATTACTATATATATGTAACTAATTCCAAATTATTCCACATTTTATTATTAAATTACATTTTACTTTACTTCCAAGTCCCTCTTATTTAAAAAGAAAAATAAATTTTATATCTTATAAGTATCATTACTAAATATGTTAAGAAATTTAAGTAATTTATACAATCATTGTTATGTTATAACAATAAAAAATTTTTTTTTAAATTTAAAAATTTAATTCCCTTTTTTTCAATTTCCCTTGCAACCAAACTGAACATTAGGAAACATTGTATTTTACTTCTTGAAAACAGACATTGAAAAACAAAATTATATATAAAATATTTATGATAGAATTTTACATTAAACCAATTTTCATGTCCCGATTGATGATAGATCCCCCTACACCGGCAGCAAAGGAAATATTCTATCCTGTTGTATTTAATAAATTTAAATAAAAAAAATTCCATCACCGAAAGGAGAAAACTAGGTATGGATGAGAATGGGACATCACTTTCTTTCAATGGGACATCACTTTCTTTCTACCAAATTACGTATTTTACCTTTGATGACAACAGAAACAAGAGCAATAAAACAAAAAAATAACAAATAACAAATAATAAAACCTGGCAAAAAAAGAAGAAAAAGAATATAATAGATAGGAGAGGTTACTGTCAGAAACAATAAAAGCAGACAACAGGGTTGTTGAATTTTGATCTTTTCTCAGTTTGATCTGCTAGAAGTCATGATGCTCATAAAAAGTATTTAAAAAGCATTATTTTATGGTATGATTAGTGGCTACAGATATTACAAGATGTGATATCTATTAAGTAGTTACACCCTCTCTCTCTTTTTTTATCTCTTTTTTTATGAATATATTTTGGAGTTCAACTTACACCTACCTATAAAAGAACAAAAAAAAATAAAATGAAAACAACTCCACCAAAGGAAAAATATTTCTGGATGAGCATTGTCAGTTTTGCCAAGTGGTTGGGTGATTTGGAAATTCTCACAATTGTATATGTAAAAAAAGGATTGGATTAGTCATGGGTAAAATTTCACCTGAAATTTAATCATTTATTATCTTAATAATAATGGCCTCTTGTGTATACCTTTTTGCATCCCTTCAATTAGGGGAGTTAACGGGTTGATCTGGGTTGGTTTTGGTTTGGATTTAATCGATTTTGATTTTGATTTAATCGATTTTGATTTTATAAGTCTTGACTGAAAAATGTCCATTAAAAAGTTTGAGCTAGGTGGGTTACATTGTGCACATTCATTAATGGGTCAGTCCAGTTTTTGGGTTGAAAGTCTGATAGAAAACCCGTTAAGGCCAACTAAAAAGCTGAAGTAGTGAAGTTAGGGTTTAATATTCGGTCTAAATTAGTTTGGTTCAGGTCATTACCGGGTTCGGATTAATCGATCCATTTTTTTGGGTCGATTTAAGGCTAACCCATACCAGACAAAGACTAGTATGATATGTCATACCTCAACCGAAACATGTCCAATAACAGTTCGTTTCGGGTTGATTTTGGGTTAGATCTAGGTTACATGTTCGGTCCCAAAATTGACATCCCTACCTTCAAAGGCAAATACATCTTAAATTTTCAATGTTTTATTTTGTTGCTTGACAATTCTGTTTGGATTAAAACTTAATGGCTTTGTTTGGTTGCAAAGAGAATTGAAGGGAAGAGAAGTAAAGGAAGTGAAAATTTTTAAAGTTTAAATAAAAACTTTTGCAATGATTATAACAAATGTTATCATATTACTATGTAACTAATTCTAAATTATTTCATATTTAATTATAAACTTGCATTTCACTTTGCATTTAAATCCCTCTCATTTGAAAAGAAAAATAAATTTTATATTTTATAAGTATCATTACTAAATATGTTAAAAATTTTAAACAATTTATATAATTATGTTGTATTATAACTATAAAAAATTTCATTTAAAATTAAAAAATTTCACTTCCCTTCTATTCAATTCCCCTTGCAATGAAACAAAACCGATATCTGAATATTCTTATATTTTTATTTTCCCGATAACATATAAGATTCCATTATACTTTGCTAACTTGTAAATCCATCTCTCAAAATAAAAATCAAAATTTGCCATAATTGGATAATGGCACAGCCCAAACTCGAAAGAGATAATTTTCTCCCCCCTTACTTCTAATGCCAACAATTGAAACATTGGGCTACCACTTCCTTTTTACATTGAATATCTATTTCTAGGAACAGTTCTTTGGGCAGTGGAGGAGACTATGGAATCATAATGACTCTCATATAAGATAAGGGGTATTACAATAATTTCATATACAAAGATTGGGATTTTTTGCTTTTTTTTTAAAGTAAATAACTCCAACCATGGAATTCCTTAATAAGGGAATTAGTACAGAAATTTTTTTACCTTAAATACTACACATTAAATTAAATAGAATATCCCAAAAAAAAAAAAAAAGGTTGAAAAGATATTGACATATATTACATAGAAGTATAGAACGAACTCTGTCTTCTTGGAATTACTTCATTTTATACTTAATATAAAAATATCAATAACAACGGTAATTCCATATTATAATTAATTAAATAATATTTAGAATTTAAAATATTGATGATAGTGTCCAGTACCTCATGCAAAGCACATGCCCCATCATTAATATATATAAATAACAATAAATTTTATTTATTTATTTATTTTTTTGTGAAACAACTTTTCTTATCATTAAACTCAAAAGAATTATATATTTATTTTAAAAGGTTTTTATGTGGGAAAAAACATAGTTACCTAATAGTGTCTCTTTGTGTTTTCTCAAATATAATGTGAAAATGACAAACCTACCCTTATCATTTTGTACTCTTGTGTGAGACGACTCATTGGAATATTATAGGGCAACGATATTATAGGGATTTTTTTCTTAAATAAAAATTTTTAAAGATAAAAAATTTAAAAAATAAATAAAGAAATGTGAACCAGTGGTTGTTGCTCTCCCCAAATTGCCATTTCCTATGTTCCAGTGACCAAATTGTAATCGCTCTTGCTTTATTGGCTGACGTAGGGGGCTTGAAATTTCAAAGTGGCATACTACCTTCTCGAAATAAATACAATCTTTTGGTTGACCCAAGAAAAACAAAAAAGGGACAGATACCCTTCTATTCATCAAAGAGGCAGAAATCGAAATCGATACTTCGAACTTGGATTACAGGCTTACAGCCCTGGGTGTAACCTCCCCCAAGTCCATAAGGCCACGTGGCTAATCTTCCTCAGAAGCCCTAGGTGTAACCTCCCCCAAGTCCATAAAGGCCACGTGGCTAATCTTCCTCAGTCCAGCAGTCAAGCAAGAAACGCGGCCGTCGCATCGATGAAGTCAAATCACAACTTATCACGCATTTCATCAGCAATTCAGCCCCAGCAAGATCCCCCGCACTAGAAGGTTACCGTTTCCGACCCTCCGCTCTCCTTTATAAGCCTTAACCGTTTCGCTCTCTCACAAACCAGTCTTCATCATCGATTTCCTCGACGTCAATCCTCATCACACATTTTTTTTTGGTGGTTTCTTGTATTGAGAAGCAATGGAGAATCAAACCCTTACTGGTTTATTGAAGAAAGCCGCTGATGATTTCCCCTCTCGTCGAGCTCTTTCAGCTTCTGGTAAGATCGATCTCACACATACTCAATTGCAGGAATTGATCGAAGAGGCTGCCTCTCGCCTCGTCGCCTTCGGCGTGAAACCCGGTGATGTCGTCGCTCTTACCTTCCATAATACAATCGAGGTTTGATTAATCTGCTCTGTTTTCCGATTTCATTTTTTTTAATCGAGAAACTCTGTTTTCTGGTGGGAATTGGATATTTATATGTTACACGACATTTCTTTCGTGTTTGCAGTTTATTATTATGTTCTTGGCTGTAATCCGAGCCCGAGCAACTGCCGCTCCACTCAACGCAGCCTACACTCAGGACGAATTTGATTTCTACCTATCCGATTCTGAATCGAAGATGCTCTTAACATCAGAAGAAGGGATTCCTGCTGCTCAAGCCGCCGCGTTGAAACTCAACATTCCTCAGGCAACCGCCTTGCTATCTCATAGCGATCGTACCATCAATCTGTCTTCTTCGTCTTTGCCAGTTTCGAACACTGAATCCAGCCTGAAATCGGTGTCCGAGATCGTGAACGAACCTTCCGACGTGGCGCTCTTCCTCCATACCTCAGGCACAACGAGCAGACCGAAAGGGGTCCCGCTAACTCAGCTGAATCTCGCGTCATCAGTACAGAATATCAAAGCTATTTACAAACTGACAGAATCGGACTCAACCGTCATCGTACTCCCGCTCTTCCACGTGCATGGTCTAATCGCCGGGTTACTGACTTCACTCATTGCCGGGGCCGCCGTGGCACTCCCTGCGGCGGGAAGATTCTCCGCTTCGACGTTCTGGTCAGATATGACAACATACAACGCCACTTGGTATACAGCTGTTCCTACGATTCACCAGATTATCTTAGAAAAGCATCTTAGCAAGCCCGAGAAGGTTTACCCGAAGCTGCGGTTCATAAGGAGTTGCAGTGCGTCGCTTGCGCCGTCTATATTGAATCGGCTGGAGGAGGCCTTCGGAGCTCCGGTGTTGGAGGCTTACGCTATGACGGAAGCGTCACATCTGATGTCGTCGAACCCGTTGCCAGAGGACGGTGAGCACAAATCAGGGTCTGTTGGGAAACCAGTGGGGCTAGAGATGGCGATACTGGATGAGAACGGTGTGCAACAGCCGGCGAATGTTACCGGCGAGGTATGTATAAGGGGACTGAACGTGACGAAGGGTTACAAAAACAACCCTGAAGCCAATAAATCAGCTTTCAGCTTTGGATGGTTCCACACCGGCGATCTTGGTTTTATGGATTCCGATGGTTACTTGATTCTCGTTGGCCGCATTAAGGAGCTAATTAACCGTGGAGGTATGATTGATCATACCTAAATTTTTATTGAATCAGAATCGAATTTAGCAGTTGTTAATTCTGATTCCTAAAACCCATTGTTTGCCTAATTACTGTCAGTAGATTTGACGTAGGAATTCTATGGAAGTGTAGTCGTGATTGTCGATTGGTTTAACTTTTCTTTTAAAAAATCTTAATCAGGGGAGAAGATATCACCGATTGAGGTGGATGCAGTGCTTCTGTCACATCCGGACATTGCTCAGGCGGTTGCTTTTGGAGTTCCCGACGACAAATATGGTGAAGAGGTAAGATCACTTCTGACCTTCCACTATCCAACCGCCTTGACTAATGCTTCGTTTTTGTTTTATCGATTTCCTTTTCGTTTTCGCGGCCTTTTCGCGGCCAACACGAAGGTGCCACCGAGGTTTCTTACCTGGGAAAAAAAGATCTTCACCTGTCACTAGCTCGCCAGTCGTGGATGGGTTGGAATGCATTTGTCAAGCATCAATTACTCCGATGAACAATTGGCGCAGCTGTGGCTCAACATTGTGCAAGAAAAAGCATTTTCCGCTATGATGCTTTTTTTTATTTTTATTTAAATCTCTTTCAGCCATGCGATGAGATTCTGCCATTGCTTTGACATCTTCAAGTTCCAATGACAATGAGATATGGAGATGACAACGAAACATATACCAAATCAATTACCGTCGAGTGATCTCATTGTCTCCTATGGTTATTCTTTTTCAGCTTAAGAAGTAGTTGGAATCTTCAACTTGTTTATTGTCATTTGAAGGGGAATAGAGCTTTGACTCAACAGGATTAGAATAGGGAGAAGACAAAGCGTAGTGTGGGTCACTGAGATTTTTCCAGAATAGGCCCAATTACCTGCGTCGGCATAATTTTGGGACATTTATACAGATCGTCCCATTCTGCCTTGCCTTGCCGACTTACCAAACCAAACTTAAGCAGAAATAAATGGTTTAGATGTGAAAGACCATGAAAATTGATGGCTCATAGCTATCTTGTGACTCAGGAAACGTCACAAGGGATCCAAATTTCACCCAAAATTTGTCCTCTTATTAGAGAGGCGCCAGTTGTGATCGATGCACCGGACCTGACTGGTGTGCTAGCGATCACAACTGACGCAATTGGACAACAGGAGACAAATGGGTCCATTTTTAACATCCATAATACTTCCTTGTTATGTTGCTTCTTAATGGTGTTTAGATGTTGACATGATGAAATCTCTGTTTCTGTTTGGCTCTACGAAAACAGATAAATTGTGCCGTCATACCCAGGGAAGGGTCTAACATCGATGAAGGAGAGGTTCTCAACTATTGCAAGAAGAACCTTGCAAGTTTCAAGGTCCCCAAGAAAGTTTTCTTGACTGATACCGTACCCAAGACTGCGACCGGGAAGATCCAACGCCGGATTGTTGCTGAACACTTCCTCGCTCAAATCTCTGCTGCTAAAGTATCCAAATTTGGAGCATAAACCAACAATCTTTGACAGATTTCCATCCATGCTTGCTTAAAATTATGAACGGATAGATGAAATAGCCCTGTAGAAAAAAAGATTGTCTTGAAACGGATGAATCGGTTTTGATGATTTTGTTGGTCAGTGTTTCATATAGCATTGATGAGGTAAACAGGAGAAGGATTGATTTGAGATAAACTAGATCCATGTACCCGCCTCCCAAATAATTCGAATAAGTGGATGGAATGATATTTTGTTGCTCTCTCTCTCTCCGTTCTTGTAAAATGTTTCATGTAAATGATATTTTATATTATCATTTCCCTTTCTTCCATTTTGGATATAAGGCTATGTAACGGTGGAATATGATGGAATATGATGTTTCCAAAAGGGTATAAGACAAAACTGGGTAATTCATATATATATATATATATATATATATATAAACCATTAAGAATCGGGAGAATGCATGTTAGAGCTTGATAGACATGTTATTCTAATACATCGTCTCTGTCCATTTGACAGAATAAAGATGCATATCGTTCAGAATCGGGAGAATGCATGTTAGGGATTCACATCGTCTCCTCCTAGTCATTCCGGGAAGACGCAGTAGTTTGCTTTGGATTGCTGTCACATGGTTCTTGAATGAATCCAAGGCCCTTGTCTGAGCTGACATCCCTTGTCAGTTTAGTTTGTTAATTGGGTGTCGATTCGGATGTGAGTTTTGGATTCAGTAAGAGTCACAGGGCAACCATTCGAGGGAGGTTGCCGTCCTCCGCATGTTAGAGCTTGATAGACATGTTATTCTGACACATCATCCTACATAAAACAAGTTAATAATCATATTTTATAAGAAAACTGTCTTTTTCAATAGTTCAAGAAGGTAAGAGTAATAATTTTACCTTATTTTTATTTATTTTTTTAATCAGTATTAGCAATGTATCAAGCATGCCACTGGCATCATATCCGTCTGAAGTCGGTTTGGCACTAGCCGATAACCTGAAATGACAAAAAACTTGCCTTTAGATTCTATTCCTTTTTCACTAGTAAACAGGAAAGAGATCTAACCCAAGAATAAACATGATTTAAAATCTCGACAAAAGCTTGATTTTTTCAAAGCTCTCCAATTGGTTGAGACAAGTTGGACCATGAGACTCGATCTCAACTGGTTTCAACCATTCTCAACCAGATTTGGTCTAAACTCTTATCAATATTTCACCGGAGACTATCATGTTGCATCATCTTCTTCTTTTTTGCATCAAACCTTCAAATCTTTCCCCGAGATTATTGAGGGAGCTTGGTAATGAAAGCAGAGATCAAGCAGAGTTCGTCCATTCATCTTGAATTCTACTTGAATGCTTTGTTTTTATTATTTTTCTTAAAATATAATTTTATTATCTCATTTAACATTCTTTGATCTTCTTCCTGAATAAGAAAAAAAAATCTTCAGATGGACACTATCAAGTGTACACTCAAAGCACACTTTTTTAGCCTGCCAAAACTACCACTTCAGGACCCAAACACACTTTTTTAGCCTGCGGCTTTTTTACACGGTTTCATGAGATTTTACAGTCTAGCCAAGAACTCAGAAATTTCGGTTTTCCCAAAGATTGGGACACCCACTCAAAATTTTGAAACTTCAAAATAAAATTACCCAGCTTAACAATTACCATTGATTGAAAATAAATGTAGACATCATTCATGTTCCATACACAAGCGAGATCTGTGGTATGTGAGCTTCGGAAATGTAACGCAGCGAGAATTTGAAGGAAAACTTGCAGGACGCCCAAAATTCATGCATTACGTACCCCCCTAGATGCCACTTCCAATAACGGACACTTGTTAACAAGTGTTCAGGGATCCGAGTTGGATTGAAAAATAAACTAATTTCCATCAATAATTCCAACAAATAATACAAGTCACCCAATGCACGATGCGGATTCAGCAGACCACAGACCTGTCGAATAAAGAAGGCAGCGAGATTGCATTTAAAATTCTTATTTTTCAATCCGAGTTGGATTGAAAAATAAACTAATTTCCATCAATAATTCCAACAAATAATACAAGTCACCCAATGCACGATGCGGATTCAAGCAGAGCACAGACCTGTCGAATAATAGAAGAGCAACAAGAACTGATTGATTGCATTTAAAATTCTAATTTTATCCAAGATACGGATTCTACATGATAAACCAGTATTTTGCAAGAAAATGGAGAAAACAACAACAGTAAGAAGAATACAACTCAAAAACAGGCAACAGGATATTGCAAGGAAGGAAGTTCCTGGTCTTTTACTCTTCCTGAAGTTCCTCCTCGTCTTCGTACTCATCTAACTCCTCGTCAGCTGTGGCATCCTGGTACTGCTGGTACTCAGAAACCAAATCATTCATGTTGCTCTCTGCTTCTGTGAACTCCATTTCGTCCATTCCCTCTCCGGTATACCAATGCAAGAAAGCCTTTCTGCGGAACATAGCCGTGAACTGCTCACTGACCCTCCGGAACATCTCCTGGATTGATGTTGAGTTTCCAATAAATGTCGAAGCCATCTTCAGACCCGTGGGAGGAATGTCACATACAGTGGACTTGACATTATTGGGGATCCACTCAACGAAGTAGGACGAGTTCTTGTTCTGCACATTGATCATCTGTTCGTCTACTTCTTTTGTGCTCATCTTGCCACGGAACATAGCAGACGCAGTCAGATATCGCCCATGACGAGGATCAGCAGCACACATCATATTCTTGGCATCCCACATTTGTTGGGTGAGCTCAGGGACCGTAAGAGCTCTGTACTGCTGGGATCCACGGGAGGTGAGTGGAGCAAATCCAACCATGAAAAAGTGCAACCGAGGGAATGGAATGAGGTTGACCGCAAGCTTCCGAAGATCAGAGTTCAGTTGACCGGGGAACCGAAGGCAGCAAGTGACCCCACTCATGGTTGCAGAAATCAAATGATTCAGATCTCCAACTGATCAATGACATGGAAGATTCACCATAAGGATTTTTGGATTATTTTAAAATAACAATAAAATTCTCAGCAATGCATGTGCATCAAACAGCTGGTAAGACCAACTCCAGGCCCCATTAACACGATGCTCAAGCTCATAATAGTCCAGAATAATTCAACTGCCACGTGAGGCCGTGACTGTAATAGTGTAAAAAATTTAAAAGAATGCCCAAGAATCACGTGACCCGTTACAGTCCAGAGATTCCGGACCACCATCCAAGAAAAAAAGGGTGGGCTTAGGCGACAGAAGAAAGAAACAAAAAGGAATCAACGAGAAAACAAAGATTTTTCCTCGAAATAACATCCCACCACCCCTCAATCTCATCCAAGCGTACCTGTGGATACACAAAATTCAACTGAAATTTCAAAAACGATATCTAGATTTCCAATTTCCCTACTCCGAGGTATAGTATTTGCCAGAGACAGGGAATAATAAAGAACTATTTCTCACCCCCAAAAAATAAAAAAACGTAACTAGGAAATGGAGCACCCAGCTGTACACAGGGGCACGCAAACACCTGCTGTATACACCCAAAGAAGCGTGACCAACACGATATACAGGAAACAACAATTACCCAGCGACATCACACAAGAATACGCTTAGCTACTCGCACAGTAAGAAAACAAAAACACAACCCTAAATGTGAACAAAACGTACGGTCATGCTTTCCATAGGTCGGTGATTCAGAGAGGGTAATACTTACAGCTTGGAGTTGTGAGCTTGAGTGTTCTGAAGCATATATCATAAAGAGCTTCATTGTCCAGAACCATACACTCATCCGCGTTCTCAACGAGCTGATGTACAGACAGTGTCGCGTTATAGGGTTCTACAACCGTATCTGACACCTTGGGAGAAGGGAAGACAGAAAATGTGAGCATCATTCTATCGGGATATTCCTCTCTGATCTTCGAAATTAGAAGTGTTCCCATGCCTGAGCCAGTTCCGCCTCCCAACGAGTGACAGACCTGAAAGCCTGAAACAAACAAGAGAGATGACTAAGAATTCTGAACCAAGACATTTTAAGTAATCCACAATCAGTTGTTGATTAGAGGGAGAAAATTTAAGTAATCCATCTATGTATAAAAAAATTGAAGGAAATAAAAAACTAATCCAATAGTAACAGGGACTTGCAGACAAGTGCAGATAAATGATGTTCATCAAGATAAAAGGCATCAAGTAAATCAACAATGTAAGCTATCCAATTTTCACTCCAGAAAATGCGTTCCATAATATTTATGTTTAAAAATTAAAACAAATATTACCAGTTTCAGTGAAAATTACTTAAGGAAAACACTCATACAGTACAAGACACCGAAGAGAAATATCAACACGACTTATTTTGCACTTAAAAAGGAGCAACTAACGAATAGAAAGGCCTCAATAACTTATAATCGGAGTAAAATCAACAGCAGATTGAAAGGAAAACAGAGTAACAGTGAGATGAGTCTGCAAAAAAATAAGATAGGACAACAAAAGAAAGTAAACTCATAACCAGATTCAGCTAAATTTATACAAATCAAAGACAGAACAGGGGAAGGGAAATGGAGAACTAAATGAAAAAGTAGTAGGAAAATAACCTTGCAGACAGTCACAGTTCTCGGCTTCCTTTCGAACAACATCAAGAACAGAATCGATGAGTTCTGCACCCTCCGTGTAGTGTCCCTTCGCCCAGTTATTTCCGGCACCGGACTGGCCAAAGACGAAGTTATCAGGCCTGAAGATCTGACCGTAAGGCCCTGATCTGAGGCTGTCCATCGTCCCAGGCTCCAGGTCCATGAGAACCGCGCGAGGAACAAAACGCCCACAACTTGCCTCATTGTAGTAGACATTAACCCTCTCAAGCTGGAGATCAGAGTCTCCTTGGTACCTTCCGGTCATGTCGATCCCATGTTCCGCACACACCACTTCCCAGAACTTGGCACCGATCTGGTTGCCGCACTGGCCTCCCTGAATATGCAGAATCTCACGCATTTTCGCTTAGGTTTGAAACGAAAACGACCACTGAAGAAAGAAGGCGTAGATCTGACTGCGAGTGCGAGTGAGAGAGAAAGAGAGAAAGAAAGAAGATGAAATAATGGGGAAGAATGAAGGCGAAGGTAGGTTTATAGGTCAAAAGTAACGGTTTCAGACTGGCGTTACGAGGACGTTAGGTTTCACGGTGAGTTGTATTAACGGACGTTGGATTTTAGGGGGAGTTTGAATTTTGAAAATTTGAATTTAAAAGCCCTAAGGTAATTTTGCCGTTGTGCATGTGGACTCCAGCCGGGATTTGGGAAAGTGAGACGGAGACCCTTGCGTTGGAATTTTAGCCGTTAGCTGTACCCACGTGGCTAACTATTATTGGTAATTAAATTTGAAAGATCACGACCGTTCATCTTACGGGAAGCTTGTGGCGGTATTTTTCGAGCGCGCACTGACTGGGCTGCTCTCAACTGTTTGGTAGGCCATTCGATCCAAATGTGATTGAGATGAGATGATTTTTGGACGGCGTGTGTTCCTCAGGTTCATGAGTGTTTGTTTACACGAGTGATGCACAGCTTCCTCTGTGGGCCCGTCTCCTCCATTGGTGGTTTAACGTGTTTCGTACTCTCGGAAGTCAGAAGTCAGATTCAGATTTGATAGACACATGCATCATCATCATGAGTAGTTTTTGACAGCTAGAGATGGAATCATGGAAGCTTCTTCAGGAGGGCAAAGATAAATCTGGATTCTCTTTTTGGCTTTTCAATGTTGGGAGTATGGAAACCCAGGAACAACAATAATAGTGATGAGCTCCGTCCAATTGTCGATAAACTCCTATATCCGATACACACCACAAAAAAGGAATCTACAAGTAATGAGGGATTTGACGGCTGAGGATCACTTAGATGCTTACGTGGCAAAAGAATAATGGGTGTGTGGGAATGGTTTCTACCATGCAATGTAGGAATCATATTTTTATTATTTTTTTTCCCGAATCTTCCATCATTATCATTTATTTATCAATTCATAGAGCTAATCTCATTCTGAACAATTTAAACTGAAGTGCAAGCTGTGTGAGTGAGTGTGTGGTGTATTTCATTCATTACTCTTTTGATGATAGAGAGTTGAAGACTATATATCTCTCCCTCATGTTCTTTTCATGGAAAGTTTTATCTGAAGTTCTGAAATTGCATCTATGACAGGCTGCTATTCTTCATATATGTAAGGTGGTTAAAAATAAATGGCAAATATTTGGGACTTACTGTCATTTTCCTCAATCTCAGGATTCTCAGCCTCTCAGTTAATGGAAATGAGAACTGACATCAAAACAGAAATCATCCTTCTCAGATCCTCTGTAACTAATTTTGCGAAATAAAGGGATAGATATGTTCCAGAAATCCTACAATTAGAAAGAAGAAAAAATGGAGTCAAAGCCGCCAAATATGTATAATCCCAAAATTCAACAACCAAAAAAAGAGAAAACAGAGGTTAACCTCCTCATCAGAACGTGTCTAAACGTGGTAACCAGAAAGTTTTAATAGTGGACATGATCATCTGGACAACCAATAGATCTCTGTTTCCATTGTTATCACCTTTATTTTCTCCCTCAAAAATCTCTCCTTCTCACCTTTTTTTTTTCTTGTTTTTGGATAGGTTAAATGAGGCTTCTCCTTCTCACCCTTCTTTTTTCCTCCAAACCCACTTCTTAATAACACCCAAATTCACAGATTTCTTCTCCCCTCATCTTTCTTCTCATTTCACCCAGGCGGGCCCATCTCTCATTGGAGGACAGCATGGTATGTTTGCCCATCTCCCTTTCTCTTTCTAACCTGTTACTCTATGATCTCTTCATCAAATTTAATGGTGAAAGATATCATTTTCCTCTTTAGGCCACAATGTGAGAGTGATGAGGCTTAATCTTTCAATGCTATGGTGTTTGTTTAGAGACTATTTCCATAAATAAATAAATAAAAAAAAAAGAAAAAAGGGGTAGGTTTTCAGTAACCCTTTTCAGAAATCAGATGTTACCCAAAAATTTAGATTTTCAGTTCTCATTTCTTAATTTTCACAGATTAGATTGTTTATTGCACTTCTCAATCCTCAAGGATTCATGGACAGATTTGTTAGACTCTCCTGCATCTATATCCATGGCTAGGCAATTCTAGATCTTTTTAGATCAAAATTGCACCATGATCCAGTGCTTCAGATGAATTGGTTCTGGTTTGGGTACAATCTCAGTCAGTTTGCATTACGAGTATTATAATGTTGTTGACAACAGCCCAGAACAGCATAAAAACTACAACCTTGACCAATGCACTGGAAAGGGGCCTTCATATAACAATGCCTTTATTTATTCATTTGTTTTTCTACTTTATTGTTTGTATGAGTGTAGGCGAATTCAGCATCTGGAATGGCAGTGAGTGATGAGTGTAAGCTGAAGTTTTCTGAACTAAAGACCAAAAGGAACTATCGCTTTATTGTTTTCAAGATTGAGGAGAAGATCCAACAGGTGAAGGTGGAGAAAGTTGGTCTGCCTGATGAGAGTTATGAGGATTTCTGTGCCAGCTTGCCCGCCGATGAGTGCCGCTATGCTGTATTTGATCTCGATTTCACTACCAATGAGAACTGCCAGAAAAGCAAGATTTTCTTCATTGCATGGTAATTGAAAAAACACTTTTAAATTTCATGCATCAAGTGTTGGAGAACTACATGAGAAATCAGAGATATGGAAACACACTTATTTGAAGGTCATTTTTGGATTTCATGACATGAAAATTCAATAAAAAAAATAAAATGGTTTCATTCCAATGGGTTCAGTGATACTCCATTGATATTCTTCTGAGACTATTTATGTTGGGAGTTTGGTCTCACACCGATTATCAAATAGTCTACATCCCTTATACAATTTTTAAGATGGTAACTTTACAATTTATACTTACGGACTTGAATAATAGTTCTATGTAGTTTCTGTATCAATGGTTTTGATAGGATTTTCACAATATCTGTGCATATAGGTCTCCTGATACATCAAGGGTAAGGAGTAAGATGCTCTATGCGAGCTCCAAGGATAGATTCAAGAGAGAACTGGAAGGCATTCAAGTGGAGTTGCAGGCTACAGATCCCAGTGAGATGAGCTTTGACATCGTAAAAGGGCGAGCCCATTAATCTGATCTCCTTCAACAACCTCATCTCCTTGCTCTCTGTTTCATTTTGTGACCCCCTCTCTTTAATTCTTTTGCCTTGCTTTTAATGACTTTTGTGTGGGTTTAGAGTTTAAAACCATTGATGATATGTGATACTATGCATTTGTTTTTTCAAATTGGCAATTTTTCATGGCTACATTGCAAATTTGCAATCGGCCAAGGGCCTCTATTGTATACAGACCACACACAGTGCTGATGATA
Organism: Protea cynaroides; assembly: GCA_028583415.1. Classification (NCBI taxonomy): domain Eukaryota; kingdom Viridiplantae; phylum Streptophyta; class Magnoliopsida; order Proteales; family Proteaceae; genus Protea; species Protea cynaroides. The sequence goes on along the minus strand of CM053275.1, from coordinate 93,401,724 downwards.
CAGGGCTCTCTTTAAATTCATTGTTCTTCCCTCTTTTTTTTTTTTTTTTTTTTTTTTTTTTGTGGCCTTTTGGAAGATGACATGTAGATCTTCTTATCAATAGGACAAGATGGTGGGTTTTGTATCCAAGTAAATTAACATGAGGTTATGTAATACAGCACTTCACCTTCTGTTCTATGTGAGGAAGGTTAGCTCCTGTTCCAATGTCTAAATTCTGTATTAGCAGCCTCAAATAGAACTGAATTTGCTTGAGATGGAATGTAATCATTTCTTGGTTATCTCTTTCAACTATAATTCACCAAAGAAGAGTCAGGAAATTATGGAAAAAAAGAACCTTAAGAGCCTATAACCATCCTGCTGTCCTCTTTAAGGAATTTGGGCTCAACTGTGAACAACATTGTACTGGCCCCTGGGCTAATCCCCATTAATAATCCATCAATTGCACAAACCAATATGGCCCAGGATGCACCTCTAATATTTTTCTTCTAGTTGATATCTTGGATCAAACTTTGAACAGTCCTGATCCTAAACTCCTGATTCCTGAGACCTAAAAATGTCGGCATGAAAGAAATGGAATTGGATATTCATTAGCATGGATCATGTCCAAGCAAGTTTTGACTGGTTGACATCTCTGATTCCAACTCTTTGGTAGGTTCAGAATGCACAATACAGATTGGGCGCAATCCCACACTAATGAATGTATCTGCAACAAATGAATGAAGTCCTAACTTACAATAATGTGACAGATAGAACCATGTAGGAATGGTTTGTTGACTAAGTAAAAGTAATGGTATTGTTTTCTCTTTCCATGAAATGCTAATCATCCCCAACCATTCGGGTCGGAATAATAGTGTAAAGGAATATAAAGCATCCATTGGACCAGAACCAGACATAAAAACGAATGAGATGAGAGGCAAATGTAACAAATTCTTCCTTAAATTCATTAGTGATCTCTCAACTTTGCTCTATATTTTCTTCTGTATGCAACCTCCCCCCCCCCCAAGAAAAAAAAAAATGAAAGGAAAAAGTATTACAATTTGTATACTTCTGATTTACAGAATGCATCTTTTATGTGATTATGAAGATAGAGCAAGCTCAGCCCATGCCAAAGGACACTCTTTAAGATCAGCAGATACTGAAATGTTGATTCTACTTTCTAACATGAGGCACAGCTCCTTCATGGATGGTCGCTTAGCAGAATCAGATTGGATGCATAGGCTCACCACCTCACATATTACTTTTAGGTCATCATATCTGAAATGTCTCAACTCTGAGTCCACCAGATAAGACATTACTTCTGGCATTTCTACATACTCCTTGGCCTGCACCAGGGAAACAAGAAACGTTAATTCTGGAAGTATTTAAACGTTGAGAATATACCTAACTAGTATCTTTTGTTACGCATGCTTTATCAACCATTTTACCAATCATACACAGAAAGAGCAAAGCTATCTTGAAGCATAAGAGTTTTACGAGTTTTCAACTCATGCTGAGTCTGGCATAACAACTATTACCTTGGAAAGTATCCAGTGCCAATGAGGGTCACACCTACTCTCATTTCATGAGAGATTAGCAGGCACTTGAACATGTTTTAAGTCTAAATTTTTTAGTTCAGGAAATAAATAACAAAGAAACAAGAATAAAAAGCAGAGAACTAATACCCCATGTTAGCAAAATCAAATATCTGAGCTAATATGGGCTAAGCCAATTAAACAAGCTACACATCCTTCTTTTCTGATTTAAGAGTTGTAACCTGCTGCATAAACCCATATAAACTTTACACCCACAGCAAAGACCAACCACACTCTATGGACATTGTAAAGAAGGAATTTCAGCAAATACTCTAACTCTAAAGTGGTTTCTTACCCAATCTACTAAGCACCCTCTGTCCTTGCAGTATGAAGGTCTCCCACTGATTATTTCTAATAAGAGTACCCCGAAAGAAAATACATTCCCTTGGATATCCAAATGGCGTTTATCTAGAGAATCTTGAAAACCACATAATGTCCCTCCATTATTAATGGAACCTGAGTTCTTTCCTGACCTTGCCAGTACTGTTTTCCAGCTTTCAAAATCAACAAGCTGCAGAATACAGAGGAAAAACCATCAAAAGTTATTTTAAAACAGTGCTTTCTAAAATAAAAGGGAGTAATGCTAAAATAGAAAGCACAAACAAAATGAAATGAACCTAGAAGACCTTCATATTTGATAGTCAAACAACTCAACAGTTGTCAGGTGGAGATACCTAATCAATTGTGCTTTGTACACAAAATCTAGCTATTCCTGCATTCCTACCAGAGGGGGGATTGGGAACACCCATGACCCATCCCCCCAAAGGTTGCATCAAGCCCAAAACCAAGTCCAATCAAAACCCAGTAAAGTGTCACAATTGAGTTTCTTTTCGCGAAAGCTTCAACCAGGGTCCTAAATTTTTAAGTTTTTCCAACTCAGCCAATTCTTTGGTATTCCAAAGTCAGACATGTTGAGTTTTCTAATACTTGTAGTTGTTTTGGATCCTAGAGACATTTTAAGGTACTTTCTTGAGTTTGCAAGGTTTATCATAATCTAGATTGAAATCCTTCACCTGAACTATTATTCTGTTAGTTAAAAAAGTTCTATTGTGCTCAAGCTTCTGAAAATTTGTTTGAGCATACCTTGGGAGAAAAATCCTCTGTAAGATATATGGAACTTGAACTTAACTCAGATATTGTGAATGGAGGCTCAAGTTCTGTATGAAGATATCTTAGACCACGGGCAATGCCTAAGGCAATTTTCATGCGTCGGGTCCAAGAAAATTGATATCCTTCAGAGTCTGCACTTAAATTATAAGGTCCAGCTTTTAGCTATCAGAAAATGTAGAGAAAAACAACCTCTCTGAAAGTTAAAGCAAGACAAGGATGCTCAAAAAAGATCTCCCTTACAGTGAAGGTGCTCATAAAGTGTCCCATTTGATGCATATTCGAAGACCAACATCCTTGAAAACGGCTTGGTTTCCCTGCAATACCCCAGTAATTTTCCTGTATTCTCATGATTTAATCTCGCTAAGCTTGCCACCTGAAGCAAGAGATAAGTGAGAAATCTGCATCACTTTCTTTTAGGGCTTTTGATGATTCTCATGTTTACTTAATCAAAATTAAAGACATCACTAAGCAAAGTCTGGAGAATCAAAAGATTCAAAGAATACTGACCTCCCTCTGAAAGTAAAGCTCAAGATAGCCCGTCCAGTACTCTTCCTTCATGCAAAGTGATATCACAGAAATCTCTGGCCCACCCTTCATGGTGCCTTTGTACACTAAACTGTCTGGGGAGGAGCCTATAATGTTGCTGAAATCCTCACAGGCTACTTCAAGCTCCTGTCTGCTAAACCTTAGTATGTCCTTCAGCATTTCAGGATCTATTCAGAGACCATAACAACCAATTAATCAAGACAATCTTTACCAAAAACACATAACAAAAAGAAGTCACGAAGGACAGAAACAATAATATTCCATGATTAACTAACCCGCGTATATAACCAACTGGTCCTTATGGTCCTTCATGTTCGTTGTTTTCTTCCAGGGGATTATATCAGTAGATTTTTCTTTGCATTTTTTAACAGCAGTAAAAGCAGCAATAAGCAAAATGAAACCCCCAACTATCCCAGTTACAATTTCTAGGGGTAGCAGCCAGGCAGGTTTTGATGCTGCAGGATTCTTAGGCCCATTTTCAGCATGCCAGTACTTCAGGCCAGCGCCTGGATCACTTTTTTCAGGTGGGGTTACTGGAGAAGCACCTACATAAAAGGAACAAAACACACACTATATTTAGAGTCCATCAGTCCAGATGTCCAAACATCAACTACTTTAATTATGATGACCAATGAATAATGGCTAAAAATCATCCTGAACATGCTGATTTTTGTGCCACACAATCATTGAGGAAGGCCATTAGTGGGTCTGATCCTCTGAACATGAGATAGGTGACGAATGATGAAGTTCCAAAAACTCATTTAGCCAACCATAGGACCCCCCCTCCAGCAAAAAAAAAAAAAAAGAAGGTTACAATAAAAAACATTTTCACTTAGCTTGGAAGGAAATTCGTCCAAGTAAGCTACCCCAGAAGGACTTCTGAAGTTTTATTGCTTTGATGAAAATTGTGAGGGATGCCAAGGCAACCATGGTTGTCAGGAATACAATTACTTTGCTTTCGCAGTTCCACAACAATGGCTGGTAGGGTACGCACCACATTGCATTGAAGGACGTTGTTTGGATTCTCTATCTTGGAAGCAGTTACCTCGAAAACTTGTTCTGTAGAAAAGGAAAAGAATGAGTTGGTTCTAAGGGGAAAAAAAATAATATTAGAGAGGGTCCCTATAGGTGCCTAAAAGGATAACTCATTTGCTAATATAAACTAAAAAAGAAGGGAAAACAAAGGGCACCTGGGAAGATAATTCAAGCAATCGGGTATTTTTCCAACAAAGAAGTTGTATGAGAAATCTGCATTCCTTAACTGAGATGAGCGGCAGAAGCCAGTTGCATTTCCATGAGAGGCATATCTAAAGCAGCAACACCCATAATTTAAGTCACACTCTCTGAAGAGTTACATTAAACTAATGAATGCGGTTCTGTTCTGCAATAGAGCCACATATAGATGAGGTCTACTGTGAAATGTGGGTCAATAAAATGTGAGTAGGCAAACCAATTGCACAAAGTAAAAGTAATATGCGTTGCATTTTTTAGGCAAGTAAAAGCCTTCAGAAATCAATCCAGGAACAGTTTCTAACCAATAATATGCACCAAAAGTAATTTCTAATGATGCCATGGGCATCTTCATTATTGCTTCAAAGATTTACTGCAGATATTTGCCACAGTAGGAGGGAATTATCGAAAATTTGAAGAAGAGAGCAATATATTTCCAGATGATATTTTTATATTGCACACCATCTTTTTATAAATTCTAAAGGATTTGCCCAACCTATGCCTCCCCCCTTCCCGAGAAGAAAAAAAAAGGGCTTCCCATTGGAATTCTTCCCATCAAAATACAATTCGAAAACAATTACACTCACATCTCTTGCGTATTAGACGCAGAGCTTGAGTTGTTGCCAGGAACAGTTCCCTGAAGCCTGTTCCTATCCAAGTCCAGTTCCACAAGGTTTCTCAAATTGCCAAGCTCAGGCGGCAGAGTGCCAGATAATCCATTGGATTGAAGGTTTCTGCAAGAGTCAAAGCAAATTGTAATAGTCATAGTCAGACAAAGGCAAAGGGGGTGGGGAAAGGAACCCAGTAACATCCATTTTACAAATCTTACATTTTCATGACACTGGTCAAATTTCCAATCTCAGGGGGAATGGGCCCAGTAACTTGATTCAATCCCAGATCCAAGACCTTCAGGTTTTGCAATATGCCAATTTCTTTTGGAATTGTCCCAATTAGACTATTGTTATGCAGGATTCTGAAGAAAGCACATTATTAAAGCAGGCTCCACTACTCAGTTTCAAAAATTAAAGTTACATGAATCTATTTTGATCTTAATGTATCAAAGAAACCATACAATTCTTGCAGGGAGGAGAGGGAACCCAATTCTGGCGCAAGAAATCCCCTCAGATGACAACTAGAAAGGTTTCTGCAAAATCCCCAAATCAATGAAATCGTCAAAATGGTTTCAACAGAAATATTCACACAATCACTTGCCCGTGCATAGATTTTAGGGACACTGCTACAAGCCTACAATTTCATTAACTGAATCATACAGGGAATTTTTACTGGTTCTGTGTGATGGCAAGATGTTGGCCTGCTTCAGCATTTGATATTGTACCATATGTCTGGGATATATGTGGCGGACCAAAGTAGTTGGGATAAGCTCAGGTAAGTTGAGTTGATAACTCGGATCCATATTTAAAAATCATATTTGAATGTTCTATGATATATAGACAGAATCATCTATTTTGGCTTACAAAATGAATCTCGACCCAGTGAAAAGGAAATGACTGAACAGTACCAGTAAATGCATAGACTAAAAAGATAATCTAAATCGAAACCAACTAACTAACAGGGAATAAACACCAGTAACACGGTCTCATTTCCAGACTCAGGCTAGTGGTCGCCAAATTTATATTTTAATTTGTTTCTAATATCGGCTAAACTAGCTTATGTAGTAAATTGATATTCGAACTATGTATCTCAGAAGACACTGAGATACACAGTTGAATGTGCTAGGAAATAGACAGCTTCTCTTACAGCGTGATAACATGATCTCGACTCATTGAACAGAAAATGCCGGACCAGTTGCAAGGATCTGCATCAAGCGCATTCCAATTTGATAAAACAGAAAAAGGGTCCTCATAAATTGATTCCCTGAAGGCTGTCAGAGCACGAACTGTAAAAATTCCCAAGCGTGGGGAGGGCGTAAATTAGTCTTTGCGGCAAAAAACAACAGCAAAAAGAACTACAAACACTTGGATTAAGGATCTTCACACTTTAAAAGCGGTAAAAGATAGCCTTGAAGAATAGACAGTAATCAAAATCCTAAGAAAGTAAAGAAAATGATATATACCTTCAGTGGTCACAAAAGAATCACAAGATGCAAGAAGAACACCCCAAATAACCAAGAGAAGCTGAAATGAGCCGAACGATTCCATCCTGTCTGCGAGTCTTTACACTCTATCTCTATCCTATTTTTATGAACAAGAGTCTCGCACAGAAGTCCAAAACAGGAAAAAAAGAACCCATCAACTCAAAACATCGAAAAGAAACTTCAAACTCTATCAAGGTGAAAACAGGTCTTGATCAAAGTTTTTCTTTTTTCTTCCTTTTCCTTTCATTTTGCTGCTGTGAGAAGCCGAGTACAAACTCAGTCTCAGGAGCTACCTACTAACAAGAAATCATAAAAGGGAGGCAAAGAAAATGAAGAACAAATAGAACCCAGACGTAAAAGTTGAGTGCGAACACCAAACGTGAAAGAAGTTCAAGATTCAGGAGTAAAAGAAGCAGTGTCCTGTGATTTTGGAAAACAGGCAGTGCGATAGTGCAATGAAATAAAGAAAGATCGAAACGCGGGATGTCATATCTCCTGCTTGAGATTCGGGAGGAGGGGCGGCGACCCCACTGCATGGTCGCCACGTGGAGGTCGGATGAATTCGACCCCTCCGTTCGAGCCGATAAGAGAGTATCAGCTAGAACGGAGGGGTCGGATTCATCCGACTCCCATATGGCAACCATCCAGTATCGGGTAGTACAGAAAGGAGACGATTTGAATCCCGATGTGATTATGAATGAAGCTTGTCAATCAGTTTTTTATTGGTTTGATTTGGTTCAATTGGTTTTTATTTTTCAAACCAATATAGAACTGATTATGGGGAAATGAGTAAATATTGTTGCATATGGGGAAATGAGTAAATATTGTTCGAATGCAATAGTTCAACAACAAAACATTAAACGTTAAATAATAAATTAAAAAGAGAAAAGAACATCGTTCGACAATGCTTCCCTACACTTTCTCACATGGGATGTGAAATGACCATGTCACCCTTGATCATTTTACACCCCCCGTGAGACAGTGCAGTGGAGAGGGTGTTATCGGAAACATTCTTCTTTCCAAACTAAAATTATCATCACATGCGTCAAGGCATAGCATATTAAAATTGTATCCTATATATATGAAACATTTAATTAAATAATTATCCAGCTTTATTTAATAGATTAATCAAGGATCTAACAATTATAAACAATAAATTAACTATTTATAACAATAAAACCGGACTAATTAATTTTGATTCGGTTTTTACCAATCAGTTTTGGTTCGATTTTTCTATTTCGGTTCAGAATAGACACCTTAAAATTTAACACCCACTAAGAGAATTAATTAGTACGAGAAATGGAGTAATTTGTTAATATCGTCAAATTATCACGATATGAGTTAACTTGAAAGTTTTTTTCTTTTTTTTGGGGTAAAATAACTTGAAAGATTATGACTCCCTTAATCAGAGGTGGTGGGGGTCAGGGGTGGGTGAAGTGGAACCTTTTCTTTTCACTTCTTTTGCTCTTTGATCTCGATGTTTTTGGAGTTTGATTGGTATTTTTATAAGGGTGTTGAACTGTGATTTGGTCGGTTTTTTTTTTTCTTAAATCGGGTTGGCCAGTTTTGGGTTGATAAAGAGTTCAATCTATAAAATCAAAATTGCAATGGATAAATAAGTAGCAGTCTAGTTGATTTCGATTCCTTATCAGTTTCTCTTAATGGCCAATTGTCGGTTTTTTTTTGGATTTATTATCGATTTGGGTTTGGTTATTTATACAATAAAAGAAAAATATTAAACGTTATTGGTTTTTCTGTTCCGATCCATTCAGTGAGTTATACCGACCAGTTTGATCGGTTTCAATTTTTCACTGCTTTCTAAAATCCAAAACCAATATCTAACCGAAAAGGAATTGGGTTCAACCCGGTCCCATAATTTTTTGATTCATTCCTATCAGCTGTCTTTTCTTTTTTACCTTAAATTTTGATACCCTTGTATTTACCTTGAATGGAAAGAATTATTTCTATCTTTATTTTTGATAATTGATTAGACAATTTGATTAAGAAATTTAGAGGTTATCACTGTCCATAATCAAGATTATATAGTAACTTATAAGCTAATCAAACTTAATGGATTCACAAAGACAGACAAAAAAAATGTATCGATGACAATCTCTGATGGGTCAAGTAGAGTCAAAGGGCAATTTTTTTAACTTAACTATAACATCTCCAAGAAGTCACCCAAGCGGTTACGGTCAAAAAAAGATCTTTTCCTGTTGTTTAGTTTCTCTGATTGTGATCTAGCGATTGTAATTCATTCGATGCATTGACATACGTACTGAATGACCAAAACTATATGAGACGATCCAAACCCGTTAAAATCCTAAAGTTTTTATTTTATTATTATTATATATATATATATTTTGTGTGTTTTTGAGAAAGATATTAAATTAAAATCTGACATCAGTAACGGTGTGTTTTCAATGAAAGATTAGTAGATAAGCATATAAATTTCAATGTTTGGATGAACATATATATCCCATGTCCACCTTTTTCTTTTCTTTTCCTACTTTCCCTTTTCAGCTATTTCTTTTTATTTTTTATTACATTTTTTAATAATATTTATTATATAGAAAGGATTTGGATCAAGGGAAGTTTGAAATTTTGTCTAAGGCATCTTGACTCATGCTGAAGAACTATTTTGTCTTGGAGTTGCAGCTTCCTAACAATTAGAGCTGGAAACCACATGATTCTATAAGTGGTTAATTTCAGAATATTGATAAAATATTTTTGGCATTTATACACTGTCAGTGTGATATGGAATCTCCTACACTTTACCAATGAAAGAAAGAGAGAGAGAGAGAGAGAGAGAGAGAGAGATTTTTTAATTTTATTTATTATTATTTAACTATATAACCAAGCCCCTCCTTGAACACATAAGACATGGAGATTGTTTGGGTTTGAAGAATCCTCCCCGTTGACAATGGTCCCAAGAAAAAACCAACTAAAAACAAAAGAACACAGAAACCAAACAAAGAATGGGGAGTGAGGGGTAGGAAATGGGGGGAAAAGGTGATTGAGATGTGTTTTTGAGTAATTTAATTTGAAATAATGAAAGATAAAGATGGATGGGTGGGTGGGTGAGTGGGTGAGATGATAGCTCCTCTTGTTTTTGCATTTTAAAATTCAAACATAACAGTAGACACAAGGGAGCACTTCATGGGCCTTTTTAAGTTTAGAAAAATGAACAAAAGTGAGATCTGTTTCAATGGCTTTTTAGAAGGAATGCAAGTGAGGGAGGGCCCTTAGCTCCTCCTTTTCCCTTGCCATGAAACATCATCCATGTGCTTCCTAAGATTGATTGCCTCTTTTCAGTTGGAGTACCTTCTTTCCTGATTTCCTCTATTTTCCCCCCCCCTCTCTCTCTTTTTTCTCTTTGACTCGAGAGTGTCGGTTCGGTACAAAAAAAAAAAGGTCTTATCATTACTACGTATCAATAAAATAAAATAAAATAAAATATTCAAGGTAAGATGAAATAAAAAGAAAACAAATTGTAGAAGAAGATGTTTGGAAATTTGATTGAAGGTAAAATTGATGTAATAGAATATATGAAAGCTGGCATCTACGGATTCAAATCGTCTCTTGTAGTTGGAGAGGTGTTAGAGGTGATCGCAAGGCTAGCCTTCAACCAACACACATATCGATAGGAGACGATTTTTATCCTGCATCTAGAGCCACCTAGTTAGGTAAGTGTTCAGTGCCTCATGCGACAAGCCTTGTCACTGGATTGATTCTTTTTTAATATTCCTGTATAGTATCGCTCACATGTCAATTTTCCATTGGATTTGTACGTCAATCCAATAATGAAATGAAAAGAAAAGAAATTGTAAAAGAAACTTTCAGTCAAATGTTTGGAAATTTGATTGAAAATAGAGTTGATGTAAAAGAACATTAAAGCTTGCATCTAACAGCTATCTAGTTAGGTCAGTGATCAGTGTTTCATGCGATAAGCCTTGCAACTATGGTTCAAGTAATTGGTATCAGATTGGTTAAACTGGTTGATTCGTATCGCTTTTGAATCTAATTGATTCCTGACCTGATATTTTTTTAATATTATTATACAATATTAGTCACGTGTTAATTTTCCATTAGATCCGTATATCGATCCCATCTAGATCAAATCGATTTTGAACATGATTGACACCGTGTCTGATTATTGTTGATTGTTTTGCTTAAAGATTTAGGTTTTCATTCAACTATGTTGAAAAGAGAGTCGAAGATTATGATTGACGTACATCATTTTGGAGTCCCACAATATACAATGGAACATCAAAATTATGCCTGGTTTGTTATCTATCCTAGCATCCTTGCTCGTTTTGTGTTTCTAGAAAGAAACTAATTAATTTTTCTATAGTTCATCTTGTTAGGAATGAAAACGCAAGCAAGAAAGAAAAGAACAAGCAAACAATACAAGACAATTTACCATGGTCCCACAACTAATTTGAAATACCTACATCCACCCTAGAGAATTAGAAAATTTCTAATTCACCGAGAAAAATTGTAGATCTCTTTTCACCTCACAAATTGATCATCCTTACTTTTTCTTCTTTTCTTCTCTCATTGAGAGCTAACCCTACAGAGACAATATATATATTTTCAAAAGGAACTCTACTCCCACACAATTACAAATTTATTTTGTACATATAATGGTCACAATAACCCAACCAAATAATATAAACAAATCCAATTAACTGCGTAGACCTCGCAAAATACAAGACAAACCCCAACATATCTAACAACTTGACTGATCAACCTCTTGAGAGAAAAGCTCCTTAGATTTAATAAAGTTAAAATTATCAACTTACCCAAAATCAGGTATTTTTGTTATCTGGAACCTAATTTTGAGTAATCTCCTAATTTTCCCCTTAATCAATTTAGATGTAAACCTGTTGTCCTTTATGGCCGTTCAAACTATGATCACCTGACTGCTTCTTGGAATGCAATGTAGAACAACCCACCTCATAAAATTTGAAGTTGACCTAATCTTAGGTTTGTTAGAAATCGAAGTTAAAAGTTCAAGCCATAATTTGGAGGAACCATGCATGAGATGGCGTTGCAAAAAAATGCAAAATTTTTTTTGCAAGAATTTGGGTAGTATCCGGCATATTATTCGGCCAGAATACAACATGCTCTTAGGCTGGAGAATTGCTCCGACTATCTAACACAGGGGCTAATCATGTTGTAACATGAAAGTCAATGGGTAGAATTAGAATTTTATTCTATTTTAGATAGTCTTAATTTGAAGGTACTCCAAACACAATTTATGAAACGCAGTTCTTGAAACATATAGAAACCCTAAATGTAATTTACCTTCTATAATTTATTTATTTATTTTTGATAATAACCCTCTATAATTTATAGTATATTATTTTCTGTGTTTTCTTTCTAAGATGCTTTAATATGGAGAAAAATATAATAATGAATATAAATATAATTGAAGAGCCATTAAGAGCAACAACCTTGGACAAGAAGCGAGTGATAGATCAATGGATCATGCATGCCTTGTCCAAATTGGGTCGTAGGGACCATGGAGTATTTTTCAGATGCAATTATGTGAACAGACCATGAGGAGGATTTTTATTTTTATTTTTTTTATACTAATTACTGACTTTGGATCTTCCTCTATATAAGTTTCAGTTTTAATAATATTACACTACCTATTACGTGGTAGTCTAGGTGGACTCAATGAATACGTGTAGGTTACAAGTTGGTGAACTAGGACTAGGAGAACCAGCCCAGCCAACCTGGAGGGGGGATTTTTCAATCCTAGTGGCCCAGCCCAACTAAATGTCTGGCTGGGTCAGGTGTGGCTTGAAGCGCCCATTTAGGGTCCGTTTGATAACACTCCCATCTCCTACTTCTTAGCTCCGAAGTTAATCCGGAGTAGAATGCTGATTGATAACTCCGGTTCAATATTTGACTCCCACGGAATGAATCGGTGAGAAAACATCTCTCGGAGTTAAAAAGACGGAGTGAAAAAACTCTCAATTCTTCACTCCTGGAGTTGTTTGATGGGAGATACTTGAGGGAGTCTCTCCAAATAACTCCCGATAAAACACGATTACAACTAGAATTCCTCTTTTTTCAGATTCGGTTCCTCCACCACCACGAACCCCAGTTAGATTCAGGCATGATATACTTTTAATTTATTAGGTGAACTCAAGTACTCTCTTTTGGATCCGTAGACCGTTATGGGAGAGAAGAGAATGTCAACAAGAGAAAAAAAAAATAAAATGTGACAAGGCATGAGAAAATAATCTTTTTTCCAATTATTAATCATAAACTAACCCTACATAAGTTAGCACTAAGAGAAGTTAAGGTTGTTTAGTGGGAGTAGATATCCATCTTAGACTTAACACTAAACCGGACTAAAAACCAGCGGTTTAAAACTGAATCAAATTCAACAGTTTCTAATTCAATTCGTTTGGTTTTGGACACTCAAAAGATTGTTTCGAGACTTCATAAAATTAAGGGGACGAGATTATGACCATCAATTGACAGGAAATCTATTCATCTTCTTCTATAGGACATTTACATAATTGGGTGTGTCTGAATGACACCGATCAACATTTATGGGAACCATCCAAACACATGAGAGGGTATATGTGGTATTTCAGGGTGTGGGGTTGATAGAAGTTGGAGATCTAAGGGTTGGGAGGAGGTGATGGATGCCAATTGCTTGTTGACACCGATCGATGTCAAGTAGAAAAACCCTACTTAATTTAACAATTAAAAAAAAATGCTAGATTAATAAGAATTTAAAATGAAGAGGACAATCTTCCCATGTTGAGCCTCAAGATTTCTTCACCATTTCTTCAACCTGCTTTAATGTATCCTCTTTATCTTTAAGAAAAGCTTGAATAGCCGGAGGATCATAGGGAGGTAGCATGGTGCATGGGGCTGTATCTGCAGGGGTTTTAACCATGGAATCCATCATGAACTTCTTCGCCAAACCATCTGCATGGCAAGCCATTGTCTCCGAACAAAACTCAATGGCACCGTTTGGTATAGTGGGTTTATACTTCAAGAGTTCAGCATATTCCTTCAGCAAATTAAACATGTAATCATACACATAATCCATCTTTAGCTCCTCCTGTATGAAGTTGCTTGCACGTCTTCCAATGGCTTGCGCCTGTTAAATCTCAGGAGGATTAACACCCAATAAAAGGAAAATTTAAGGAGTTCTATATAAGAAGGATGCAAAATTGTGAGAATTAAAAATATAATTAATTAATGGTAAAAGGTTTCATATATGGTCGTGTACGTATACAATCATATTTTCAGCTGTCAAATGAAGAAGTGTAAACTCAAAAATTACCCTTCTCTTATTAAATGAAGGACTGGTACTTTGATCGTGTACATACACGGCCCGTGTACTAAAACTCTTAGATTAATTAATTAAGGACAAAATTTTCTAGTTCAACAAAGCTTGAGACTGACTGATACCATATTTTACCACATTGAAGGTTGTTGTAGCTAGGATCGATATATAAAAAAATATTATTACATGTCAAAGTTCAAATTTTAGATTAGTAGGGGTGTCAAAATTGGACCCCCAAACTGAAAGCCAAATAACTTGATTCGGTCTAAACCCAATCACAACCAAACTTTATTGGGCTGAGTTTATTAGAGGCCGGTGATACATGAACATCGGATTGGGTTGATTGATTAGACAATCCAAACCAATCTAATAGGCCTAAACCAAAACCAAAACAGTCTGATAATGGACTGATAAGATCCCATTAAGCTAACATTTGTTAAATATACGTATAAGAAATCGAAACCAAACTAACTTGATAGAACCCAGTAAACCAACTTATTATTAAATATACATAAAAAAAACCAAAAAACCGATAATGGATGGACAAGAGGCATTGAGCTAGTCTGATAAAATCCCAATTGTCAAACTGGACCGAAAGTGAACTTCTGTTATTGGGTAGTAAATGGGTTTGAATGTACAGATGTGAAACCAGACTGAACCTACCCATTGACACCCAAATAGATTCAATTCTATGTTGAGATAGTCCACCTGAATGTACTTGTACAGGGTGATCTGAACTCTATGTTCTGTTGGTGTAAATGCATGTATAGAGTTATAGAAACAGTTAAAAACTGTCCATGAAATAAAAGATAGAATTACCTCTTGTTTGTAAATGTTTCCCCAGTCGATTGCAAACTTAATCTCTCTGCAGATATCGTCGCCCTTGATGGGAAAGTAGTGATACATGGGAATCAAACTTCTAGTGGTGAAGTCATAGTATTGAGGCTTTACGAACAAAGTTACAGAATCACAAGCCAGAACATACTTCTGGCTAATAGACCAGCCTCTTCCTTCTACGTAAATCCTATATTTATGTCTGCATTGTTTCGCTACATCTGATTCTTTAAATCCTTCTTGAATCTCCTTTTTCCAATCCTGCAACAACTTATATATTAGCATGAACTTCCATGCATACATATATACTGATAATACCTAGAGTCATCAATGAATAAAGAAATTAAAGATAAGTTCGTCAGTTCAACCTGAGCATAGGCCCGAACTTTCCAATCCTTCTGGTCAGTAGGACTGCATTTCATCAGGTCTTTCCTGGCTTTGGATGTACCGGGGTTCCCTTTCCAGAAAGCATAAGGTTCCCTTTGAATCCATTTGGTTCTCTCGTTTCCTTCTTTCAGTTCCTTTATCAAAACTTCCCACGGCTTTATGTTAATCTCTGGCCTACAGCAATGATCAACAAAATAAAAATATGAAATATTAAATCAAATTAGTAACCTTGAATGCGTTATATACTTGAGAGTCCTTCCATTTACTAGTTCGAATTTTTAAATAAAAATTTATCCACAAATTTTTCGCACCATTGTTACAAGGGCTGCATGAGAAGCTCTCTCCTGATATTTAAATAAGGGTAGGCCATCTGCATGCCCAGTCTAAGAGAGCCCAGGGGTACCACAAGGGCAACCCAAGATGTGGCGTTAAGGAGAGTCTGAATGTGTGATACTATAACCTCCAGCTAAATAAGGCTCAACTGTCTTAACGCAAACGGTTGAGTTTGGATCACCTGCATGTGCATGTATTCTCTATGGGATCCCATCGTCGTTGATATGGTATGGGACCTACTTCTAGAGTATGAGACCCATTGGATATGAACAGTGATGAGATCCTAAAAAAATACATGTACATACAAGTAAACTATTCTCCAAACAATTGTGCTAAAAAATGGCCATCCTTGGCGGGTGAGTATAATTTTGTAGATGGACCACTTGCTCGGTAACATCTCACCCATGGGTCATGGAGAAAAAAAGACCAAAGTCAATTTGGAATTTTTGCCAGCCTTTTAAACAGTTGACGTCGTTTGGCTAGGGGCTAACAGTTGAAGGAAAATAGATAAAAAGGGAGATTCCATCAAGAGAGAAAGAGACGAAAGGGGATCACCTACATGTACAGTACATGGTGTAGAAATTCTCTCCTGCCCACCTGTCGTTTGCCAAGGGTGGGATTTTAGTCGGCCCACCTCCCCATGTATTGGTAGGCGGGTTGACTGATCCCCAGCCCTTGGATCAGCGACAGGATCCTCCTGCCGCGGGAGAGGATTTCTTTCCCATTACATGTACATATGTACATGTATTCTTTATGGGATCCCATCATTATCGATGTGGTGTGGGATCCACCTTTAGAGTGTATGACTCACTGAATATGAACAGTGATGGGATTCTATAGAGGATACAAATACGTGTAGATGAACTATTCTCTAAATTAGATGAATATGAACAGTGATGGAATCCTATAGAGGATACAAATACGTGTAGATAAACTATTCTCTAAATTAGATTAACGAAAATAGAAGGAAGAGGGAAAGTAAGGAATAAGGAATTTTACCAACCCCAGAAGGACCAGTCAGGAAAAACGATAGCCGAAGACCAAGAAGTCCCACAATAGTGAAACAAGGGTGGTGGAACAGTAGCGTTTGGTTTCGGGTAATCGCTAGATTTGATGGCAGGCCGATCATCGCAGTTAAACATGAGGTCCAAGTCCGGCAACCTTCCAGGGTATTTTCTCAGTAGCTGCACAATCCCCCACCATGTAAACAGGTCCCTCGTTTGAAATGCTTGTTTGTACTTCTTTATGTAAACCCTTCCTTTTACAATAACCAATCGGAAAGAAGCATTTTTTTTGGCTTTCATCATCATATCTCTTGTGATTCCTGTGACCTTCCACGGCTTTAGATCTTCATGGATCCACCGGAAATACTCTGGGCATGAAACGTTATGATCATTTTCTGTGGTTTCAAACTTCACTGGAGAAACTGTTGCTGGGCATCTCTTTGTTTCGTTTAGCATCGAACAATTCAATTGGAATTCTGGTTTCTTCAACTCTGATGAGGGACTCTCACTTCCAGACTGGTTTTGAATTTTGAAATCCAGAAAACTTTTTAGCGTCACCCCATTGATTGACTGCAAAGGACAAAAACAATGTTTTACTAAAAAAGGATAAAGGCGTACGTGAGATCCTCTCTCCCTCTCTCTTTGTTTCTGAAATCATAATGAGATGAGGTGAGGGTTGATTTTGTGGAAATTCAACCCTAAAAAAACGTCTCAGGTGTTCTTGTTACTGTAGGGTTTGAAGAGGGATAGCATGTAAGCCGTTTAACCCCCACAACATGTCTTACCCCCACAACATGTAAAAATCCTACCCTAATCATATATAAAAATAAATGAATTGGAAATAAATTAATATCATAATATAAAGATTTTCTAAGTCTACGGCGAGATGATAACTGTTTTACTATCTATGGAGAATAGGTCTTCTCCCTCGTCTTGTTCTTGATGATTAACCAATAGACTCACCCAACAAAATAAAGGACATCTTACTCACAAAAGGTTAATGCATGGATTATGGTAAATTGGCCATAAACCTAACCTACTAGACTACTCTAAACAAAACCAGACCCCCACCTGGCCGGCACGCTGGTCATCTGAGCTAGAATCTCCGGCGAAGAAAGAGAAGAATAAACAAAGACAGTACTATTTCAATTGCAAGAAAGAGACTTACATTATCGATCCAGTGAGCACAAACGAAAGCAGCAAGGAAGAGAGAGAAGAATGTCAGAATGGTCTTTGCAGTTGCAGGTCCATTCTCCATTAGCTGCCATGTATCGCTGTTTTTTCTCATACTCCCCTTTAAGAGTTGAAGAAATTATCCAGGAAATTTAATCCTTTCCAAATGGGTCCGATCTTGTCTGTCTCTACACCTTCTCCTCAACTGAAATTCATTTGTTCGATCCAATCTGCTGTTATCAGAGAATAAGGACGATGATAAGATGCTTGGAGAGGGGCCAAAAAAAAGAAAAAAAAAGACAAGGTGAAATGAAATGGGAGAATACCGATTGCTGTTTTGTTATTTTCTGTTCAAATTTCCAAACAGAAATAACAGAATTGTACTCCCCTTTCTTTGTTGGGTTGGTTAAAACAAAGAAAGGGGCCTTCAACACTAGGGTGGCAAACTGGGAACGGCTCGCTCTTAATTAATAATTAAGGACGTGAGATCAATATATAGAAACCAGAGGAATGAAATATTATTTTTATCAGTGGACGAAGCTGGCTGGCTTGTGGTTCACCTTCCACCTTTGCAACATCCCCAATTACAAGACGTGGAAAAGCATCAAAAGGTTATTAATGGCAGAATAATGTTTACTCGGTCCCATCTCAAAAGTCTTGATCTTTTTAAGTGGAAACTCAACTCTCCCACGATGGGCAATGGGATTCAACCCAAATATTAGGCTGAGGATCGTGGCTTCCTCATTTCTACTAGAAAACAATGGACGGTGGCCTGTGGATATTATTGTCTTATATAGAACAGATGTCTAATCACCATAAATTAAGAAAAAAAAAAATGGAGGGTGGGAGAGGAGTGCTTAGAGGAAAAAAATGTATAACCACAAACTAACCCAACTAAATCAGCATTAAAAGATAATAAGATTGATTAGTGGAGTAGATATATATCCATATTTTATATAAAGAGAGTCAAACTTAGAGAATGGATTAAAATACATGGTAGGGGTGTCAACCCGGTTGGTCCGGTTAGGTTTTGGTTCAGTTTAAATATCTTCTACTTTAAGGACCCCATGATCAAAATCGATACCAGTTAATAATCAGTTGGTTGGTTGTTAATTATTTCTTAATTGATGGTTTTTAGTCAGTCATAATTGTCCTGGTTTGTGCTTTTGATCCTAACTGGTTGGTCTATTGGGCTAATGGAGTTGGACCAAAACTAACTAATTAATAAAAATAAAAACAAAAACTACATATCCTAAAGTCAAACTGGGTCATTTAATAAACGATCGGTTTGGCTTTAGTTGTATTCAAGCAGTTTTAGTCGGGTCTGTTGGGGGTGGGGGAACCTTGATATGAGAGTCTGAGACCCCTAATACTTTGGTGGGCCCATATATATGAAGAGGATCTTCAAACATGAACCCATTTCATAAGTAAAATTTCAGCTTAAATGAGGAGAATATATGGATAAGGTTTAAATGGATGATTGAAATAGAAGGGGAACATGTCAATTTTTTTTTTGTGAAATATATATGCCAATGAATGAGAAGATATTTGATTGAATTAAAATATAAATTTTATTAATCGAAACCATTTTCTAAGTATGTAAAGATGAGATGGTTACATCATCTTCCCATTTGCCACGATGAGTTAGCTAAGGGTGTAGTAAAGAGATCCCATTAGAGTATGCTAATAAAAGAAAGTTTCTCCATTAAAAAAAAAACGAATAGTAAGACATATTGGTATCATATACATTAATGGGAAAATAAATGTATAAAAAAAAACCAGCAATCATTTGGAGGAGGAGAGAGAGAGAAAGAATATCCAAATTTCAAAGAAGAGAAAGCATGTACTCTCCCACCATCCCACCCACCCAAATAAAAATAAATTAAGGGTTCTAATTTTCATTTTCTTGGTTAATTTTCAAATATAATTGAATGTAGGAACGATTTTTATTTATTTATTTATTTATTAAATAAATAAACGTAGGAATGTTTACTATCACTCTTCTGTATTCACTATTCACCTTATATTTATTCAAATTCTCCAATCCCAAACTTCTTGTTTGATTCCCCTAAAAAAAGTGAATTTGCACGTCCAAAGACTGAAACATGATATACTCTTCGATCATATTAATTTGTTTGGCCGGGTTACCCCGTTTTAGAGAGAGGGTTTTCAATCGAACACTAGAGAAATCTAAGGATGCGGGCAAAGGAGGGCATCATCGAAAATTTGTCGGGGTGGGTTATTTGTCGTTGATTCTTGTCGAACATCTCTGATTTGGTAGAACAGAAAATCTTTTAATTTCCCTAATTATATTTGCTCAAGCTTATCTCTTTCTCTCTCAGCGTTGCAATGTAGTATTGGTTGGACTATGGAGGGTAGTGCTGAGATTTGTCAACTAAACCCAATGAATTACAGTGACTTTGCCGTTTTCAAATAAAAATTTCGGCTGCAGAAATTTGTTTTGGGAGAAGTAAGGTAACGAAGGTATGAAAATTTGGGGGTCAGCTACCGATCGATTGGGTTAATCTAGGTGGATAAGACCTATGAAGTATTTTTTTTCCTTTGACCATTAAATCCAAGTATTGGTATTGATCTAGTCGATTTGTATTGATTTTGAACTTGATCGATTCTAATAGATATCTATTTTCTATTGGATTGACACATGTATCCAATCCGGATCTGTTTTGTACATGGCTGATTTAAAACCTTATATGTAATTATTCCTAAAAGAGGAAGATGAGCAAGAAGAAAACAAATAAATACCCTTGAACCCTTCTTCCTTGATTTAGTCTCTCCTACAAAAATAAGGCCCAAAATTAAGTTTGCATTTGCTTTGCATTGTTGAAATGCATTTCACATGACAAAAATAGTATTTGATATTTTTTTTTCTCTTTCTTCAAACATGGATGTAAAAAAATCATCTCCAACGCGCCAGCCTTCCAGCCCGTCAACTGATGGGCTGGAATGCATTGGTATGCGTGCCGGTGCATTCCAGCCCGTCAGATGACGGGCTGGAAGGCTGGCGCGCGGGAGAGGATGTGAGTCCATCATGGACTAGGTTATGAAAACACCGTCCTTTCCGGAACTTGCTATTTTGTTCATTTTGTATTCGAACTTCAGAACATAAATGCCTAACTCATTAGTCCATTCTCATCTTATTATAAAAAATGCATTCTCTTTTCTTAGAATGCATTTCTAAGACTACATTTCAAGAATGAATACCAAAACATAGCCTAAAAATGACCGATTGCGTCAGTTTTGATCCCCAAATGCAAAACCGAGATCCGTGAATAATCGAGCAATTGGTCTCAATCTTTAATTGGTTTTGCCTAATTGATCCTTAATTAGTTGATTTGGCTAATCAACCCACAATATAAAAGATATGCAGAAGTAGTTAAAATGAGAATTCTAAATGTTTTAAAACATTGCTATGAATTTATATATAAAATTTTCAACATTTATCCTTCTTTGATCGGTAAAAATATGATAAAAGTTTTAACAACTAATCTAAGCAAATTTCTTAAGAGCAAGTCCCCTACGAATGATGGGTTGATTTTTTTACAATTATTTGTACAAAATTTTATAAACTGAGTTTTCTCTTCACTCACTATGAAGAGAGATCTGTTCACTCACCACTTTTATTGTTGTTGGATAAGATTCTTTAGACACTTAAGGGTAGTTTCGAGATTTCGTACAATTTGCGGGGAAGGATTATGACTATAAATTAACAGCCAATCTTTTCACTGTGAGGGGTGATAAAAAATTTTCAAAATTTATTCTACAAGACCTTTACATAATTAAAAAAAAAAAATTGCTTAGTCGAGAGCAGACTGACCCTGATCGGTTTGGGCTGGGTCAGGTTGGCCATGATCGAACCTATCTCAGCTCAACCCAATTCATTCTAGAGTATGATATAGTTGTAGGGAAAATGGAGGACACATTGTAGGTGAGTACTTTTCTCTCTCTCTCTCTCTCTCTCTCTTCCTTCCTTGTAACCAGCTACCGCTGGTTCTTCCTTATTCCCATTTTCCCACTAGTGTATAAAATTCCAATATAGTTCACTAGAGTAGGGATACATAGGAATCAGACTTCATATAGTGAAATTGTAATATTGTATTCAATGCCTCTCACACCTAGGAGTATCGGTCAGGCCTAACGAGTCCCACCAATGTAATATCTTGCACCGTGATCGACATGTTTAACTAATCGGTCTTAATTTGTGAGACATTGACTTGTTTATATTCAGTCCAGTCGGTCTCAGTCCCTAATCAGTCTTATGTTACTCGGTTTACGAGACATTGACTTGTTTATATTCAATTCGGTCGGTCTCGGTCTCTAATAAGTCTTATGTTACTTGGTTTAATCGACTATTACCGTCCATAATCGATTATGCTATTTAGTCTTATGCTCTGTTATGTTATTCAATCTCACCCTTGACCCATATTCAATTGCAATTGATCATTATTTATTCTACATTCACAAAATTTAATATGCAATTTGCCTTTGTCTTGTTGAACTTCGGTTTGTCGTTGTTTTGTTGAATTTCAATTTGTCTCTGTCTTGTTGAACTTCAAGAGAGAGAGAGAGAGAGAGAGAGAGAGAAAGTAAAAGTTAAAAACATATATTTAGCATAAAGATAAATAGGAGGGAAAAAGTGGGTGGGAGAAATTAGAAATGAAAATTATGTTGGTTTATATCAAGTCATTCTTGTCTACGCTGGGTCGATCGTCAATCGGTCTTTAATCAGTCGGTCTTTAATCAGTCGGTCAATCACCCGCTTTCCTGATTTCGAATCCTAGAAGTTTTCTAATCCTAGTAGGGTTACTAAACCCTATTTCTAGCCTATAAATACACCCTTAAACCTCCTCAAATCATTTCCATTGTCTCTCACAAACCCTAGAGAAGAGAAAGAGGTTGGAAAGGAGAAGGGGCTAGGAAGAAGAAGGAGGTGCCGCCATTACCGTTCGACGACGCTTTCATTACGCCAGTCAACGGTAAGTGCTTGAATCCATCTTCTTATCCTATGTTAGTTGTGTGGGTGGATCAATACCATGCAAAGTAGGTATTGATCTAAAACTCCTAAATTGGCCAATAAACCCTAAGTTGCCGTCAAACCCTAGATTCGAGTTTCGAGATGATATTCATCGAAACGAGACTTGAATGAGTTGGGGATAACTCTAACTCGAAGCCTAGACTTAGAATGGATAGGAGAAACCCTGAAAATCCATGGAGGATGATCGTCGGCAGTCGAAAAACCCATGTATGGTCTTCCGAAGACATACCGGTCGACTATACCGGTTGCACATAGTGCGACCGGTATGTTGCGACCGCTACCTCTCGGGAGGTTATCTGTGGGGACCGGCCGACCATACCGGTCGCCAGTCTTTCCCATAGAGCTGCGACCGGTATGTTGCCACCGGTCAGCTCTATGAGGGTATTTGTAACCCTGTTGGTTTCCGACCAACATAAAACCCTAAACAATATATTCTAATGAAACCTAAATAATATTGTAGGACTTTGTGACATATCGTTTGGACCTTGCGACGTGGAGCAAGTTATCGAACGAGCGTCAGGTAAGGAAATCTGACCCAAACCTAATAATTAATGGACAGTAAATTGTTGTTAATCACCTGATTGTATGAGATGTGTTGTTTGTGCATATTCACATGCCATCCTTTACTTTCAGTTATTATTACTGTTCATGCATTGATAGGATGTGATTGTTAGGCATGTGATTATTTTTGTTAGTGTGTGGAGTAGGGCATGGGCTTGGGATCGCTCTTCACATTAGCACCTTTTGTAGTATTCTGTCTTAACATGCTTGGTACGGGTGAGGTATCAGGGGAAGGTCGTGGTACGGTGGTCTCCGATATTGATATTGTCCCGGCCATTGTTATGTGGTACTATGGATTCCGAGTCGACGCTGGCTTGTCCACGATGCTTTAGCTCTATCTCTATGCCGTAGGGAGTTATGTTGGGATAGGGTCTACCTGCGTATTGTTTCTATCCTAGTGGGTTAGTTGCGGATAGGGCATCAGGGGAGGTGTGGGAATGCCTTAGCTCTATCTCTATGCCGTAGACGGCTATGCTGGGATAAGGCATACATTGATGACATATAGGATTGGTTAGTTGCGAGCCCAGTTTGCAAGCCCTGACCAGTAGGGGCTTAGGTACTGGTATGGGTAGAGTATCAGGGGAGGTGCGTGGGTATCTTAGCTCTATCTTTATTCCATGGTGGGTGCATGTGGGCCAATGGGGGTGTGATCCATGAGGTGCCACACACTCGTGTATAGAGGTGCGGGGGCCACCAAACCTTTCTATAACACATTGCAAACTTAAAACCAGACCACAACATAAAACTGATTGTTACTCATGCATAATCTTGTGAAACTGTCTGATGGTCTTACTGAGCTGTGTTGGTAGCTCACCCTTTGTATATACATTGTTTTTAGATGTTGATGCAGGATACACCGTGGACGACTACGTGAACGCTCCAGCGTATGGTGGTGTGGCTGCTTTGGATGTATAAGCCGGGGAGGACGAGCATGATGCTTCATGCGAGTGCCCTTTCTGTGTGTACTTGTGATGGATTTTTATTTAGTTGTTTCAGTTATTTTCGTTTGATAGTAAGGGATGTAAAAGATATTTATTTTATGTGTTTGAATTTGAATAATGGGATATTTATTTAAATTATCAATAGACACTCAGTTCATTCTATTTAAAGTCTTCCGCTGTATATTTACATTCTGATTGTGGTTATGTGTAATGGTTTGTATGGGTGGACACGGCCTATTCGAGATCCTGGTGTGAACCGTTGGTTCAATGACGGTTCACTCACACCATTCTGGTTGGATCAGAATTGGGGTGTGACAGGTGCTTTTGATACGGGTGCGGCTCCGGGTAGAAGGTCTATTACAAACTCTATGGCTCGGTCGGGTGGTAATCTGGGTAGTTCCTCCGGAAATACATCGGAAAAATCTCGCACGACATCAATATCTTCCATTCGTGGCACGTCCTTGGTTAGGTCGACCACTGATACTAGATATCTGACAGCCCCTTTCTCAAGGCACTTCTTAGCCTTAAATGCTGAGAGTATGAGCTTTCGTCTCCTGGGAAGTTTGGTTCCCGAGAAACTGAATTCTGCTCCTTCTTTATCTTTAAATGTTAGCTTCTTTTCGGCGCATAACAGATTTGCAGAATGCCGAGCTAACCAGTCCATTCCCAAGATGACGTCAAAGTCTGCCATCTCAAGTTGTATCAAGGTTGCATCCAAAGTCTGCTCTCCAATGAGAACTGGACATGGTCCATAACCTTTCTCTAATTCCACTTCTAATCCCATCGGTGACCGTACAAGTAATTTGTAGTCTAATGTTTTGATGGGCAAATTGGTCTTCTTTCCAAACGACACAGATATAAATGAATGAGTAGCTCCTGAATCAAAGAGTACTCTGGCGGATATGCCATTGATAGGTACGATACCTGTGATTCGTTTTTACTTAGTCTACATGCTCAATCGATGTAATTAAAATCTTAAAAGTTTTGGTCATACCTGTGACCACATCGGGCGATGCGACAACATCTTTCGATGTAACAAAGCATATACCCGTCCTTGATGTAATCGCTTCTTGGGTTTTGGGCATTGTCTTGCCATATGCCCCGGTTGGTTGCGATTAAAGCACTTCGGGACTTCAAAATTTGACTTTGGCTGTGGTTGAGCTGCTGAAGTAGGCTTCGATGGAGTAGCCAAATTCTGAGGACGAAAAGGTTTATACGTCCTATTATTGCCTCCGTTGTAGGTGTTTCCGGCTGGTCTCTTGATTCCTCGGTTCTGGGAGAAATAGCTCTCCTTCTGGCTCGATTCAATTACTCGAGCGATCTGGACAGCTTCGTTGTAAATCTTCTTCTCTAAGCCCGAACATTTTCTCTTATTGGTACAAACTCAAGAACTCTTTTTCCATTGAGTCTCTGAAGCTTCGTGGGAAATATTTCTCGAAGAACGCTTCTTTATATATAGCCTATGTCAGTAGGGCATGTCTGGTCAATAAGTATGTTTTTATGGATTTCCACCAATGGTGTGCGTCGCCTTTGAGCATGAAGGTGGCGCATAACACTTTCTCTTCTTCTCGAAATAGTCATCATAAGGAAATTTCTCTCTATCTCGTCTATCCGAGTGTGCTGGCCACAACGGATCAGGACGGTTTACCGTTGAATTCCTTAGGTTTCATCTTCGGAAATCTCTCTACTAGTCGGGAGTGATCCAGTTGGTTTTGGGGGTTTGCCCCAAACATATAGTGTGGATACCGATAGTTCCCTTGGGCTGCTTCTTGGACTTGCACTGGAATTGGTGCAGCCGGTTGTTGAGGTGTCCGTTGAGCTGGGTGATTATCCACTCGGTGCTGCACTAGCTTGCCCGGTGTGCATGGTTGCAACCGAGTGGCTTGAAACATAACTCCCATTGTAATCTGCATTTGAGCTTGTGCGTGTTGCATTTTTGTAGTTGTTGTGCCGGATTCATCACTCACGTTGTTAGCTCCGGTGGTGGTGGTGGCAAATTTATAGGTTTTGCCGGTTCGGGATTACCCTGTGCATAATTGTTCTCTTGACTAGTCTCATCCGCCGGTGGTGGTGGTGGGACTGTGTTTCGGGTCCGTCGGGTAACTCTACGTCCGGACATAATTCTTTTCGATGATTGGTGGTGCCTGAAAATTATCAAAATAGGTGAGAAATCATGTATATGTCATGTCGGCACGTTAACCAATAATCAATTCCAATTCGAGCTCATTTTATAAAAAAATACTGTCTTTTTCCGGGTATGGAGGGTCGATGGTATGTCGGACCCTTAATGTCCGACCCTCTAGTTTCCCCGATTCAGTCCGAGAGCGGAGGGTCGATTAGAGGGTCGATGGCCCCGGGTCGAAGTTGTCCGACCCTCCGACCAAAAATCAGATTTTTAAAGTCCGATTTTGGGTCATTTTCTATTATTTCCCTCCCGTTTCGACTCGTCTCTTCTCTCCGAGTTGCTACAAGTACTACTTCATTGTTGTGGATCATTCTTAGTCCGAGTTTCGACATCCACATCACCTCTACAGGTATACTTTCCCAACTTTACCTGTTTTTAGGTTTTTATTTCTAGGTTTTTGCTAATTTAACTTGTATTTTTCAAATTAAACTTTTTCCAACCGTAAAAATTTGATTTTTATTGGGGGCTTTTGTTGTTGGTGTCTTGAGGAATTAAAGCCCTAAAATTTTTTTGAGTTTCATCGGTTGGTTATCGAGAAACTTAAATTTTTCTCTTTTTGCCCTAATTTGTCGAAATTTTTTTGATTTCTTGAAATTTCTTCAAATTGGACCTTGTCAGTTACCATTTCATGCTGTTTAACCGTTGTGTGATATGATGGAACTTACGTAAGTCCTCCCGCCCACTTGTATGGGTGAAAAGTGAGGCTTTTGACCAACTTACGTCGTTATAATGCCCGATTTTTAAATTTTTATCCTATTAACTCCTTGTTTTCTTTCTTTTTTTTCTTATCTGCGAGATACTATGGTTCGTACCAAAGTACCCGAGTTCGTGATCCGCTCGCTTCCGCTCCAATGAAGGCGAGGCACAGTATGCCTACTATACGGGCAAGAAAGTGGAAGGGGGTCGTATGGTGAACCCGGGCCGAGCTAGCCTTGTTCAATGTAGAGAGAGCTTTTGGTGATATGGGGTGGCTCCCTGTCATCACATACGATGCGTGCACACGCCCGAGTTAGTGCGCCGGGTTCTCATCAGAACCTTCGGGATTGTGGGAAACCACAACGATGTGGAGCTTGGTCGGGAGTTGCGCATCACTAGCTACGTCAAAGGGGTGCAGATTTCCTTTGATTATCGGCAGCTGGCCGACTGTTGGGCATTCCTTATGATGGTCCTATGGTGTACCGTGCACCCGGTGAGCACGATTTTATTGAGACGTGGTTGCGGGCCGAGATTGATAGTCGGTTACTACAGCCCGATCGCTGCGGATGAGGGCGTGCTACTTGCGTTCGGCTCCACGGGTGTTCCGTAGGATCATTCAAGATAACCCGATCCCGCAGAGTGGGCATTATGAGAGGGTGTCTCGGTGACCGCGTTTTGATCTACAATATATGCACTCATCAGCCCGTCTGTCTTCCTTACATCATCATGCGGACGATGATCGGTGCTACATTGTCCGGTCATAGGGGTAATCTACCCTATGGACGTATGATCACCACACTATTGATTCGCCCGGGGGGTTGACCTGGTAGATGAGAAGATTCGGGGAGAAGACCTTCTCGTCGCCTCTAGATTGGGAGGCTATATGCAAGATGGGACTTCGAGACGCTCGGGTTAGCGATGATGAGAGGAACACGATGGTGCGCCCTCACATTCGGGTTGAGGTGGGCGATCTTCGAGGCTGTTGCTGCTGCTTGAGCTCAAGTGGATCCCGTCGACGATGATGATCGTATGTACATGGACGTCGACGCGATACCCCCGCATTCACCTACACATGCGGCTGGAGTTGGTACTTAACATGCGACGGATTCTGTACCTGAGACTGGTCATTCTCATGAGGCTGGTCCTTCGGATCCGTCTTCCGATATGATGGAGATGTTGCGAGATCGGAGAGACTCGGCGCCGATCGGACCGGAGGATGGAGGAGTTGCTAGATGCTCGGCGCATGAGAGTGGATGAGCTGTTGGAGACCCAAGCGTGCGGCGACCGAGGAGAGTAGCCGATCTCACGCCTAGTTTGCAGACGACCCGGACTCGGATAGCCCTGGTTGACCGGAGTCTATGCCGAGGACTACGACGAGAGATCGTGAGGCTCCACCTCCTTCCTTCGCCTCCCGCTTCCGATTGTACTTTTTGTTTTTCCCGTACTTGGAGTAACTGTCCGGGTTGTGGACCGTACTCGCTTTAGATATATATTTACACTTTGTTTCGCTCTCATTGTATGTCAACTTGTTTCTCCTTTTAATAGATGTATTATTCTCTTTTTAAATTCGGTCTCAACATCACTTGTGCTTATAATGTGTTAATATTCATGTTTTTATTTTATCCTATCTCAGTTCACTATTCTTTGTGAATGTATGATAGTTCAGCGGGCAAGGCCTGAGATGCTCTGATACCAAGTTATCACACCCCAATTCCGCACATTTCAGAATGGTGTGATGAATCGCTAAATAACCAACGGTTCACCCAGGATCTCGAATTGGCTATCCCCGCGTTATCTGAACCTCCATACATCCATGATCATAATCAGAGTAAATACACAATAGCGGAAGTCTTAATAAATAAATGAACTGAGAACTAAAATGATATCCATAAATAATAGCAAATTATTCTGTATTCAACTTGAGACATAAATATTTAAACATCAAATACATGTCTTATAATTCCAATAAAGAAACCTATAAAAATATCTAATCAAATACACACGAGTTGCACTCGCAAGAGGAGTCGTGTGTATCTACTTTAGCCGGCGTCCACATTGCCGCTATATTCCCGCACGCGAGCCGCGTTCATATAGTCTTCAAGCGTGTAACCTGCATCATCAACTAAAAATATTTGACGTCGAGGGGTGAGCACACAACACGGCTCAGTGAGTAGTCAAAACAATGCAACAATACATATGCATGCACATCAATTTATATCTTTGGTCTGGTTTGAAGTTTGCAATATGCAATAGAAAGGTTGAGGTAGCCAAAGGTCGCGTTTATTGACTCCGCCTCTATACACGAGTGTGTGACGTTACCCGAAGATCACGTTTATCGTCAACTCACATGCACCCAATCATGAACATTATATAACAAATGTTACGTTTATTGCTATATAGTGCCATACCAACACGTAAGCCCCTGTTGGCGAGGGCTACAAACTGGGCTCGCAACTAACCAATCCTAATGCCAAACAGTGTATCCAAGGCCTCACCCCTGCATCCCTCAGAATGTCCATAGAAATAGAGCTAATGCCCCCCGGCAGAGTCAGAGACTACAAGGCCCGAGACCACCTCCCCTGATACTCTACGACATAATAGTTCCGCTAAGGTAATGACGATACGACGATGCCAATGCACAAGACTTGAGTTAGAGATAGAGCTAAAGTGCTGAGACCCGCCAAAGGTTAACGTTTATTGACGTCCTCATCACACCTCCCTTGATACTCGCTCGCATCAAGTACATCAACCACACACATACAAGCACATGCCTATTCCTATCATCATCATCATCATCATGTTATAAACAATAAAGTAAATATGCATGAACAAGTAATAGAAATATTGGATGGCATCTTTGTATGCACATAACAATCATATTCGCATAGAATCAAACATAGCATAGGACTCAAGAAATAGAAAACAGTTTATTATTAACCAATTTAGTTTGGAGTTAAGGTTCCTCACCTTAGTTTGCTATATGATGTTTTTCCAAGCTTTAAAATCACATCTACAGTGTTATTATAATGCTAGCAAACCTAACAAAGTCGATGGAATTTAATTAGAATTAATTCCGAATTTAAAAACCATGCTGTTAACTGAGGGTCGATCAGAGGGTCGATGCTCAGAATGCATAGGGTCGATGGGTCTATCGACCCTGTCCTCTGTCTGAACTTCCCGAATGCTGAGGGTCGATGGTCAGGGTGCATAGGGTCGATGGGTCTATCGACCCTGTGTGCGGCCCTCTGTGCAATCAGGTCCAATTTCCAGTTTTTAATTCATTCTTCATGTTTGGGGTCCTATGGCTTGCTCCCACATTCCATTAAACATTCATTCCATGGTCTGAAACCATGATTCATCCTCTTAAATAGCTTTCATGCATTCTCTTAAGGTTTTCCATGAAAACCTAACCATGGATGGATGGTTTGGGTTTCTCCGAAATCCTACTCTCAACCATATCTAACCTAAGGTCTGTAGAAACTCATGGAATTAGTATCCATACCTGAGAAGATTACTTTTCTCTGGAAATTGTTCTCCTTTTTGCTAAGTCTTCTTCCTTGCCTCTTTTCTTCCTCTTTTCCTTCTTCTCTCTTTCTCTCAATTCAATTAGGGTTGTGAAAGGAGTGAAAGTGGCTTAGGGATGTCCTTTAATAGAGTAGGAATGTCCTATAATAGTCCCATTGAGATTTGGAAAGAATCCCAATCGAAAATTAGGAAGTTTCCTAATTTCAGTTTCGGCTGTAAGTGAGGGTCGATTAAAGGGTCGATGATCCCGTCGACCCTGTGGTCTGACACTGTCCGACCCTCTGTCCATTTTTCAGGGTCTGAGTTTTTAATTTGAGAGGGTCGACCCTGTTTAGCTGGGTATGCGACCCTTGCTCTATTTTAAGTGTTTTTGGGTCGATTTGATACTTGGGATCTCGCTCTCCTTCACGCCCTTGGTCCATTGACTCGACCATGATGGGTAAACCTGGTTCAAGGTGGTAAGATCGGGTTAGTTTGACACGGGTCTTACATCTTTCATAAGTCTTTGCCTGATATCCAAGTCTTCACTTTTAAGAACACATACTCTCCCTTTATATCTTAACACCTTTTCAAGGTCCAAAGTGAAATCAGGAGTAGTCCTACCTTTTTCGAGGTCTTCTTGCACTATCCTCAGATAGGGGTCTAATTGAATAACTATTTTTACTTCGTCTATCAGATCAGGTACAATCTTCAATGTGGCAAACATATTTGAAAATCGATGAATAAATCCTTGGTTGGTTGATCCATCCGGTGTATCTATCACGAACTGCTCATTACCATAATTGAATACTTTTCCTGTAACACACATTACCGCATTTGTATTAACTTCTCCCTGGGATTTTATCATTGCTTTTCTTGTTTAGCGCATCAGCAACTATATTAGCCTTCACTAGATGATACTGGATATCGCAATCATAATCTTTTAGCAACTCCTGCCATCTCCTCTGTCGCATGTTTAATTCTTTTTGATTGAAAAGATAAGTAAGACTCTTATGATCTGATTTAATATAAAATTTCTCACCATACAAATAATGTCTTTATATCTTGATAGCATGTATTACTGCTGCTAATTTCAAGTCATGAGTGGGATAGTTCTTCTCATGTGTCTTCAGTTGTCTTGAGGCATACGTAATTACTTGTTCTCCTTGCATAAGTACACATCCTAAACCTAATCCAGACGCATCAGTGTACAAGGTAAATGATTGTCATAGGATAGGAATAGTCAAGATGGGAGCTGATATCAATTTAGCTTTCAATGTTTGAAAACACTCTTCACATTTATCGGTCCAAACAAAATTTTCTCCTTTCTTTGTGAAACTGGTGAGAGGTACAGCATTCTAGAGTAATCTTCCATGAATCGTCGATAATAACCAGTTAAACCTAGGAAATTTCTAATTTCTGCAATATTCTTAGGTGCTTCCCATTTCACAATGGTTTCAATCTTGCTAGGATCCACTTTAATTCCTTCAGCGGATACAACATGTGTAAAACCCGCACTCCATGAACCCGATCTAAACCATTAATTCATGTCGTAACAGGTCTTTCAATCATCACCGGACTAGACGGGACGAGCGGATGACAACCAGGTACGAAAACAGACCTAAAAGTATGATATTTTTCATATCAGTCTTTGGTACCGGTCGATGGTTCCGGTCGACCGGTATGTCTACGTGGACAGACTGGTTAGATCCAGAAACGGATCTCTGTGGGTCCCGCTTTCTAAATCTCGAGCCTAGGGACTTTCCTAAAGTAGAAAAACTTCCTAAACTCTATCCTAGCTTATTTAAGGATCCTTAAACCTCCTTAGAACTCTTTGATTACTTCTCACAAACCCTAGAAGGAGAAAGAGATCGAAGAAGGAAAATGAGCTAAGAAAAGTAAGAGAGGAGCCGCCGTTGGATGAAGAACACCATAGTTGCGAACCAACGGTAAGTGCTTAAAATTTTCTCTAAGTTAAGCATTATAAATGATTAATCATGAATTGATCAATACCATGCAAGGCAAGGTATTGATCTTAAATCCTTAAACTGCCATCAAACCCTAATACAGTCGATAAACCCTAGATTCGAATTCTAGACAATGAATCATAGGAACTATGAGTTGAATGGGACATGAAACAACTCTAACTGGTTGCTCAAGCCTAGAATGCATAGGAGAAACCCTAGAACCAATAGGGGGTGATCGACGGAAGGCGAACACCAAGTTGGTGCTCTTCCGGAGGCATATCGGTCGACCATACCGGTCGCACCATATGCGACCGGTACTGCGACAGATACCTCTCGGGGACTGGTCTGTGGGGGACCGGTCGACCATATCGGTCGCGCCTTGCCCCACAGTACTGCGACCGGTACCTGCGACTGGTATGCACTATGAGGGTGTTTTCAATACCAGTTGGTTTTCGACCAACGTGAACCCTAAGAAAATTATTCTAATTCAACCCTAACATCATGTAGGACCCTGTGTTAGCAAGTTTGGATTCAGTGACGCGGAGCAAGCTAGCAATCAAGTGTCACGTAAGGGAATCGGATCTAAACCCTAATAATTTAATAACAGTAAAACATTGTTAGTAATTATGATTCTGTGAAATGATGTTTGTGCATACTCACATGTCATCTTTACTTTCAGTTATTATATTGATCATGCATACTCGTTATGCTAGGATGTGATTGTTAGGTATGTGATTATTTTCATTGGTGTGTGAAATGGGAAGGACCTAGGGTCTGGGATCATTCCTCATACTAGCACCTTTTCTTATCGCTTCTGTCTTAGCATGCTTGGTGCGGGTAGGGTATCAGGGGGAGGAAGTGGCACTGTGGTCTTCGGCCTGGCCACTAGACTCTAGCCCTATCTTTATGCCGTAGGGAGCTGTGCTGGGATAGGGTCTACTGTGATGACATATAGGATTGGTTAGTTGCGAACCCAGTTTGTAAGCCCTCGCCAATATGGGCTTATGTGTTGGTATGGGTAGGGCATCAGGGGAAGTGTTGGCGGTGTTTGATTCAGACACTTTAACTCTATCTCTATTCCATGGTGGGTGCATGTGGGACGACAGTGGTGTTTGATCCATTGGGCGGATTCACACACTCGTGTATAGAGGTGCTGTAAGACCCGCACTCTGAAAACCCGGTCTAACCTTGGGTTTTGTATCGTGACAGGTTTTCCGATCATCACCGAGCCAGACGGGGCAAGCGGATAACAAACGTAATGAAATCGACCAAAGTCCACCAATGATACCTGATTTAGGTATACCGGTCGATGGTACCGGATGATGGTACCGCCGACCGGTATGGCCTGCAACTATGCGCGGAATTTGAAAATTGGTCTCGCGGGTCTCGCTTCCCGATTCGAATCCTAGAAGTTTCCTAATCCTAGTAGGGTTACTAAACCCTATTTCTAGCCTATAAATACACCTTTAAACCCCTCAAATCCTTTCCATTGTCTCTCACAAACCCTAGAGAAAGAAAGAGCTTGGAGAGGAGAAGGAGCTAGGAAGAAGAAGGAGGTGCCGCCATTACCGTTTGACTGAAGCTCTCGCTACACCCGTCAACGGTAAGTGTTTGGATCCATCTTCTTACCCTATGATAGTTGTGTGGGTGGATCAATACCATGCAAAGTAGGTATTGATCTAAAACCCTAAATTGGCCGAAAACCCTAAGTTGCCGTCAAACCCTAGATTCGAGTTTCGAGATGATATCCATCGAAACGAGACTTGAATGAGTTAGGGATAGCTCTAACTCAAAGCCTAGACTTAGGATGGATAGGAGAAACCCCGAAAATCCATGGATGATGATCGACGGCGCGAAGAACCATGTATGGTCTTCCGGAGACATACGGTCGACTATACCCCGGTTGCACAAGGCGACCGGTATGTTAACCGCTACCTCTCGGGAGGTTGTTTGTGGGAACCCGGCTGACCATACCGGTCGCCAGTCTTTCCCACAGAGCCGCGATCGGTACATGCCACCGATCAGCTCGTGAGGGTATTTTGTGATCTCTCGTTGGTTTCCGACCAACATGAAACCCTAAATAATATATTCTAATGAAACCCTAATATTAGTAGGACTTTGTGACTTATCGTTTGGATCTTGCGACGTGGAGCAAGTTATTGATCGAGTCGTAAGGGAATCGACCTAAACCTAATAATTAATGGACAAGAACTCGTCGTTAATCATTGAATATCTATGATGTGATGTTTTGCATAATTCACATGCCATCCTTTACTTTCGATTATTATTATTGTTCATGCATTCATAGGATGTGATTGTTAAGCATGTGATTATTTTCGTTGGTGTGTGGAGGGGGCATGGGCCGGATCGCTCTTCACACCGGCACCTTTTGTAGCATTCTATCTTAACATGCTTGGTACGGGTGGGGTATCGGGGAAGATCGTGGTACGTTGGTCTCCGATATTGATGTTGTCCCGACCATCGTTGGGTGGTACCGAGGATTCCGAGTCGACGCCGCCTTGTCCACGATGCTTTAGCTCTATCTCTATGCCGTAGGGAGTTGTGTTGGGATAGGGTCTACCTCGCGTATTGTTTCTATCCTAGTGGGTTGGTGGCGGATAGGGTATCGGGGGAGGTGAGGTCCGGAGGTCTCCGACCCAGCTCCGACCCTAGCTCTATCTCTATGCCGTAGACGGTCTAGGGATAGAGCATACATTGTTGACATATAGGATTGGTTAGTTGCGAGCCCGGTTTGCGAGCCCCGGCCGTAGGGGCTTAGGTACTGGTATGGGTAGAGTATCGGGAGGTGCGGGTATACCTTAGCTCTATCTCTATTCCATGAGGGTGCATGTGGGTTGGTGGTAGTGTGATTATGGCGACGCCACACACTCGTGTATAGAGGTGCGGGGGCCACCAAACCTTTCTATAGCACATTGCAAACTTAAAACCGACCACAAAGATAAAATGATTGTTACTCATGCATAATCTTGTGAAATTGTATGATTGTCTTACGAATGTGTTGTGTGCTCACCCTTTGTATATACATTGTTTTTAGATGTTGATGCGAGATATACGTGGACGACTATGTGAACGCCCCCACGGTGGTGTAGTGGCTTTGGATGTACAAGCGGGGAGGACGAGCATGATGCTTCATGCGAGTGCCCTTTCGCGTGTACCGTGATGGATTTTATTTAGTCGTTCGGTTATTTTTGTTTGATATTAAGTGATGTAAAAGATTATTATCTTATGGGTTTGAATTTGAATACAGGATATTTATTTAAATTATCAATAGATACTCGTTCATTCTATTTAAAGTCTCCTGATATTTATATTCGATTGTGGTTATGTGTAATTGGTTTGTATGGTGGACACGGCCTATTCGAGATCTCCTGGTGTGAACCGTTGGTTCAATGACGGTTCACTCACACCGTTCTGGTTGGATCAGAATTGGGGTGTGACAGGTGCGGTAGCCGCCAAACCTTTCTATAGCATATTACAAACTTAAAACCAGACCATAATGTGAATGTTACTCGTGCATGATGTGTGTTGCATTGTTTGATTGTCTTACTGAGCTAAGTTGTGAGCTCACCCTTGTATATATACATGTTTTTAGATGTTGCTGCAGGTTACACTGTCGAGGACTACGTGGATGCTCCAGTATATGGAAGAGCTACTGCCCTGAAAGTGTAAACAGGGGAGGACGAGCATGACGCTTCATGCGAGTACCCTTTCTACGTGTACCTCTAGGATATTTGATTTGTTTATTTTATTTATTTTCAGTTGGATTTATAAGTGATGTAAGGATAATTATTTACGTTTTGGTGTTTTGAATAATTGGATAATTTATTTAAATTAACAATAGAGAACTCAGTTCATTTAATTTAAGACTTCCGCTGTAATTAATTATATTCTGAGTATGGTTATCTGCAATGGTTTGTATGAGTGGACACGGTTTTATTGAGATCCTGGTGTGAACCGTTGGTTCAGTAACGGTTCACTCATACTTCTGGTTCATTCGAAATTGGGGTGTGACACCAACTTTCTCTCTGCAACTCCTTTCATATTCATCTTCTCCGCAACCATTTTGAAACTCAATCTGCTCGCGCGAAACCATTTTTGGTTTTTGATTGAAGTCAAAACCTTTGTCATCCCAGCCCCAATTACCTTTGCAAAAGAGAATTTCTTTTCATCTTCATCTTCATCTTCATATCTAATCCTGCCCAAAGAGAGTCTCCTTTCTTCTTCTTCTTTTGGATCCTTTCCCAAAGGTTGGACCTCTCCGCCTGCTATCTCCTCCTCTTCAACTCCATGATCAAAGGCTACTCCATCTCTAGAAAAACTCAGTAAAAAAATA
This sequence comes from Protea cynaroides, assembly GCA_028583415.1. NCBI lineage: Eukaryota > Viridiplantae > Streptophyta > Magnoliopsida > Proteales > Proteaceae > Protea > Protea cynaroides. Next base: position 93,364,859 of record CM053275.1, on the reverse strand, counting down.
CTGAAAAAGAAGAAAAAATTGTGAGAAAAACCCTACCAAAAAATCGGAAGAAAATCTGTTAACAACTCAATAAAATAGTAAGAAATGAAAAGCTTCCGTGGGAACTTATTGGAGTTTCGCTGCCCTCGTAAGAACATCTAATTTTAAAAACTTACCCAGGTCTCACAGATCTCCAATGGAGAGTTGCCCATGTGATATGTTGAAAGATTGAAAATGACAGTTGACAGAAGGTAGCAAGATTGCTCATTGAGTCACTGGCTGAAGCCCAACAAGAACATGATAAATCAGAAATTCAACCAATTTGATGGTTTCCCTTCAAGCAACAAGATGAACACATAAAGTTTTCTACTATACATTCATTTTGCACTATAAATTCATAAGCTCATAAGAGCAAATCTGAGTCAATACAATTACAAACAATGAAATACCAAATAAAAATCCAAACAGTATTATTTGCAGTGAAAGTTTCTTTAGAAGGGTATCCTACTGGGTCGGGACTTAGTCATCTGTGTGGAGTTGTTCATGTTATCAGAAACCAAAAATGGTTTTGCGCTAGCAGATTTAGTTTTAAAATGGTTGCGGAGAAGATGAAGATGAAAGGAGATGCAAAGGGAGAGATGCGGGCGGGACGAAACAACAAGATGAGAAACCAAAATGGTAACTCGGGTGGATAAGGTTTTTCAAAAAGGATAGATGATGAGTTGAAAGTTGCTCACAGTCATCTATTTTGCACCAGCGCTGAAGAGGAGCGTTGGATTTTTTTAGCGACATGTGTTGCGCATATAGGCAAGGCAACCACCTCTCCACCCTAGGATTTTATGCTTATGTGGTCACTTTTTTTTTCTTTTTTTTTTCAAATGAATTCAAAAGTTGTCGAAGGCAGGGAGGGACACGAGGGAAGGGGTAGCAAAGCAAGCACAGATATAAAAGGAAAAAGCATTGTTGAGGAAGTGAAGGAAGAGAAGATCAAGGCACCTCATCCACATTATCCTTTGATGCCCAAGTACCCTGGTGGATAAGGTTTGAATGGATGATTGAATTAAATAGTAGGGGAATATGTTAGAATCCTTTATCTAGTTTGCTTTTCTAGTCTCATAGTCTCACTTTACTTTATTTTAGAGTAAAGTTTCTGACTCTACTTTTAGTTTTACCTAGTGGTTCTAGTGTTAGTATCTGTAACTAGGACTGCTGACCTTTGACAGTAGCCTTACAATAATTTTCAAACCTTGAAACTTGTACATTATGGAAATATAAACCTCGAGTGATCCCCAGACTTATGGAAATATAAACCTTGAAACTAGACTGTAGGTGATTGGCGGTGTTTAAGGAAGGTTCAACCTTGAAAGTCGAATCAAATCAAAGTGTATCAATATCATTTCCAGCAACAGACACTATGTGGCAGTGTTTATGGAAGGTTTTTACCTTGAAAGTCAAATGAAATCAAAGTGTATCAATATCGCAGTAGATAATGAACAGATACTATTTTTGGTTAAACATATATTCTTTAAAAATATATTTTTTTCAAGTGAGGATTGAATAATTCATTTCCACGTATGAACATGAACAGGGAATTTTTATGTTTTAAATGCTACTATAATATGTATGTGGTAAATGTCATTTCGTCTGGAATATATACCTGTGGCCTATGGGAACTGAACTTGATTACACTCAGGCTCAGCAGGCAAGAGACTTAGTGTAGTAGCTCTCCAAGTTGGAGACTTGGTTTTCTTTCTTCTGGACAGGAGCTATCACGTCGAGTAGAGGGAATTGAAGTAGGCTGCATTGGTTCCCAGTGCAACCAAAACATCTATGTTTGCAGAACTATGATTCAATGCCTTATAGGACCTTGCATAAAATCGCTAGCCAATAATGAATTGTACAGGGGACAACTTAAGCAAGATACAACTCAAAGTGGATGGAGTACGCACTGATCATTCTATGAGGATGAAACAAATTTCTCTTCAAGCACTCCCAGGAGTTCAAGATGTGGCAATTGATCCAGCTGTTTTTGAAATTTTCCTTTTTTATAGGCCACATGAAACAGGACCACGGACTTTCATCCAAGTAATAGAGTTAATTGTATGCAAGCGTTTCAAGTCTCTTAAGAAAGAGGAGATCAAGAACTACTATAAATCCTTTATCTGAAGTCTGCTTTTTACTATCCCAGTATTCCTTACCTCCATGGTCTTCATGTATATCCTTGGCCTTAAGCAAGGACTAGATGTTAAAGTAATTAATATTTGATCATTGGAGTGCTCTTGAGATGGATACTATCCACCCCTGTACAATTCATCATTGGCTGGCGATTTTACACAGGATCCTACAAGGCATTGCGTCATGGCTCTGCAAGGATGGATGTTTTGGTTGCACTAGCAACCAATGTGGCCTACTTCTATTCCGTCTACTCGATCTTGAGTGCTACTAATTCAAAGGAGTTCATGGGCACAAATTTCTTTAAGACAAGCGCAATGCTCATTTGCTTTATTTTGCTTGGGAAGTATTTATAGGTTTTGGCCAAGGGGAAGACATCTGAGGCCATAGCCAACCTTATGAATTTGGTAATACCATTGTGTCGTACTTTTTCTTAGAAACTCCTTACCTACACTTGCTGATAAGAATAAAGCCCAAGTTAATTCAGCCGACAACATTGGAGTAACGGATTGATTGGTTGATATGAATTTTGTAATTTTAAAATTCAAAATTCTGATTGGTACCATAAGTCCCAATTCCTTAAATCTCTCAACAGATTAGATTGTACTATATTTTATGGATACGTTTCTTTTGTAACTGTAATTTTAAAATTTTAAATTCAATTATAAATATATGAAACTCAATCACACAATTCGTGTGAGAGAATTGAATTGAATCGATTCAAAATTCAATCTCTTTATGGTATCAGAGCTAAATACAACCAACGTCAACATGTCTTCGTCTACCGTCTCTTCTACTCTCTCCCTCACAAAGTCTCCTTTTTCTCATAAGTTCCATCATCCAATCACTGTTCGGTTGAACCAGAACAATTTTCTTCTCTGAACAATTATAAATATATGAAACTCAATCACATAATTCGTGTGAGAGAATTGAATCAATTCAAAATTCAATCTCTTTATCGCAAAACCAATAACACATCCCCCTACCGTCTCTTCTACTCCCTCCCTCACAGAGTCTCCTCCTTTTCCTCATAAGTTCCATCATCCAATCACTGTTCGATTGGACCAGAACAATTTTCTTCTCTAGAGGTCTCTATTGTTACCTCTTCTACGTGGCCATATGTTGATGGGGTATCTTGACGGTACTAATGTCTGTCCCTCATCACATGTTGCACCAACAAATGCCTCTGTAGAATGTGTAGAGAATCCTGAATATGATACATGGATTACTCAAGACCAATTGCTGTTAGGGTAGCCTTTTTCCTCTCTGAGTCTGTCTTAGCTCAAGTGGTAAGTTGTAAACCTTCTTACTACTCATGGAACAATCTTGAAAAGCTTTTCGCCTCTCAATCTCGCTCAAGAATTAAGCAGCTCAAATTCCAGCTGCAGACAGAGAAGAAGAAAGCCTCCACAATCAATGCTTATTTTCAGAAGATTAAGAGCACAGCCGATAACTTGGCTGCAGTTGCTCACTCTGTTGCAGATTCTGATCTACTTCTTCATTTCCTTGAGGGTCTCAGACCAAATTGGGATGCATTTGTCACGGTAATCTCAACTAAACAAAGAAATTAAATCCCCAAAATTTAAACAAAACTTTGAATTTCATTTTAAAACTTTTGACTTGTTGTTTAAAAACAAGGAGTGTTTTTGAAGCCGACTGACACATCTCATTGAATGACCTCCACAGTATGCTGTTAAGTCATGAACTTAGACTTGAACAGCAACTCCAACCTAATGCAATTGAAGCAAATATTGTCACAACCAATAATCCAGGTCATGGCAAATCTGGCCGAGGCGACAACTCTTCAGGTTATAGTACATTTTCATCAAGTTCCAGTAGAGGCCGTGGCAGATAATCAGCAAGCCAACAAGGTCATGGCATTTTCATTCGGCCACAATGCGAAGTATGTGGCCGTTATGGTCATACTGTAATAAAATGTTTCATCGTTTTGATGCTACATTCCTGTCCTATCCAAATGGTGCTCCCACAGCTATAGTTGCAGCCACATCTTCAGTCTTTTCTGATGCAAGGTACCCTGACTGCCCACATCACAGCCGATATCAACAATCTCACAGTCTGATCTGAATATGGTGGCAATGATCAGGTTCGAGTGGGTAAAGGCCAAGGTTTGCGCATTTTTAACATTGGTTCTATTCATTTAAATTCTCCTTGTCGCTCCCTTCTTTGAAATCAAATTCTTCAAGTCCCTTAAATTGAAAAGAATTTGCTAAGCGTTTCGAGATTTACCAAAGATAATGATGTTATTTTCGAATTCCACCCTCAATTTTGTGTTGTGAAGGATCGATCGCTCCTTGAGGAAGGCCCTACTCAGTGGCAAACTTGAAGGTGGACTTTATTCTCTCAGTAACACTTCTAAGGCTGCATCGCATCCTCCTAAGCTTACAGCTTATGTTGGTATACGTGCATCACTTGATATCTGGCATCACAGGCTAGACCATCCTTCCCCTCAAATTGTTAGAAAAATTATCTCCAAGAATAATATTCCTTTTGATAGCTCTTCTTCATTTAATTTTTGTTCCTCTTGTCCATTAGGAAAGGCTCATAAGCTACCTTTTCCCATTTCTTATTCGATATCTAAGGGTCCTTTAGATCTGATTCGTTATGATGTATGGAGCCCCTCACCCACTGTATCTATTAATGGTTATTGATATTATGTTAGTTTTATTGATGACTATAGTAAATATACGTGGTTATTTCCTCTCACTCGTAAATCAGATGTTTTCTTCGTCTTTCAATCCTTCAAGCGATAAGTAGAAAATTTATTTGAGCGCCATATTAAAATGTTGCAAACAGATTCAGGTGGGGAATACTGGAATGTCTCCAAATTTTTAGAATCTTTTGGTATTATTTATTGCTTATTCTGTCCTCATACCCATGAACAAAATGGATGTGCTGAACGCAAGCACCAACATATTATGGAGATTGGCTTAACAATGTTGTACAATGCTAAAATGCCAGAAATTTATTGGGATGATGCCTTTAATTTAGTTGTTTTCTTGATCAACAGGATGCCAACTTCTACAAAGCCTTCTCCATGGGAAATTTTGTTTCATAAGGCACCTAAGTACACCACTTTTAAGGTGTATGATTGTGCTTGTTACCCTCTGCTTAGACCTTACAACTCTCACAAGCTACAACCAAGGTTTGCACGATGTGTCTTTCTTGTCATAAAGGAAATATGTGCAAGACTTACTTATACGGCTTAAAATGGATGGTCCTAAGAGTATTCGTACACCGGCATCCACCACTGTCAAGCTCATGGCTCATGAGGGTGATCCAATGCCAGACATCACGATGTGTAGGAGTGTTGTTGGTGCCTTGCAGTATGCTACCATCACTCATCCTGAGATTGCTTATGCAATCAATAAAGTGTGTCAGTTTATGCACTCTCCAACCTTGACACATTGGACAATGGTGAAGAGAATCGTGCATTATCTCAAAGGTACAATTGATCATGGACTCTTTCTTCGTAGGTCACCTACTCTTTCATTACAGGCCCACTTAGATGCTGATTAGGTGGGTTGCCTTGATGATCGACATTCCACGAGTGGATATTGTGTGTTTATGGGGCCTACTTTGATCTCTTAAAGCTCCAAGAAGCAAAGCACCCTGGCTCGTTCTAGTACTGAATCAGAATACTGTGGGTTGGCCTATGCTTTAACTGAACTCAGTTGGCTACAACAATTTCTAAGTGAGCTCAACTTCCATTCTCCAACCACACCTATTCTTTGGTGTGATAATTTAGGGGCAACATATCTGACAGCAAATCCACGATTTCATGCTTCAATCAAACATATGGAGCTTGATTATCATTTCATACGTGAGAAGGTGGCAAACAATATACTACAGGTTCAGTTCTGTTCCACAATCGACCAATTGGCTGATATCATGACTAAGCCGTTATCATCTCAACGGTTTTCAGCTCTTCGATACAATATGATCACGGTTCTTCTAGATCCTATTCGATTGAGGGGTCATGATAAGATTAAAGCCTAAGTTAATTCAGCCGACAACATTGGAGTAACGGATTGATTGGTTAATATGAATTTTGTAATTTTAAAATTCAAAATTCTGATTGGTACCATAAGTCCCAATTCCTTAAATATCTCAATAGATTAGATTGTACCATATTCTATGGATACGTTTCTTTTGTTACTGTAATTTTAAAATTTTAAAATCTTAAACTCAATTATAAATATATGAAACTCATTCACACAATTCGTATTTACCAAAAGAAAAATCACACACCTCGTGTGAGAGAATTGAATCAATCCAAAATTCATTCTCTTTACTTGCTAATCTTTGATCTTTCTAGCATTGTTGTTCACACAAGCAAATGAATGTGCCATATATCTAAACTGAATCAAAACATGGCTGAGTAGTAGCAGCACTAAGTACTGATTTCATATCCCCTGATACGAGAAATTAGGTTTTTTTTTTTTTTTTTTGGACCAGTCAGTTTTTCACTAACCCAATGAGCTATTTGTTGGCTCTACCATGTTTCAGAAGATGGACTCTAGTCTGGGCTGAGTTTAGCTGTCTACTCGTAAATAAGTACTAGTTATCAAACAAAGGCACTTTTCTTTTCAAGCTTTTCAAATTATTCTTGCAGGTTATTATCCTTGCATTTTGCAATTGGCTAGCCTGGTTTTAGCTGGAAAACTCAATGGCTATCCGAAGTCTTGGATACCATCTTCCATGGATAGCTTTCAGCTTCCTCTTCAATTTCGCATCTCTGTTATGGTCATAGCCTGCCCTTGCGCTCTGGGTCTGGCAACTCCCACAGCAGTTATGGTCGGTACTGGAGTTGGTGATTCTTTCTATTTTACTACATAAGAAAGTCAATTGGTCTTTTGAATAGGGATAGAGTTCATATTTTCAAGCTTTCTTTTAACCTCCCTCTTCCAATGGATTTGAAGATCAACTTAGATGTATCCAAAGCAACCAATATCTTTCAATCTCTATTTCAAACATTAATTGAATCTATAAGAATCACTCCATTAGGTGGAGAAGATGCACCAATTTGAGCCCCTTCTTTCCCAATCCTGTGCTCTTTCGTGTTCTCTGATTTGTTCTTTTTCTCTTTTTGGTTTAGTCATGTTCAATTATTTAATAGCATAATTTGAGGGGTTATTATCTTTTCAGGTAAACTTTATTGTGTTTGACAAAATGGGAACCCTCACCATTGGAAAGCCAGTAGTTGTAAGCACAAGGCTCTCGAAAAACATGGTCCTTCGTGAATTCTATGAAATGGTTGCTGCGACTGAGGTAAGCCTTTCTTTCTCCACTGGCAGGGGTTGTTAGTACTTATTTTCACAAGCACTTAGCTCTGTCTCGAGGGTTGCAAGTGACTAGAATCAAACTTCAGACTCTTCTTTGATCTCTCTTTTTTTTTCAAGCCAACCAAGTTGATGTCTTTTGATGCTGTTGCATACTGACAGTGAACATCCACTAGCCAAGGCTGCAGTTGAGTAAGAAGACTCTAACAATGATTTTTTTGTGCAATGATTAGGTCTTTGGTAGTTCAAATACAGGGGGAACAGAAGTCGGCCTAAAATTAATGTTAGGAAATGATATATGGTTGGAATATGGAACTGTTAATCTGTTTTCTAATGAGTCTTTTCTACTTCAAATTTTTTTTCTTCATTGTTCAGGCCAGGGGACTAGGGGTGGCAATGGTTGGAGATGGTATCAATGACTCGCCAGCACTCGTGGTTGCTGATGTGGGAATGGCGGTTGGTGCTGGTACAGACATTGCCATTGAGGCAGCTGACATTGTTCTGATGAAGGGTAACTTGGAGGATGTGATAACTGCCATTGACCTCTCCAGGAAATCCTTCTCTCGTATCCAAATGAACTACTTTTGGGCTCTTCCTTATAATCTTCTGGGCATCCCAATTGCTGCTGGGGCCCTTTTCCCATCCACTGGATTCCGTTAACCACCATGGACTGCTGGAGCTGCAATGGCAGCTTCGTCAGTTAGTTTTGTTTGCTGGTCTCTCTTATTGAAGTATTACAGAAGACCCAAGAAGTTGGGACTCCCTTAAGATTAGAGAGATAAAGGTTGTAACATGAGCCTTTTGCTTGGATAGATGCAACCCCTTTCTATCGTGGTTACTTGTTTATGCCAGTGTGATGGCAATGCCAACCTTGGAGGCTTGGATGGTATAATTAATATATTTTAAAATATCTGACCTATGCAGCAAAGAGAGGAATTGATTAATAGCTTTTCACATTCGAGGATGTCTTTCTTTACTTCATTTTAATTCAATATAAATATTTCATCCTTGGTATACTTTTCAGTTCTACTGACTTCTCTGGTTTTTCATGTTTTTATTGCATTTGTTTTCTAATTAATTTTTAGATTTTCAAGGTGAACTAGAGTTGCACATCATTGATAAGATGAACTGGATTTTCTATGCTAATCTTCAGTTCTTATGGTTTTATTATGGTTTTATTATTCACACTTTCCCTGTTTCACAGACATATGTGTCTTCTACATTTTTATATATAATCTCTATGCATCACGAAGATCCCTGTTTTATAAATTTTTTATAAACCATTTTAAGTTACCTAGATGATCTTTTCACTAGAGCAAGGATTAACTCAGGCTCTCTCTGGTATAGGTATATTCGTGTTTTATGAATTATTTATAATAAATCATTTATGAGAATAAATTATGAATCATAAATAAGAATTGTTTAATACCATTAGACATAAAAAAAAAAGTAATAATAGATTATCTCAATATTGACAAACACCTTATAACCTAAGGGTGTCAGTGGGCCAGTCCGGTCCGATTTTGGTCCAGGTTGAAACGGTGTCAGGTTTTACAAGCCCAGCTCAAAACATGTCCATTAAGGGTTCGAGCTGGGGTGGGCTGCACTGGACAATAACTAACGGGCCGGTGTCGGGTTGGTATCAGGCTAGGCTTATTGGGCTGATTTCAGACTGGTTCAGTCCTGGCTTATTGGGTTGCCTTCACATGTCGTTATTTTTACACGATAAAAATTTTTTATGGAGCTTTTTGTTCATATTTAATACAATTGTAAATAGTTGAACTTTGACTGATCTTAGGGGCATCTAAGCATGGAAAATGATGGATTGTATATTTGCATTTATATAGTTAGAATCATTAGATCCTTGGTTAGTTGGTTATTATTTGAGCAGCAAAAAGAATTGGTTTGGACTACCTCAGACTTCTTAACAGGCTTTACCTGTGTTCGGGTTGGGTATTATTGTTTCTGGCTAGTTTGGGCTTCTTAACAGGCCGGGCAGGTCCGGTTTCAGTCTAGGCTGAAATGGTGTCGTTCTTTATAAGCCCAGATCGTAACCTGTCCATTAAGGGTTCGGTCCGGGCTGGGTTCGGGTTATATCGGGCCGGCTCGGTCCATGCTATCTGACCGGACCCAAATTTAACACCCTTTTTCTAACTTATTTGTAGATTTTAGATTATATTGATTTATTTTAAATATATATAAATATCATAAATCATACCAAACAATTACATATATGATAATGTATTATATAATTAAATACTAAAAAAAGTCCCTGTCTTAGATTAGCATCATTCAAATTTATGCCATGAAGCAGGTAAAATACATTCAACACCTCAAGTATTCTCCCTTTCTTAATTGATGGCTGGAAGTATTAGTCAATTTCTCTTTACTTGTCTATCTACGAATTTATGAGGACATTTTGAATTTGGAAATGCTATGTTTATTCACACCAATAATTTTGGGTAACTCAAAAAACCCCGTAATGTAATGTTGCGTAATAAATGAATTGTCAAAGGGACTAACTATGGTCAATAATAAATTAAAAATCAAAGGAAATGAAATATTTTTGACGAGCTATGGTCAATAATAGATTAGAAACCAGAGGAAATGAGATATTTTTTCTCGGTACAGCTCACCTTCCACATTTTCAACATGCCAGTGCATGGCAATTACTAGGCACGGAAAAGCATTAAAAGGACGGTGGCATGTGGCATCACTGCCTTTGCGTACAAAAACAGGGTACCATTTGTAAATTAAATTAACTTTTATTGGATTGTTATGGCAAAGAAATCCTCTCCGTCTGAGATTTGACAGGAGAGTCGATGGTCCAGATGAATAGTCGACACTTGACTCTTAGGTGAATTCGAGTCCTCCATTCGAGCCTATAAGCTGAGCCGACAAGGGTGTCGGCTCGGATGGAGGGCTCGGATTCACCCAAGAGTCAGGTGTCGGCCATCCATCCGGGCCGTTGACTCTCCTACCGAATCTCAAGCGGAAGAAGATGTGAATCCATTGCTATATGGGTCAAAAATAAATAAATAAATAAATAAATATATATATATATATATATATATATATATATATATATATATATATATATATATATATATATATATATATATATGACCTTCTAAAAATGGATATGGATCGAAACTAATGACAAAGTGTTACATGACTGATATTAAATTAAAAGATATTAAAAATTTGAAGATATCAAGTATCATATTGAGATCAACCACTCTTGAAATTGCATATTGGATCTGAATATCTAAAACCTAAGTGAGGATTTGAGAACCGGCTGGAAAAGAAGCAGATTTTAAATCAACGGAAACCTTCATCACTCATCTTCTCTTGACAGTTTTGCCCCTTTGACCTCTCTCCCTCTGTCACCCCCTCACCCTCCTCCTGCCACTTCAAGACCAAGGGTGAAACATTCCCTCCAAAAATGTATGGCTTGGACTCCTGTTTGTGCTCCGTTGACATCTTGATCACCGGTAATGGATTGTCATTGTAAGTTTGAGACGCAACACCATCATAAGTTTCCTCATAGGCCCTCTAATTATTCCATCACTCCATTAGAATCTAGCAAAATTTTTGACGAATAATTCATTTGCATGTCCTTGTATCCTTCGTCGGATAGTAAGTTCCATACCATATCAATGGAGAAAGAAACCTATAAAGAAGAATATCAAATCTTTAGATCAAGGGCCACCCACATGGTTAGTATCCGGTGGAGGAAACGATAGGGAGGGGTCCCACCAGATTATTCAAATTGGAAAAGTGACCCGATTTTTTTTTTCAGTAAGAAAAAAATTAAAATAAATAGACACTAATCATTGTAAATACAACATGAGATGATTCTTACCCCTAGAGTAATTTTCTTTTAAGTGCAGTATTATTTAAATACGAAAATGGAAGCACAGCACAGAATTCTAATGCTGCCCATTTTGATTCTCCCAAGTTTGTACATCCTTCTCTTGATTCTCTTTTTTATCAAGAAAAGCACGAAGAGTTGTGGAGTTGAAGGGAGGTGGCATGTTGCAGGGATCCGTATTACTAGGAGCCATCACCACCGCCTGTTTCATGAACTGCTTCACTAACCCAGAAGCAGGGCAACCCATTATCTCTGAACAAAATTCAACTGCACGTTCAGGTACTGTGGGTTTATACATCAAGAGCTTAGAGTACTCATTCAATAGATGAAACATGTAGTCATACACATACTCCATCTTCAGCTCCTCTTGTACAAATTTACTCCCCAAATTTCCAATTTCCTGTGCCTGCGTCATCCAGTAAAAACCAACTTGTTAAGGAGAGCGTGCACAAGTCTTTGTATCCATATATTCACATTCGATATGGGATCATCGCATTGGGGTGAAAATCCAAAAAAAAAAAAAAAAAAAAAAAATTAAATGTAAATTTCTGCAAGTTAAGTTGGAGAATTGAATTACCACTGGTTTGTGAGAGTTGCCAAAGTCTACAGAGAACTTAATAGATCTGCACAAGTCATTTTCCTTTATCGGCCAGTAGTGTTTCAATGGCATTAGACTTCTGGAAAAGAAATCATAGTATCGAGGCTTCACTACCAATGCCAATGAATTGCAGGCTAATATGTATTTTTCACTGACAGACCAACCCCTTCCTTCCACGTAAATCTTATACCTATTTCAATTTATTAAAAAGGGTAAGAAACTTAAAATTTAAAAATGGAAAATACCAGTAAGTATAGAACTCACAAATGTAGCTCACCTATGGGTGCATTGCTTGGTTAAATCCGAGTTCTTGAAACCTTCTCTAGTTTCCTTTTCCCAATCCTACAAATGATTGGGAGTTTAGTCTAACACTGACTAGTATGAACTTTTGAGATAAAAATAAATACAAAAAAGATTAGGTTTTTCTTCCATGGATTTACCTGAACATAGATGCGAGCATTCCAATCTTGCTGGCGAGAGAGATTGCATTTCAAGAGGTCTAGCCTGTTTTGAGAAGTATAGGGATTTCCTTTCCAGTGAGCATAAGGTTCTTTCTTACTCCATTTCATCTTGTTTGCTTTCATCAATTGCTTTGACAATGGCCCCCATGGCTTTATGTTCACCTCAGGCCTGTAAATCGGCCCCATCGTAATTCATCAACTCATACTACCATGAATCATAATCAGGTTCCATGAAAACCTGACCTAAGATGATCATATCTCAATCATAATTTTGGATTTTGAAATCGTTTGATTTATGAGATAAGAGAATGTTAGAAATTTATACTATCATGAAATCCTACTAGAACTCATACTACCATGGATTTTTACCAAAAAAAATACTACCATGAATCATGATTAGGTTCCATGATAACCCAACCTAAAATGATCATATCTCAATCATAATTTTAGATTTTAAAACCTTTTGATTTATGAGATGAGAGAGTGTTAAATGTGAGTGTTCGTAAAGCTAATTTATGATAATTTATTTTTATTTTAAAATTAATATGTTTGACTTTTTCCTATTTTTTGTGCACATAAGGTTTTTTTTGCTATGTATTATAAAATTAATTATTTAATACATTATGATATATGTAGTAGTTTGATATGATTTATGATATTTATTTATATTTAAAATAAATTAATATAATCTAAACTCTACAAATAGATTAGAAAGAATTTATCATTATTACGATAATCTACTATTATTTCTTTATGTCTAGTGGTACAAAATGATTATTATTATAATAACTCATAATTTATTATCATAAATAATTTATAATAAATTATTCATAAATATAAATATAATCTATACCAAATAAAGCCTTATTCAGGGAAAATCTTTGGTTTAAAAAAATTCATGATTTGACATAGCATAATTGCAAGCAGGCCTAATTGGACATCTGACAACAAAGGCTGGTTTGAGCCTTCTAGTGGAAATACTATCCTATTGACCTGTTTTTTATTCTCTAAAATTTTAGGAAGATTTTTTTTTGTATTTATGATTGATAAATGTATTATATTTTGTCTTTATGTGTTTTAGGAAACACATCTAATATTCACCCATGTGTTAAATTAAATTTTTTTAAATCCATGACATTATTTAATTTAAATTCTTATTTTAAAGAGATTCAATAAGACAAAAGATATTGATTTGTATAATTTTTTTAAAAATTGATGTATAATACAATTTCGAAGTTATCTCGGGTATGATTAATGTAACAACAGTGATTACTAATAAATTAATCTTTATGTTTGCATAAAAATTTGTATATTAATATAAAAGAGATGGTTCTCTAAGCAAGTTCGGTAATCTATGCGTCCTCACAAAATTTTTCTATTCATTTTTTTCTCTTTTCTTGAAAAAATTAATAAAAAAAAGAAAAAAAATTTCATCTAGACCTCATCAAAGATTGGTAACATCATCTACACCCACAAGAATGCAAAAACATCACCTAGGTACACTTAACTGACGAAAATCATTAAAATTGATGAAATGCAGTTTTACCCCTCATTATAAATTAAAAAATTTTAAAATTATGTTGATTTACTAATTTGTTCTTCAAATCAAAATTACATTTGATATTCTCATTCAACGACTGATCATCATGACCAACCCTGATTTCGCTATGGTTTTCAACCCGACTAGCTTAAACTTCGAATATCTATTTCAGGTTCTTTCTTGCCCAGTATGATTTCTTTTTGCGATTATTTTTCTGTGGGTTTTCTCAATCTTTCTCCTTCATCTTATCATCTACCGAACCATTAAGCACAAAATCAGAGGAAAATGAGAACAATTTCGTGAAAATCCATAGTTTCTTCTTCTTTTTTGTTTCTGGAGCTTGCCCTACATGAACCACAAAATCAAAGAGGGATGGAGGGCAAGAAATGAGAGAGAGAAAGAGAGAGAGAGAGAGAGAGAGAGAGAGAGAGAGAGAGAGAGAGATATTTGGGGGAAGAGGGATGGAGGGCGAGAAATCAGAGAGAGAGATTTGGGGGAAGAAGGATGGAGGGCCAGAAATCGGAAAGAGAGAGATGGAGGGCGATAAATCAGAGAGAGAAAGGCCGAAAAAACCTTTGAATCACAGGCGAGAAATTAGAGAGAGATTTGGGGGAAGAAGGATGGAGAGAGAGAGAGAGAGAGAGAGAGGCCCAAAAAACCTCTAAATTACCACCAAACATCAATGGCGTGGCTCTCTCTTTCCTCTCGGTGGCGAAACCTCTCGAAGCTCTTCACCACCATTGCTGAAGCTCTTCACCACAGTTGCTACCACCGATTCTTCTCAAATCAACCATTTCGATCTCCTAGTCTAGCAGAACAATTTTTTTTTACAGACAAGTTGAATACCAAAATCCATTAAGTGTTCAAGCATGTCATGGTCAGGCTCTTCCAAATCAGTGCGTGGGTATCTGATCGATCATCTTTAACCTTTACAAAATCATCCATTAAGCTAAACAGTTCCATTCCTACCTGCAACACCCATTTGCTTTCTCTGGAAAAAAGAAAAAAAAAAAAAAAAACATTTGCATATTGACGAAGACACTTGCTTCTCTCATTCAATTAGTAATGTTGGAAGAAAATTAAGAACTAAGATGCAGTTGGAAATTCGGTCAAAAGCAGAGTGATGAGAAGAGAACCCAACGAGAGAGAGAGAGAGAGAGAGAGAGAGAGAGAGAGAGAGAGAGAGAGAGAGAGAGGGGTTTGGGTAAAGGGTATAATGGTATTTTCAACAGGCCATAAGGGTATTATCGTCTCTGAAATATTTCAATCCACCTGACATCAGCATCTAATGAGGATCAACTGACGGAGTGGATTTCTTTGATTACCACAGCCAAAGTTGTAGGGTGTAGATGATATTTTTGTATTCTTATGGGTGTAGATGATGTTAACAATCTTTGATAGAGTGTAGATGAAATTTTTTCTAAAAAAAAAAATCATATGAGAAATGATAACTATATACTTTTCCCTTATCTATATAGATGGACGTATGAACATGCATTCTAATGATGACTCACCACTCCTTGTTTATCTAAAAATAATGCTTGTTAGTGGTACATCTCATGCTTGAATCAAGAGGAGTCTAGTGAATATTTTTAGGTAGGATGTAAACGGGTCAAATACGATCCTTATCTTTTTAGATACAATTAGCTCACAAATCAATGTCTCTCAATTGTTTTTTATCACATAATTATCAAAGACACTTAAGATCATTAAATATTTAATTTTTTATTATTAATTATATATCTATAAGAATCTAATAATCAATTAATGCCAATTTGCATCTTGGTAACTTAAACGGATTGGATAGATAGATACGAATTGAATCCGGATTTTCAAAATATATCATTTGAATTTTTTTGGAATCCATTCCTTGGTTTTTGCAGAAAAAATTATACTAATCAAACGGATCCTATTTAAATAAAGAAACAATGAGTAGGGACAATAGAAAGAAACAAATAAATTGTTAATTTAATACT
Organism: Protea cynaroides; assembly: GCA_028583415.1. Lineage (NCBI taxonomy): Eukaryota > Viridiplantae > Streptophyta > Magnoliopsida > Proteales > Proteaceae > Protea > Protea cynaroides. The sequence goes on along the minus strand of CM053275.1, from coordinate 93,348,959 downwards.
TACCAGCCCCAGAAAGACCAATCAGGGAAAACAATATCCAGAGTAGTGTCGTCCGCACAGTAACGAAAGAGGGGTGGTGGGGCCGATGCTAACGGTCCTTTGTAATCGTCAGATCTAATGACCGGTTGATCATCACAATCGAACATAAGGTCCAAATCTGGCAGCTTCCCTGGGTATCTCCTCATCATTTGAAGAATCCCCCACCATGTGAACACATCTCTGGTCTGAAATGCTGGGCTGTATCGTTCTACATACACCGTCCCATTCACGATCAGCAATCTGAAATTGGCCGTGTGTTTCGCTCTCTCCACCATCTCCCTTGTTATCCCTCCTCTCTCCTTCCATGGCCGTAGATTCTCGTGGATCCACCTGAAGTAATGTGGGCACTCTTCATCTGATGGTGATGATGTGTGGTTTTGATGATGATGGGTCCCAGAAGGACAGCCTTTTGATATGTCTATGTTGGAGCAATTGAAGGGGAATTCAGGTATCTCTTCAGACTGTTTGGATGGCAGAAATGAGCTTAGCATCCCACCATCTGTAAGAGACTGCAAACAAGATTGAAATATGAAACAAGCATTAGTTTAATATGATAATATGTGTTACATGGGAAAAAAAAATTAGATGTTAGCCTCCAAGTCATGGGATTTGTGACAAATGTCATCATCTTTGATAAAGTGGAATTGCCTTTACTATGCTTTCCTTTTGGAAATTTTTTTTAAGGCTAAATCAGGAATCGATAATTGACACGTGTGAGTAATACATGCCGATATTTACGCCGGCGGCACCGGAGCTAAAGCCGGGTCGGCCAGATTTTACTTCCTTGATTTTTACACAGAAGAAACAGAGACTTACGGTGTTGGTCCAGAGAGAAACAATAATGGCGGCGACGAAGAAGAGGAGGAAGATAAGAATGGTTTTGAAAGGACCCTTCTTGAAAATCGGCCATATCGTCTCTGAAAAGTGTCTATAAGCTTCAGGAAAAACTGAGAAAACGCTCTGCAATCTCTTGCTGTTCTCTCCCATGCTTTCCATACTGGGTAGTTTAGGTCAGAACTGTTGTCCAGTTTTGATTCTCTGAAGGAAAAATCTTCTTATCTCCCTCAACTGGCTTGCTCTAGAATCCAAAATCTGTACAAAGAAGCTTTTTTTTAGAAAGATTGAAACAGGAACATCTCTAATTTTTTTTTTTTTTTTAGCTCAAGAACAAAGAATTTCAAAGGAAGAAAAGCAACCTAAAAAATTTCTATCAGAAGTCCCCTGATAAGAACCAGTTGCAGAAGTCCAATGAAATAAACAACTGATCATCAAGTGTTATTCATTAAGAAAAAAAAAGAAAAAGAATGCATACATACCAGAAGGGAAAACAAAGAGGAGGAAGAAGAAGAGGACACGGCTGTACAACTCCAAACCTGGGAAAAACGATTTACTGTGTTCTTTAACTTTTGTAATTGCTTTGTATTGATTAAATAATACGGTGCGGTCGTCGCGAAACGTATTTAAAACGGCGCGGTCGCTATCTTATGTCAACTGCTGGAAATGTTTGTCTGGATCAATGCATTGACCCGAATTACTATTCATATTTGCCGACGTCTTGATAAACGGCTTTTGATATATTAATTATGTATTTATTTATTGACATTTTTTTATGATAATATTTTATTATGTGGAAGCTATTTAATTATAATATTATTTTTTTTGTACAGTTTACTTTAAAATATATAGCATGAAATCTTATTTACATAATTTTTTTTTATTTTTTGTTTTAAACACCAATAAATAGAGTATAGATAAAAATAGGAAAAAAATAGCTCATAACCTCTTATGTTTGGATATTTTCTTCGTCTTATCTGATTTTTTTTTTTTTTCATCTTTTTTTGATCATATAGTTTCCCTTCAATTATATATATATTTTTTTGACATTCAGTATTGGTAAGGGTGTCAAAAATGGCCCAGCCCGGTAGCACTGATCGGTTGACCCAATATAACCCGAACTCAGCTCGGACCGAACCTTAATGGAAAGGTTTCGGTCTCGGCTTGTAAAACTCGACACCGTTTCTGTCCAGATCGAAACCAGATCGGACCGGCCTGTTAAGAAGCCCAAACCAATAATACCTAACTCGAACACCGGTAAGGTTCATTAGGGTCCAATTTCTTAATTTTTATGGTTTTAAATTTCGATTGATTATATTACAGTGTTATAGTTCACTTTTTGATCTGAAAAATTATATGAATCTATAGTTGAAAAAAGTATGTTAATTGTTACAATTTATTGAATTATATACATATAGAAGGAATGATGCTAATTTTATAGATAGAAATAATAAAATAGGCTATATATCTTACATATAAAATTGGTTCGATAATCTTGATAAGCCCGGTTCAGACCGAATCAGTCTGAAATCACCTCAATAAGCCCAGCCTGATAACAAACCGACACCAGACCAGTCTATTAATTATTGTGTCCAACCCAGTCCAACCTAGTCCGAACTCTTAATGGACATATTTTGAACTGAGTTTATAAAACCCGACATCAGTTCAATCTGAACCAAAACCGACCCGACCTGATCCGTTGACACCCTTAAGTATTGGTTTGTTTTGAAAAATTCTCTTGCATTGATATTTTAGGAAACCCTCTCTCACAGAAATAAATCATAATAGGATGAACTGACAAGTGTGCTTTGAAATCAAGCTAAGGGTAGACAAGATGTTCTGAAAAAGTGCAAGATTTGGAAGGTATGTTGCTTTTGTATTTTCATTTTCTTGAAAGAATCAGTTCGCTCATCAAAGGAGAAAAGAACCATCTTTACAAAGTAAACCTAGGAATGTCAATCGTTTGTTAAAAAAGATGTTTTGGATACTAAAGGTAACAAAAGGGACCTGAACTACTTTCCCTCAATCAGGGTTCATGTGCAACGACCGAGGAACGGGAACCGGAATGGCCAATGGCGACTTTGATCCGGATTGAGATCAACTGGATATATGTCTACTACATTCAGAGTTACGATTTCATTTTCAATTGTAGGTTTTCAGTTGTTCATAACAATCCCTAAATCCCTCCCCCTTGTTGCAATCTTTCATTCTGTTAAATCTCTCCACAAGAATACATTGTAATCAATTAGTTTGTTATAAATAGATAACCAAACTCTCCACTACAGATGTCAATTTTGTGACTGAACCAATAGTCTGGACTAAGCTGGTCCGAATTAACATGAAATCGACTCGGTCATAACTGTTATTGGACATGTTTCGGGTTGAGGTATGGCATATCCTACAAGTCCCAATTTGGTCTAGACTAGTCCAAAACCGGTTCGAAAAGTAGAATGATGAGTTCGAACCAAACTGATTTAGACCGAATATTAAACTTTAGTTTCAGTACTTTAACCTTCTAATTAGTCTTAACAGGTTTCCTATTGAGCTTTCAACCTGAATTGCATGGCTCGATAACAGCCTGATAAATTAAGTCGGAGTACAATCCAAAATTGGACCGGCCCATTAGTTAATGTGCACTATACAGCCCACCTAACCCAAATCTTTTAATGAACATATTTCAATCGAGGTCCATAGAACCCAACAACAATTTAGCCCGGACCAACCCATTGACACCCCTTCCTCTCCACCTAGGCATGAGGGAGCATTTAAAAATCTTCAATCACTTTAACACCCATTACTCATCTGGGTGCTGGGGTCCCCAGATCGACCAATCCAATTCAACCACGCTAGAACAAGTACTCTTAACTTTAGTTGGTTTCTTTTTCTCCTTTTAAACTTAATGGGGTAACATTAAATTTAAATTTAAATGGGGAAAGGATAGAGTGATGACATGGCTAAGTCTTCCGATCATAGCTTGAACATTTTCTATGGCCTTCAGGAAATGGAATAAAAATGTTTTTGGCCTTATTCAAAATAATATTGGGAAACTCAAGAACGAGTTGGCCTCGATCCAAAGCCAGCCATCTCTAGTTGGATTTCTCTCAACAAAAAGAGAACGAATTAATCCAAAACCTTAATGAATTGTTACTAAGAGAAGAGATCATGTTATGCCAAAAGTCCAGAATTGACTGGTTCCAAAGTGGAGATGCTAATACAAAATTCTTCCATGCATCCACTATTCAGAGAATATCTTATAACCGAATTTCCAAACTTCATCGTTCCTCTAGATCATGGACCAATAGTGAAGAAGAGCTCCATTATGAAATTCTCAATCATTTTGAAAATCTGTTTACTTCGTCCAACATTGCTGAGGTAGATTTTCTTAGATCTTTGGATTCTGTTGAGCTAGTGATTACAGAAGATATGAATGAATCCATGTTTAGCATTCTAGATTCTGATGAGATAAGGAAGACTTTATTCTCTATGGCCCCACATAAATCACCTGGCCTGATGGTTTTTCACTAATTTTTTTCCAAAAATATTGGGAGATTGTTAAGGATGATTTAATCTCATTCGTCCAAATTTTCTTTAGATCCGGTTATATGCCCCTTGATATGAAACGTACCTACATCTGCTTAATTCCTAAAGTGGCCAATCCCGACACTGTTGACAAATTTAGACCGATTAGTCTTTGTGAAGTTTGTGTCAAAATAATTATTAAGATCATGGCCACTAGATTAAAGCCTTTTCTGGATAGTTTTATTTTTCCATCCCAGTCAACCTTCATCCCTAACCGTTCGATATCGGACAATATCATCAAAGCCCTTGAAGCCTTTCACTATATTAAGAAAAAAAGAAAAGGAAAATCAAATTTTATGGCTCTCAAATTAGACATGCAGAAAACCTAGGACAGATTGGAATGGGGGTTTATTAAAGGCATTCTTCTGAAATTAAGTTTCCATCATTTCGGGGTTGATTTGGTTATGAATTGCATCACATCAGTCTCCTATAGTTTAATTGTCAATGGAGTCGAGAATGGCAACAATCTCCTTCTAGAGGAATAAGACATGGAGATTTGTTATCTCTTGTCTTATTTATTCTATGCGTCCAAGCCTTTTCTTCTATTTTGGAATCTGCCGAAAGATAAGGAAAAATCAAAGGCCTAAAAATCAGGAATAGATCGGAGCCTATTTCCCACCATCTATTCGTAGATGACTGCTTAATTTCTCCAAGGCAAATCTGAGTGAGATTATGATTCTCAAAGATTGTATTGATCTCTATTGCAAGGCATCGGGTGAAAGTATCAATCTCCATAAATCATGCCTAACTTTTAGCCTTACCACTCAACCACGTTTCAAGAGATGGTTTTCCAAACTTCTTAAAATTCATTATGGTAATGGGCCATCAAAATATCTTGGCCTTCCTTTTGAGATTTGCCAATAAAAAAGAGTCATATTTAAAGATATTTCTGATTTAGTTATCAAGAAAATTAAAGGCTGAAAAAACAATTACCTCTCACATGCCGAGAAAGAGATATTGCTCAAATATGTTATCCTTCCAATTTTCAATTATGCGATCTCCCACTTTCTCCTTCCCAAATATCACCATGATTCTATTAGGAAGGCAACTACAAAGTTTTTTTTAGAAATATAATAATTCAGATAAAGAGATTCATTGGATTTCTTAGAAAAAAATTGTGTAAATCTAAAGAGAAAGGTGGTTTGGGTATGAGAGATCTTGCTCTTCATAATAAAGCTATACTTTCCAAACTTGCTTGGCGAATTTGGGCATTTCCTAATTCGAAATATGCCAAAATTTTGAAAGACATATACTTTTTCCATTCAGATTTCTTGCAGGCTTGGTTGGGTCATAACCCTTCTTAGGCTTGGAAAAGTATTTTGACTAGAAGAGAAGTTCTCAAACAAAGTCTGATTTGACAGGTTGGTGATGGGTCTCAAATTAACATTTGGACCAATCATTGGATTCCTCATATTAAGGGATTCCGTATCAATCGTCCTAAACTAGATGATTGCTCTATCACTTACGTATGTGATTTAATCGACAACAATAATAGAACATGGGATTCAAATTTACTTCATTCCTTATTTTCTAAAGAAAAAGAGGCCATTTTGAAAATTCAATTGAGTTTATTTTTCAGAACGGATCGTATGATTTGGGGAGCATCTAAGAATGATAGATTTTCTGTCAAATCGACTTACCACATACTTTCCAATATCAAAGATGAAAAATTAAAGGAGCAGGTTTCCTCTTCCCATTTAAGTCCTTGGAGTATGATACCTTCTGAAATCTGAAAAAAATTATGAAGTTGTAACACTTTTTCTAAAATTAAACCTTTTTTGTGGAGGATTTGTGCTCATGGTATTACTAAAGGAGAAGAGCTTATGCTAAGGAAATTTTCCATTGATCTTTTATGCAAAAGATGCGTAACAGTTATCGAATCTATTGATCATATTATGTTCCATTGTCCTGTCACTGGAGCTTCATGGTTTGTTTCTTCTATTGCTTTTATGGTTCCTAATGATAATGCATTTTGTTTCTCCTAGTAGACACAACAGTGGATTTCTCTATCTCAGGATTCTAAAGATATTGCAGCAGAGGCTTTTAATTGTGCTTCTTTTGTCTGCTGGGAGTTATGGAAAGCTCGCAACAATTTTGTCTTCAACAATATTTCTTCATCTTTGGAAGTTGTGGCTCTTAAAGCTGATAAAGGATGAGCCGAATTTTGCTCTGCTGTTACCCCCATAAAAATTTCCAACAAAGTAATGGCCGTTTCCTTAGTGAATGCGGATTACTCTCCCATCATAGTCAACTCTGTTACGATTAATATAGATGCGGCGTTTAAACCTAAATCTTTGCATGGAAGTATAGGCTTTGTTTTCAAGGATCAGTCAACTAACCTTATTCGTGCTTGCTCCATCCATCTCAGATTTTGTTCAGCTTTGGAAGGGGGGAGGTTCTCGTCATTAGATGGGCTCTTCATACTACTCTCGCAGATAATCATAAACAAGTGGAGATTTATTCTAACTGTAAAGACATAATTCATTATATATTCTCTGGGTAGAGTCGTGACTCTACCATAGACAATATTGTTTTGGATATTTGGGATTTGACCGTTTCTTTTGAAAGTTGTAATTTTTTTTTTTTATTTCAAGGGGTGAAAACCAGATAGCGCACCTCCTTGTTAGGAATGCCAGAAAACAATTCCAGGGCTATTTGATTAGCCATTATCCATGATACCTTGGTTTGTTTTCTTACTGATTTTGAATGAAATCTTCGTTTATCAAAAAAAAAAAAAAAAAAAAAACATTTTCAATAATTGTTTTTTTGAAAATGTTTTTTTTTAGGAATGTGAGTGCAAAAATGCCATGGCTCTTTTTTAGAAAAGGGTGCAAGCAGCTACCCACTTTTGTTACTAGATTTACTGTCTGTATATACCTGAAAGAAAATTATTTGAAAGTATGTATCTCATCCGTAGTTCTACGTATTTCAATGCGTAACCAAGTCATATGGCTTGTATTTTGTATGTAAGGAAAACCATTTCAATAAAACTTACGCTTGGGCCGCCAACAACTTTTAGTTTCTTAGACCATTGACTGTTAGACCAGCACGAAACTTGGGATCCAAATCGTCTCCTGCGGTAGGAGGTTCCTGCCGCCGATCCAAGGACCTGGGTTCAGTCTGGCCGCCTGCCAATACATTGGGAGGTGGGCCGGTTGAAATCCGACCCTTGACAGGCGGCAGGACCGCAGGAGAGGATCTGGTTGCCGAAACTTGGGAGCAGCGGTCAGACAGGATTGGGACCCATAGGTAGGACGAAAAGTTCGCTACCCGTACACATGGTACACCAATTCTCACACAATAAAAGGTTACTCTTAATTAATCATAGTTAATTAGAAAAATTATATATGCTATCATGTAGTTTGGATTAATTACATCTACTATCTACTAGTTTATGATAATATCATATACCACTCTTAATATTTAAAACGTTTAACATAGAGGCCCAAACTTTTAACAGATCTCTATTAGATGATGATGTCAGCTACATTAAAAAATTCAAGGACAAGAATACCCTTGATGGAAGTTAAAATGTCCCATTTACCTTAACATTCTCTATTGCTCCTTCCATTTTTTTTTCTTAGAAGGAAGAGAGAGTTGAGCAACATCTTCCAAACTTTGCGTGTCATGACCTTTAAAACAATAATTTTTCCAGCTACACAGATGACTGATGTCTTGTACTTCCGTTGAAGATAATGGCATCGTTAGCTTTTCGTAAGTGAAGAACACAGTTTCATTCCTCCTTCAACAGTCCCTGGTAGTCCTTTCCCTCATGGCACTGATACCAACGCTCTTCCTCTGGAAATCTCTCCATCGCAAGCAAGGTCCACTCCTAGCCGGTTCTTCCACCACCCTTTCTCTCCTTCATTGCCGGCTAGGCATATCAGTTGCATTAAGCACTTGCAATTGCTCCAAACCCATCGGTGAAGAAACCCATACCCCCCAAGCCTAGGATAGAAATTCTCTCCTGCGCACCTGCGGGTAGCCAAATGCTAGATTTCAGCCGGCCCACATACTGATGTATTGATATGTGTGTCGCCTAAGCTCCAGTCCTTGGATCAGTCGCAATTCCCACCTGCCGTAGGAGAGGATTTAGATCCCCAAGCCTAAGGAAGGTCCGATCTACAAGGATGCCAATAATGTCTACATAATCATGGAATTATGTGAAAATGGTGAACTGCGAGACAGAATTTTTATCCAAAGGTGGAAGATACACAGAGTAAGGTGCTAAAGTTATTGTTATCAAAATTTTAAATGTAATTGCCTTTTGTCATCTTCAAAGTGTTGTACACCGTGATTTAAAACCAGAGGATTTTCTCTTTATGAGTAGAGATGATGCTCCAATGAAGCTTATTGATTTTGATCTTTCTGACTTTATTAGACATTGCACCTGAAGTCCTCCTTACATCATATTTGGAGTATTGGTATCATAATATATATCTTCTTGTGTGGAAGTAGACCTTTTTGGGCACATACAAAGTTAGGGATTTTTCGTGTTGTTTTAAGAGAAGATCCTAGCTTTGATGATTCACCTTGACCTGTGGTATCGCTAGAAGCCAAGGAGGCTTCCAGAACCGAAGGCAGTAATGGCCCTCAAATATAATCGACGGGATTCAATATAATTGATTGGATTGTATATTGTGCGGAGGTTTTCTCGCAGGGGCCGTTTGAGATGCTGTAAAAACGTGAAGTTGCTTATTAGTAGTAAAATTGATCTTGAAGGATATAATCAGCTCGGGTTATGGAAGAAAGAATCGAGAAGAAGCTATCAGCAACAACTGAATGTGAGTAGATGTAATTGTCAGAAACTATTGGGTGATAGGTGATATTAGTCTAAACTACAGGAATAGTACATATAATTTTTCATAGTTAATTTCCATTGTTCGTTTAAATCCAATTTCTCTTCAATTGAACATTTAATAGGAAAAATACATTGTAACGTACCAATTCAAAATCTTTATGCAAAGAACATAGAGAATTTCTCTATTCTGGACTCTTCCCGGGGTTGTGAAGTGCTTTTTTGTATTTTTTTATTTTTACTTTTTAAATATCTAATACGTTAAATGCATATTATTCTTGTATAATACATTTCAATATAAAATACGTATTATTCTTGTATAATATGTTTCAATATAAAAAAAATCCCATATTTACGCATTAGTTCATAAAAAAAGTAATTTTATTCGGCTAACGTATTATACCTATAATACGAGAATTTACCAACTATGCTCATATGTAGGGGTGGTGTCAACCAATCGGTTTCGATCGGGCTTAATTGTTTTCGGTTATTTAACCCCTCGCATTGTAACTAATTTATTGTAACTAATTTATTCAGCTATTCAGACTTCAAAAGCTAGGCATGGACGTGTTACGTTCATTTGGTCGGTTATCGGCCTCATCCTAAACGGGTTTTGAACAAATTATAAACGGGTTATGTTGACCCATGTAAACTGAGGACCTAAGGAATGAATGGAAGACTCAAAAATTAAAATAGAATAAGAGACATTTTACTATTTTAGATTTTTAGTTTTAGGTTTGTATAGGTTTAAAGATATATTGGGTTCATTTGTTGGTTCAATAGGGTTACACCTTTGCACCGTAAACATTGGCTTTAATAATCGGTCTACTCCTAAACCTAACACATTTAATAATCGGGCAGGTCCAGTTTCAAGCTTCTACCTCAGGCTCGATCGGTCAACTTGATGCAGACCTAAAATGACACCCCTACTAATACCTAATTGGTGAACATCTTAAATGGAAAAAGGAAATTAACTAGTAGCCGTTATAATGTAATGACATGGCAAAATCTATGATGGACGTTACAAAAAAATAATAATAATAATTAAGAAGAATGTAACAAAGAGTTAAAATCATGGCTTTACTTGTAACACTCTCTCTCTTCTCTCCAAAAATCTTTCTTCCTACGTTGTTTATTCCGTTAACGAATCATGAAAAATCTCCATCCTGTCTCTCTACGTTAAGGTAGAGGGCAAGGAATTAATGGTATCACATAAACTCAAATCGGATCCAATCAAAAAAATTGGACCAAGTGAATTAGGTTTGATTATTAGAAACCAATGAAAATGAAACCGGACTGATGTACCAACAGATGACCCAATGGACCGAAAATTGAAAACAGTACCCAACCCAAACTAGAACAAAAATACAAACTGATACCAACTCGATAATTGATCAATAGATTCAGTTAAGCCAATCCGATAAAAACCGACTCAAACCAAATTACTAAACTAAAATGAGCTTTTCGTAGTGGTTTTGTTTTAGACTCGCTGGTATAAGACCAAAATTAATTCGATTCCGATTGAAATCGATTTTGAACGGCCCAATTGACACCCTTAATTATTATAATCACCTAACCTCTTAACCCCACCAAATTTATCATATCGGTCAATCCGTATTGATGATCCTTGATATCTTCATTATTAAAAAAAAATCCAAAATAAGCAACCATTACAATCAAACTTACGGCAACCGTTACGTCAATATAAAAAAATATTGAAACAAGCAACCATTAAAATAAAAACAGAGTTGAAAAAGTATAAAAAAAATATTAAAACGAGCAACCATTACAGTAAAAACAGAGTTGAAAAAAAGGTTATAGATAAGGATTAGAAGTCAAAATCCGCACTGGAAATAGACATTCAAATCGGTGAACTTGGGAGCATAGAAGATGAAAATCATTTAGGTAAAATAATAAAAATCTGCAATTCACCTACCATTCGAACAGAGATAGAGTGTGAGGGAGAGAGAACGAGGAGGAAAGGATATCACGGATCACTAAATAGACGATGAAAAACGTTTAGACTCTCTTTGGTATGTATTATAGAATTAATTATATAATACATTATGACATATATATAGTTGTCTGGTATGATTTATGATATTTATTTATATTTAAAATAAATTAATATAATCTAAAATTTATAAAAAAATTAGAAGGTGTTTATCATTATTGTGATAATCTATTATTACTTCTTTGTCTAGTGGTATTAAATAATTATTTTTAACAATTAATATATTATTCTCATAAATAATTTATTATAAATAATTTATAAACATAAATAAAAATTACACCAAAGAAAGCCTTGAGTAAACAAAAAAAAAAAAAAAAATCTGCAAAACACTGTTTAAGGTACAGAGGGGGAGGGGGGGGGAGAGAGAGGAGATTCACCTAAAGTTGTAGGAGATTGCAACCATTGCTATGTTGATTCCAATTAGTTTGCCTTCGCGATGAGGAAGAAAACAATTTGTTTGCTTTGAGAGTTGATGCCTTTGTGAGGAGGATGAAAACAAGAAACCGAAGCTGATGCCTTCACAATGTGGATGAAAGAGAGAAACATAACTGATGCCTGCGAGTCGGAAGAAGAAGACAAGAAGAAATCGTTCAATTTTATAGGGGAGTAGATTTTGGTGAGAGCTGTTTTGGGCGAGAACTCCGGTTTTTTATCTCCCGATTATTTGATTCGAATTGTTGAGAGCTTCCAAAACAAGCTCTTGGATTCCTGATTTGATTCCAATTTTGGAAATAGTCCAATCCATGGGAGCTTGGGATTAGACTGGATTTACCAAACACCATTATGCTCCCAAACGACTTTGCGAAAGTCAGAATCAATGGAATCCGGAATTGAGAGTGTTTATCAAATGGGCCTGTAAATTCTCCGTTCCTTTTATGCCATGTAATACAACATAACGAGACGAGCATATGTTAGTTGGAATCATTAGAATTAGGGGTGTCAACGGGTCGGTCGAGACCAATTTCGGTCTAGGCCAAAACGGTGTTGGGCTTTATAGGCTCTAACTGAAACATGCCCATTAAGAAGTTCGGACTGAGTGAACTGCATTGTGCACATTAACTAAGGGCCAATCCGATTTCGGGTAGTTATCGGGCTGATTCGGGTTGAAAACCTGGTAGGAAACTCGTTAAGGCCATCTAAAAGGCTAAGGTAGTGAAGCTAGGATTTAATATTCAGTCTAAATTGATTTGGTTTGGATCATTGTTAGGTTCGGAATCATCAATCCACTTTTTCCAGCCGATTTTGGTCTAACCTGTACCAGATTAGGACTGATAGGATGTCATACCTCAACCCTAAAAATATTTAATAACAATTCGATTAAGGTTGGTTTTAGGTTAATTCGAGCCTATTTGGTATGGACTACCGCTTTGGGCCTAAAATTGGCACCCCTAGATGGAATCAGTTTTGCCCATTGACAAAGTGGCAAACTGATTTTCTACATGCTTCGCCGGACCATATTGGAATCTTATAAACCAACGTGCATTGATCGCTGAATGGAGATGCTTCCATCTCCATCATTCATTGCAGCTGCCTTATTGCAACCATAGACTGCCATTGCCCTCTTGCCCTCTCTCCCTCTCCCCTGTTTCCTGTTGCAACAAAAATCACGGTTCAATCACCCCGGACGACGGCGGCGGTCATTTTTCCGACTCTGATTTTACTGATAGTGACCGTCAAGAGTACATTACTATTGCCGGAACTATCTAATCAGAAGCTGTTCAAGGTTGGGGATGCAACGTCGCCGTCTTCAAGATTCTCATCTGCAGAGTGCAGAGTTGGACCCACGATCATAATTGAAGAAGGTACCTTCCCCCACTGTTGGCCATCCAAGATGCGCACTGAACCTTGAGATAATTAATGAGTGCCTTGGAAATAAAGTCATCAACCACCACCTGCTTGATATGGAGCTGAAATTCCTTTAAACCTCAAACAAGTTGATGAGCTTGGCCGCAGCCATGGCGGTTTAGAGTGCAACGGCAAGAGAGGTGGAGTGATGTCGTGATTGTTGGCTCTCTCTCACCAACGGTTCATCTACTTGGATTATTAGATCCATCGATGGAAGAAGGATGTGATTTGTTATCGCATGCAGCGGTATATGCTGCCAGGTGGAGATCTTATGGAGATCTTAGATCTCATCTGGAGGGCATGGTGGTTGACCTTTTGTTCGGCTATACTGGTTTTGGGAAGAGAGGAGGACCATCGGCAGAGGCGACATCACATGTGGTTGACTCAAAGGGCGGCGAAGCTGTGTACAGATCTGGTAGAACAGATCTAATGACGGTTGTTGGTTTCGAAGACGAACAGGTTCAGGAGATGGGTTATATAAATCTGGAGTCATTGAAGAGAACTAGCGGTGATGCCATGGTAAACGCGCAGTGGGAATCATCTGTGGTGTTCACAGCGAGGTGGAGATTTTTCTTTTACCAAAAAAGCGGAGCTTCACCACTGTTCTGGAATTACCACAGGCAGGACGATGGTGGTAGGAAGATAGGTTCGGTAAGAAAATAATAAAAAAAAAAATGTATAAAATCATCATTACGTTTTATGGGGTTTTTTTATATTTTTCTTTTGGGGATTCCATCGTCAGTTTTGGGAGGAAAAAAATAATTAGTCTTATTGTGTGGTTTTTTTTTTGTCTCCACGTTACCTTTGGGAAGGGAAAAAAAAAAAAAAATTTGTTGGTCCATGATTGAATGTCGTGGGATTCAGGTGGAGATTGTGCAAAGTCAACAACATCGTTGGAGATGATGGCCAGTGAAGCCTGTATGCTGACGGTAGGACTACTCTTTAGTTCTGGGTGTGGAACTGAACAACAGAATAACTCATAGCTTTATCACATGTGGTATTCTCGTTTGTGGTAGGATCACATGTGGTGTTGATAGTTATTAATGGATTTGGTTAGATCATGGAGGTTTTTCTCTAGGATCTGATGGTGGGATTTGAATCCTTACACAGTATGCATAATGATCAGTTGATGTTGTACCATAAGGTAAAGAAGTAGTGACGGGCTGTAGTGAGGAGTCGGTTCTCTAGGTCTGCGCTGGAGGTGCAGAGGTGAGAGGCTAGGGTTCTAGGTGTATATGAGGTTGTAACAGACTATGTGTGATGTTATCTTTCTGGTGATGCTGTGGTAGTGGAAGAGGTAGATTCACATCACTTCGTACGGCGGTGAGCTGTGCGGGACACCTGAACGGGGTGTGAGCTATGCTCGTTTGGGTGTAGCTGTTTAACAGAGACGGGTTTACAGACTCAACGTCAACGAGTTCTTCTTCAAGGTTTGCAAAATTCAAGCCAGGTGGAGATTTGTTGGATTGTGTATTGTATTCTGTGGGCTCCACATTGTTACTGGAATGTACTTGTATTAGGGTCTACTACATGTACGGGGTAAATCTGTAATTATGTGGGAATTAGGATTTTTAGGGATCCCTATATATTGTCTCTTTGTGAAAAACCTTAGGTAAGGTTGTAAGGGCTGTCAAAGGATTCTCCTTTGACAGTAGAGAGCTGGAACGCTGTAAGGTTGACAGATGAGATAAGTCTATCAGGTAGAGAATTCTATAGACTGTTCTTGAGAATAGAAGAAAGTCACTCTTTTCTCTGGTGGACGTAGGCATCCCATGATAAGCTGTTGAACCACGTTAATTCTTTGTATTTTCTTCTTGTTTGCGTGTTTCTAATCCTAATAGTGATGATATCTGTATTTCACTTAAAATAAACCAGGTTGAGTGTTAAATCATTAGGAGGCGCATAAGTCACCAGATAGACTCCATAAGCACAAACCCTCTGCATTTTCCAAGCTTAAGCACAACATCCATCACACAAATAGATGAAATTAAGGAATCTCGTAGGTATAAGACCTGGGTTGTTCTCACATACGTAACTGAGATTTTGGCTACGCCAACAAACTAAATACATGGATGATTTTGTGAGGATTTGGTCTTGAATGTTTTCGGGGATATCATTTCTTTGAATCTGTTGGAGATAAGTATCATTCCCCAAACAAGGGAAAGTAGGGTAAGACCATTCAACCGTGACTTGTGAAAGGTGATTCAAACAGTAGTCAAATTACACGTACAAGGGCAAAATGGGTCTCCCATTAAAAAAGATATGATTCAGCCATCATCATTCAAAATGATTGAAGGTGAAAAGGACATTATGTATGCACATGACATCAGCAATAAATGCATTTATAAATACTTCCAGTCACAAAAGTCAATTCACTCAATATTATATAAGCTTTGGCCCACTTGCTTTGATACACGTCAACTTAGTTTTAGCTGTTGGCCAATTCAGCCTCGGGTCGGTATTTACCATAATATTTTTATCCCGCTTAACTTAAAAGGTCAGATTTAACCCTGATTCTCTGTAGCCTCTAGTGTCCTAACTTTAGCATCGAAATGGTCATGGGACGATGAACCCAACTTCACCTTTGCCTTGTTTTGTCATTTGCAACTCGGACCCATAGCGGGAGACCCAAGCACGGATTCTAACTAGGGGCAACAAAATCCATAAACCAAACTGACAATGGAGAGAAAAGAGGAATTGCAGACCTCACCGATTGCCGCCGCATTGCATTTACATGGTTTATATAAGATTTCATTATATCTGGTTAGCATGTACAACATTTTCTCAAAGAAAATATTCTAAAATGAGAATCAAATTTATTCAAATGCAATAGGGTATAATCACTTGTACAATTTCTACAGTGGAATATCAAAGAACGCAAGCATTATAACCCTCATACCTTCTTTTTTTTTTTTTTTTTTTTTTTTTTTTCATTGGTTAGTAAAATCATTATAACCCTCGAACCCTTATATTAGTTCTCCAAGCTAACCTTGCTCACCACTCAAGCGTACTTCACGAGAAAGAAGAAAATATGTATGTTGGGAAGGGGATCAAAACTCTCTAAATTTGTTTAATTTGAGTTTCCCAGTAAGTCTTCTCCCATTTCTGCACTTGATTTATTGAACCGTACTTATCCTTATGGAAGGTATCAAGCTCTTGAGGATCATAGGGAGGCGGCATCGTGCATGCACTTGTCTCTGCTTGAAATTTCACCATGGATTCCATCATGAATGTCTTCTCTCTTCCTGTTGCAGGACATGCTAACGTCTCTGAACATAATTCAATGGCATGTTCAGGTACAGTAGGTTTGTATTTGAGAAGCTTTGCGTATTCATTCAATAGATGGAACATGTAATCATATACATAATCCATTTTCATCTCATCTTGTATGAAGTTGCTCGCTGCCTTCCCAATGGCTTCTGCCTGTTGATCAGTCAATCGCAGTTGACGGTTACCAGATTTAAGAGAGAGAGAGAGAAAAAAAAGAGAGTAGAGATTGTAAGAGAGAGAGAGAGAGAGAGAGAGAGTGAGACCTCTTTGGTGTGATTGTTACCCCATTCTACTGCAAACCTAAGAGATCTGCATTTGTCATCGTCCTTTATTGGCCAGTAGTGACGCATGGGAAGCATTCCTCTTGAGAAAAACGTGTAGAATCTAGGATTTACTCTCAGAGTAAGAGAATCACAGGCTAAGATGTATTTCTCGCTAACGGACCAAGCCCATCCTTCAATGTAGATCTTATATCTATCAAGGTAGAAAGAAAGGCACAAGAGTTATGGAGCAGAAAGAAGTGTTGGGAGTTTTTTTTTTGTTTTTGTATTTTTGCTATCGAAGGGTGTCCAAACTTTTGGCCTGACTAGTCCCATGGGCCCATACTGACCCTACAACCACATGAACTAGATCATTTCGGAATTGAATGAGAAGCATTCCACTTGCACCCACAGCAGGAAAGAAGGAGCACTTAACACCCCGTATGGGTGACCCCAAGGTAGTAAGAGGAGTCAAACTCAGTACCTTTCGCTTCCGGAGACGTAAATTCCTTACCAACTCAGTTAAACACTTGAGAGTTTAATCCTACACTAACTATTAAAATAGTCCTTGGTCTCTCTTGTACATTTGGAGTCTCTACCTAATATATCAATTTTTGAGATGGAAATTTTAATGGTATCAGAATGGGTTTTCATCATCTCTACTCTTTACTTGTCGGCAATGCATATTGCCACTCGTTCAGGGGAATGTTGGGAGTTTAGTCTCACACCAAATACCAAATAGTCTTCTGAGTGCAAATCCTCCCCCCACCTGTTAACATCCTATACCTTTGGGAACCATATATGGATGGGGTAATGAGACCCACCTCTGGAGTTTGGTGGTGATCACCACATGGGGAGAGAATCTGGACTCATAGTCTTCAGCCCCTTGTACACCTGGGATTGCGAGTCTCTTTATCTACTAATTCAAACTTTTGGGATGAAATTTTTATAATATATAAAAGAAGCCAACAATTTCATTTTTACCTGTGAATGCATTGATCAGCTAAACTAGATTGCTTGTAACCTTTTTGAGATTCAAGTATCCAATCCTGCAAATGCTTTCTATGTATTAGAATGTATGCAAGAAATTTACTGAACGAGAAGGGCATCAACTGTATATTTACAATCATACCTTTTTTTCTGGGACAAACTGAAAAAGGAACTGCTTGTACCTGAATATAGAGGCGAGCATGCCAGTCCTGTTTCTCAGATACATTACACTTCATAAGGTCTTGCCTTGTCGGAGCTACAAATGGGTTCCCTTTCCAATAAGCATAACGTTCCCTGTCAATCCATTTACTTCTCTGGTTTCCTTCTTTCAATTCCTTCAGAATTGTTTCCCACGGTTTTATGTTTATCTCATGCCTGCAGTACCAAAACCATGGTTAGAAAGATGAGTAATCTCAGCCCCTCAAAACTCTGAAATGGGAAGAAGTGGAAGAAGCATTTACCAACCCCAAAAAGACCAATCAGGGAAGACGATATCAAGACTACTGTCATCCCCACAATAACGAAATAGCGGAGGTGGGACCGTTGCATTGGGACCCCTGTAGTAACGTGCTTCAACTACAGGTCGATCATCACAGTCGAACATGAGATCCAAGTTTGGCAGCTTCCCAGGATACTTGCTCAAGAGCTGTAAAATACCCCACAACGTAATCACATCCCTGGTTTGAATTGCTTCTCTGTATTTCTCTACATAAGCCCTACCATTTAATATCACAAGCCTAAATTTTGCTGTCCTCCGTGCTCTCTCCACCATCTCCATTGATATACCTGTTTCCTTCCATGGCTTCAGATCCTCATGGATCCATCTGAAATATTCTGGACACACTGAAGTTGCATTCCTGTAATCATCGGCTTTAAATTCTGTCGGAAAGTTTGCCGGGCAAGTTCTTGTCAAGTTTCCGGCCGAACAATTCAGCGGAATTTCAGTTCGACGTCGTGGACTTTCTGGTAATTCCACGTTTCGCAGTGTTTTGACTGCCTTCCACTTAGAGTGGGGACCACCTAGGAAAACAGACTTTGCAAAAAAGAGGAAGGAGAAAATTAAACGGTCAATCCAACGGTTGATAAAAATCAATTTATTATGACGAAAATGACGGCTCCTTGGCTCCTAGTCCTGATTGGTAGCAATGATCAGGGTTCAGTGTCTGGACCACCGGGTCTCTGTTAGAGTGGGGCCCACACTCACGTGCATTGTACTCATGCATGTGTGACCGGCCGAAGTTAGTTCGGTAGGGAAAAAAATCTCTCCAGTCGTCCAGTCGTGGACTCGGCGGACTGGATTTAAAGGACACGCCCCCATGTATTGGTATGCGTGTCCTTTTAATCCAGTCCGCCCAGTCCACGACTAGACGACTGGACGAACTGGAGATGATCCAAGTCCGTTCGGTAATCGAAACTCATTGAACCTTTGGAAGCAAAGGATTTGGATATGGTTACTTGTTAGGGGTTCGGTTCCCAAGGAGAACGGCTGTGATTTTACATTTATATCCCTAGATACCTTTCTGAGGAGAAAGTATTTTAGGGCTATTTTTGTAAATAGAAGGTTCTTTGAAGCAGATGCTCTGAAATTTCAATCCAAATCTATTCCTATGAGTACAGACAAATAAGACTTGGCGGAGACTTCTCGATAAGCGACACCTGACCCTTCTGTAATCCAAAGGTTAAAATCCGTTAATGATATAAATTATGTTTTACACCATGCTACATCGAAAATACCGCAGCGATTACCTTTCATTTTCCATCGTTCTGCAGTTAAAATGAAATCCCAACAAATAAATCCCAGAAAACCGTTGATCTTAGAAATTCGAAATTGTGTTCTTACACATCAGAGATTTCTCCTTCTACGGTTTGACTTTGAAGTTGTGTTCTTCCACGATTGGAGATTTCTGCGGCTTTAACTCATTCGAAGGCCCAGCCTTTCAACTCCTAACCCCGAGATCCTGTTCTAGGGTTTCTTTTATCCGTAAGTTATGGGGTTTTAAAGGTTTTAGAAAAAGAAATTATAAAAGGAAGACGGTAAGGAGAGAAAAACCAGAGGGAATGAATGCATAGGGTTTCATGAAAAAGAAATTTTACCAAAAAAAAAAAAAGACAAGAAAAAGTGAGAGGGATTTTCATTTACGAATTTTGATTTCATTTTTATCCCTTCTTCAATCCTTTTGATTTTCTTTCATTTTTTTTAGAATGAAAAAAGAATGAACAGCAAGATTGAAATGGCGTGGACAGAGTAGGGTTTTGGTTTATTGAATAAAAAAGGAAAAAATAAGAAAAAATACAAAAAAGTTTTTTTTTCCCCTCTTTTCGGTCTTTTTGGTTTTGGAAAGATTGATATGTAAATGGTGAGTTTTAATAAGTTCCATTCGCGGCAAGAAATTGCAGGAAGAGAAAATGTTTTTTTTTCCCTTCGGTAAAAAGGGCAAAAGGGGTTTGGTGAAAAGGATTTGAAAAAAAAATCAAAGAGAGAAGAGAAGAGGGTTCAATCAGGAGGTTGATGAAAATTTCAAAGAGAGCGAGAGAAACGGGAGATCGCAAGGAGTTTCTGGGATTTAATGTTTTTTTTTTTCTTACCTTTGTCTGGCGACGGTGACAATCACTTATCTTCATTATCTTTAGGCAATTCTTGTTATTCATATCACAGACATGACAATCTTGAGTTCCATTAAAGACAAATGGAACTCTGAAAAGCTGATAAAAAATGTCTCCGCGAAGATGATTATTACTATGGAAACTGAAATCCTTAATGATCTTCTTTTACTTCAAACCTTAAATCTTCAAAGTCCTTTTGTTTGTGTAGCAACAGCTATAATCAAGAAATCAACTATGGATGCGAAGCCAAAAAATGATAAAGAAACCCTAGATAGAAAACACGGAGAAGAACGAGAAGATGAAATAGTAAAGGCGAACAAGAGAAGGGATCTACTTTTAACTTTGAGATATATTTTCGATGTAGCATGGTGTAAAACGTGATATATACATCTAATCGATTTTAACATTTGGATTACAGATGGGCCAGATGTCGCTCATGAAGCTGTCTCTGCCAAGTCTCACTATTCGGATCGCTGAAATTCGTTATCTTTTTGCAGGTGAAAGTCAGGGAGAGTGACAAATCGTCTCCTGCAGCAGGAACCCTGCGGCTGATCCAAGGGCTTGTGGATCAATTTGCCCGCCTGCCAATACATGGGGAGGTGGGTCGGCTGAAATCCGACCCTTGGCAGGCGGCAGGTCGCAGGAGATGATTTGGATACGGGAGAGTGATGGATAGTCTGTGGTCTTTCTTGCTAAATTGGGAATCCAGGAAACTGGAAAAGTATGGAAGTATTATGGAAATTCAAAGTTCTAACAATGATTAAACCAAAATACTTTTTGTGGGAATTGGATGATCTGTCAGTATCTTTCAGAGAATTATGTTTTGGAAGTGTTTAAAGGGACTTACCGTGTCTATCCAGAGAGCAGAAACAAAAAAGCTGAAGATGATGATGAAGACGAACAGCACGGTTGCTCTTGCCCCTCCCTTCTTCCGTTGTGAGAATTGTTGAGGAACCCCAGGTCCCTCATGGAGCAAGCTCAGAAATCTCATATTCCAGCAGTTAATTACCACCTCGGTCACCACTTCTGTCTGGTGGAAGCGTGGAGCTGAAGTTGATTACTTCAGTCAGAAGCTCTGAAACAGATATAATGCCGGAAGAATTTCTTGGCAAAAGATGAAGTCTCTGGTGGCTGTGGGTTGTATAACTAATAATCTATAGATGTATGCAGTGTTTCCTTGGTTGCGTTCACGTGTGTCCAACTAAGAAGCCAACAAAGAAGAACCTACCAAGTTCAATAATTCTCTCAACTTCATCCCAAAAACCTCTTTTCAGAACTTTTAAAAAGAGGAAACAACCATAACTAAATTGCTAATGTGGCGCCTACCATCTAATCAATGGATACAGAGGAATTTTGAATCCAGACTCCATAGATCCACGAAGAGCTTCATTTCAATCAGTGTCACTGAAGACAATAGTTTATATCGATCGATCCAATCATATGTTGGTTCTTCGTTCTCTCTCTTAATTGGGTGGTTCCACCTTGTCGGTATGAAAATGACAACTCTGATTGAAGATGGAATTTAGTTGAAAGCTGTTAACCCGAACCCAGCTAATCAAATTGGAGCATTTGAGCTCTGTGTATGACTGTTAGTGCAAGACCCATCTCCTGCACTTTGGTTTTAAGCCATTCCGCTCTAGCTGTTGACTGTTGAAATGCGTTTCTATGAAAAGAGAAAGTTAATGCCTAATTCCCGTAACGCGCGGTAACGGTTTTTGTCTGTTTATATTATTGACTCCGGGAAACCGGATCCGATGTTGCTTCCTTCATGCTTTGGGTGGGGACTGGGGACTGGGGACTGCGGAGTCCAGTGACTTTCCACATGCAGAATGCAGAATGCAGAATGCGGACTGCAAGAAGGATTGCAGTGTAATTACCAAAACAACCACCTCGTTGTCCTTTATATTTACTAAAATATACTTTTGATTGTCTAAATGAATTACCAAGTGTTCATAAGTTGTTGTTTATTTTACTACATAAGCAAGATAAATACATTTAATTACCTTAATCTACAATTGTTATTACTGATTAGTACCTTCCACGATGGGATGTTTTATCATGTGTTACCACGTGGATCATGCACCCTAAGTAACGTAGCTGGGGACGGTCGATTCCAAAAACGAGCTTCCCATGACACAAGAGTACTGCTTTGAGAGTATTGTATTTTGGGAATATATTCTAAATAATGAGGTTTTTTTGTTATGGGTTCTAAATGTAGAATGGATAAAAGAGTGTATTCCATAATGGACTATGTTCTCTTAATAAATTCTATGATTCAAGAAAATGAATGTATACCAAAGGCTCTTTTTTTTTTTCCGTCACAGTATGTTCTTGATTTGCGAATACATTCTAAGAATGAATACTAATTAAACGCAATCTTAGGCTGCATTTGCTTTTATTCTCATAATGAAGAAATGCATTGCTAAAGAGTGAGATATTTTCATTCTGTGCTTAGAAATGCCGAATGAACTAAAGACGACATTCCATAATCCATGAGCAAAAATGGATACCAAACATTGGTTTGTCACCCAAGTTGTTAGGTTTTTGATTATATTATATCTCATTGGCAATTTTGTCTATCTTGATTTTTTTTTTTATTTCTTTTTTGGTAGAACATGATTAATTAAATATATCCCACAGGTTTTCGGTTATAAATATATCCCAAGTTGTTATGTTTTCGATTATCAGCAAGTATATTCAAAATGTTAAATTGGCTATTCCATAAGCTAATTTAGTCAACGATTAATTAAAGCATAGGACAGGGTCCCACCCACCCTTTCGAACCATTAATTAGAAATACAAGTGGATCAATTTCCTAGATCCAACTATCTAGATTCTAGATACACCCTTTAAGATTGCTAGTAGATAGATCTAAAGAAAATCGGATCTTTAATATATTACTAGTGAGATTATTGAAGTTTTCCCGCAATGGTATCAATCATGTTAGAATGGTCAATAACCAATTTTCTACTCAAATGAAAAAATCAACAACCTCACGTTGACGATGGAGCTGCCGTAGTAAGTTGTAAGTAGACATAGTGACCAGGTCATTTCCTTCACAAGATTATCAAATCCTCTGTAAAAAGAGAAACTCACCATAGCACCACTCCTCTAACCTCGTAACTTTTCCTAATTCCCAGAGAAAGTCAACTGCGTGTCCGGTCATGGCCATTGGGGTTGGTTGCGTTGTTGTTCTGGGACTGCGGACCGTACGAGATGGAAGAACTTGCAAGGTGATTTGGTGTTGGAGATCAATCGCGTAGAGGAACCGTCTTGTTCTTCAGTTCCGATCACTAGTAGAACTTGGTACCACCCACCGATTCGGCTTGTGGGTTTATCACGATGCTGTGCTGGTCAAGTGTTGTCATGACTTCAGCAGAACCCATGTAAAATTCTACCTAATCAATAAATAATTGTATTCTGTTTCCACACTACCCTACGAATTTTGAAAACCAGAGCTTAAAATTCACACAATTTTCATCTCCAATGGTTGCTATTTCTGCCGCAATGGCGAAAACCTTCTCGATTGCAAATACGCATCTTAAAATCTCAAGTAAACTCGGGCTCAACGATTCCCGATGTTCCAATCTTTCAACTTGTTTCCTCGTTTCTCGAAACTGGGTACTTCACCAACATCATCTCTTTTTAGATTCTCTGCTGTCACACCGACGATTTCAAATGAGGTTTGTGATTCAGTGGAAACTGGAGACCTTCTCTTATTGTCTGAAACCGAACGACCAGGCCTTAGTCTTTGCCCTCGCGACTCTTCTGGTGCTTGAGCTCCGCGGAGCTATTCCAGCTGGTTATTGGATGCAGCCCAACCCAATTAGCTTAACCATCTTATCTGTTCTTGGGTGAGTCTCCTATTTTCTTTTCATCTTCATCCCATTTACGAGATTTTATATACTTTCCGAATTTTCTAACCAGGGCGACTCCATGACATCGGCGATGGTGATCCGAGTGTCGGGATTTGGGTCGAGCAACTTCAAGATGAGGCAATGAGATGGAGACGGTGGAAGGCGTCGTCGACTACAAAGGCCGCCCAGAAGAGATTTTCTCTTTCATTATCTTCTCCGTCGCTGACGTTGGGGTCATCCTGATGATCTGAGGATCAACGGCAGCTTCATCGTCGTCGGTGGAATAATCGAAGAAGAGATCCTTCCTTCCTTCCTCTTCTTCTGCGTCGCTGAAGTCGGGGATCATCTTGATGGCCTGGTGATCAACGGCACAGTTTACGCCGGAGAAGAAACAGCTTGCTTCCCGGCGATGTCACCACTTACAGAAACAAAATTAAAATGGAATATGGAAGGGTAAAATAAAATTTTCAATTTTACTGTCAAATAATTAAATGTGGATGAAATTATGGGTAAAATTTAAAATTACGTGAACTAAAGGTAAAGTTGAGAGGGGGTTTGGTGAAATTTTTCCTTTCTAAAAAGATAAAGGAAAATATGTAATTCATTGGTGAATCGTACGATTAAATTATGAACACATCATTCTGAATCGTACGATTAAATTATGAACACATCTTGGATTTGTTGTTGCCTTCTATCCATTCAATGTTGGGTCATATTCGTCTCTAATCGTTGGAGTCTCTAATCGAGGATCTAGTGGTTACAGTTAATCAGGCATGTCTATCGATGTATTGGTAGACGCACCTGATTAACTCCAACCGTTGGATCCTCGATTAGAGGTTCTAGCGATTGGAGACGATAATAACCTTTCAATGTTTTGAACTGACACCATTTCCAATTTTATTTTTCTAAGGTTTAAGGAATCCTTTCATTTGAAACTTATATGTAATCGATTAAGGGAGTACATCCATCTATTTTTAATTAATTTGTTTGGTTCTTATTGGATTTCGGTCACCGGCAGCCAAGATCATAACGCAATCAAATCGTCTCATATTGATCTGCCACTTGCCAAGGGCAGGATTTCAGCCGGACCACCTCCCCATGTATTAGTAGGTGGGCCGCCTGATCCCCAATCCCTTGGATCAACCGCAGGACTCTCCTGCCGTCGGAGAGGATTTGGATCCAGACCATAACAGGCCAATTACTAAATTGGTTCCATGTCTTAAAAAGTAGGACCACTAGATAATTGGTGGATCCATCTCAATTCTTTATTCAATTTTGGTTTGATTCAAAGCCATCTAAATAAGGGTGTCAAATCTGAGCCTGATCTGGTAGCACGGACTGAGTCAGTTTCATATAACTCGAACCCAGCCCGGACTGAACCCTTAATGGACAGGTTTCGATTTGGGCTTGTAAAGCCCGACATCGTTCTGGTAAGATCTAAACCGAACCGGATTAGCCCGTTAAGATGTCCGAACTAGCCCTAATTGATAATACCCAACCAGAACATCGATAAGGCCTGTTAAGAAGCGCGAGATAACCCGAATCGATTCTTTTTGCTGTTCAAATAATAACCAATTGACCAAGGATTTATCGATTCTAACTAGATAATTACAAAATGCAATCCATTGTCTATGCTCAGTTGCCCCTAAGATCAATCAAAACTCAATCGCTTACAATTATATTAAATATGAATAAAAAACGACACAAAAAATTCATTGTCATGCAAAATTAATTACATGCGAAGGTAACCGAGCCAGCCCAAGATTACCCCAATAAATCCAGCCCAATAACAATCCTACACCAGACTGGCCCGTTAGTTATTGTGTCCAGCACAGCCCACCCCAACCCGAATCCTTAATGGATATATTTTGGACTGGACTTGTAAAACCCGACACCGTTTCAGTCTATCATATGTTGAGTAAGCAGACATTTTCAACCCTTTCTCCCAATGTGCCCCATAATCCTTACCATTGGACATCGGTTCATTTTACATTATGGAAATCTATTTGGTCCTGTCGAACACTTTCGAAAATTCATTATTTCATGTGGCGTTGTCTAGCAAATGCGATTCCATCGAGCTTAGCTTTAGTCCAACCTCATATTCAGATTGATTCTTTATGTAGAAGATGTGGGAAGGAAGTGGAATCGGTGGATCATATATTGCTGCATGCATTGCCCGTTTGCTAAAGCTGTTTGGTTGGGTTCTCCGTTTTTCATTCTATCATCTATTCCAGGGGTTTCATCTCTATCCCAATGGTTATCTCAGTTTTTGCGGGCTTTTAGGTCTTTCTCAAAAAAATCATGGTAGAATGGTGTTTTCATTTATATCTTTCATGTGTTGGCATTTATGGCAAGCAAGAAACAAATTTTATTTTGAAAATGAGGATAGCACTCCCGAGGTAGTGATTTCTCTTGCCAATACAGCTTTTACCGAATATTTTAATGCCCATCATCTGTGGCCTCCTTCGGATTCTCTGAATTCTGAGGGGCTGTTACATGTAGCTTCAGTGTGGCGACCTCCTCCTAGTGGAACCTTTAAACTTAATACTGCATGATGCGGCTCTAGATTTGAATGGATTCCTTTCAGCTATTGGTGTGGTGTGCAGGGATCATTTGGGAGTTCCTCTTTTTGCAGTGGCTGAGCAGGTGGGTTTTCCTACAGTTGCAGTTGGCGAGGCCATGGCAATTCGACAGGCAATCTTCTTGGCGCTTCAGTTTCAGTTGCATCCTTTCATTGTCAAATCGGACAGTTTGGAAGTCATCAGTTGTTTAAATAGTTCTGTTTCCTCTTCGGATCGGTTTTTGGATGATATTGTAAAGGATATTAAGGCTTTGTTGCCTTCTGATGATTTTGTCACTGTTATGTATATTCCTAGATCTGCAAATGTTGTTGCTCATGAGGTGGCTCAGAGGGCCAGGGAAGGCATGGGGATTAAGCTGTGGGATGGGTCTGTTGTTTGGCTCATGGACTTCTGTACTGATCCTGTTTTCTCTGAATATCAATAGAATTATATGTTACCAAAAAAAAAAAAAAAAAATAGCCAAGACGGGTAAAAAAAAATCTGATTCTCAAAATTTTAACTAATTCTCAAAACCATTTCTACAAAATAAAAAACCAAAAATTTAACTAATTTCCTCCAATTTTCTTGGTCATTTGGTTAGGAACTGTCAGCTTAACTAATACAGAAATGGAATGGAAAATTCTCAACACTTTTTCACAGTAATACAATATTAAGCTTTGTTTGTTTTCATGTAAAATGGTAGAATAAGAAATTTTTATTATAAAATATGATTTTCCAGTGCTTATTTTAACATAAAATGAAAAAAGAAAAAAAAAGGTTATTTAAAAACTAAGAAAATTTTACATGATGGACTTTGTTTGTTTTGACATAATTAAAAATGTGAATTCGGCGGGTGATCCCACCTTCCTGGGGTTCCCCCACCGATCCAATGACACACCAACCACAATGCTTCCCTTTATCTGATTATAAAGCCCCCTAATCCCTTTCTTTGTCTTTCATTGTTCACCAAGCAAGGGATAATCCCACCCATCTGGGCATGTCTTATCGTACCTATGCTTTTGTTAATTAGCTCAATCCAATAGTCCATGATCGTTGATTTAGTTCATCAAATTTCTCTTTCCTTCATAGTGGACAAAGTGAAGATCCTAGTGGGCAAAGAAGCAGGTGGCACTATGACTATCTCCCATGCTATTTGCTGTTATTCCATCTATTTGTGCATCAAGTTCGAAAAAGATCTCAATCTATGCTAAAGAAATGGTAGTATCTCGTCATTTTATAAGCTTTATCATATTCAGTTTGCTTTTACATATAACATTTTACAAGTTAAAATAAACCCAGATTACAGAGTTCGCAAAGGCCACAAGCTTGAGTGAGAAGGGGTCAGAAGCCTCAGCCCAAGTGTTAATTACACGACTTTAACTCTCAATTACAAAACTTTCTAAGGGTTGTTCCATGAGGTAAAAGAAAGACGAAGTTAATTTTCACTCCTCAAAGATCTTTATGTTTTACCATTTGGAGACAGAGCTAATGGAAATTTTTCATGAAAATATTTATGTAAATTAAGTAACTAACATTACCCAAAAATTTTACAACTAAACAAACAAGGTCTTTTCATTAAAAATTAACGTAAACTAAGTAACTAACATTACCCAGAACTTTTACAACTAAACAAACACGGTCTTAAGTATTTTCTTTTGTCCAATGGAGAATAATGTATTCTTTTTTTTTAGGCTATGTTTGTTTTTACAAATTATATGTGAAAAATATTTTTTCAATGTTTTTTTCCAATTGGTAAAAAAAAGACTAAGTTTCTTTTCTTTTCTCTTTTAAAGATCATTATATTTAATCTTTTAAGAATAAACATTAAAAAAAAATTACATATTCTATAAAAAAAAAAAAAATTACATATAAAATGTTACATGTAAAAATTTATGGTAAAATTATATGTCAAAACAAACCGAACCAGAAGATCGTTTATAAAGGCAACAAAGCTCCAATCCACAGTTTGTCAACGGCCAATCTAAAATAAAGTTTTAAACGCATAAGTGGACTGATGAAACAGAGACGAAACAATGATTAGAAAAAAAACACACACACACAAACAAACAAACAAACAGAGAGGAAGCTCTACAGTGGAATGTTCAGATTCTCCCAATACTTTTTCTCCCATAACTCCACCTGCTGTATTGAATTTGCTTTTCTTCTCTGAAAGGCTCGGAGAGAAGAAGGTTCAAAGGGAGGTGGCATGCTACATGGGTTTGTTTCGTTAGTAGCCTTCACCCTGGAATCCATCAGGAACTCCTTCACCAATCCTACTGCAGGGCATGGAATTACCTCTGGACAGAGCTCGGTGGCTTGTTCAGGTATGGTGGGCTTATATTTGAAAAGCTTCCCGTATTCATTCAGCAGATGAAACATGTAATCATACACATAATCCATCGTCAACTCATCTTGTATGAATTCACTGGCTGCTTTTCCGATTTTCTGTGCCTGGAATGTCCTCAAAAGGTTTGAGAATAACGAACATCAAAAAATAAATAATGAAAAGATTTTAAAAATTCCAACCTTCTGTTTGTGATTGTTGCTCCAATCCACCGCAAACTTAATAGCTCTGCACTTATCATCGTCCCTTATCGGCCAGTAGTGATGAACTGGTTGTAGGCTTCTCGAAAAAAAATCATAATACCGAGGCTTTACTAGTAATGTCACAGAGTTGCAGGCTAGAATGTATTTCTCACTAATCGACCATGAACATGCTTCAATGTAGATCTTGTATCTATATAAGAGATTCCAAGTAGGATTTCGTTGATCTGTAATCCTTGAAACAAAATTAACAACTTGACTGTATTATTACCTGTGATTGCATTGCTTTGACAAATCTGATTGCTCGAAGCCTTTTTCAGATTCCTTGACGCAGTCCTGCAAATAACCAAATTATCGAAATCACCATTTCACAGAACTTGAAAGACCTGAAAGTTGAGGAGGAGGAGGAAGGTGTTACCTGTTTATAGAGACGAGTATTCCAATCATGTTTGTGAGAGGAATTGCATTTCATGAGGTCTTTCCTTGTCTCAGCCACTTTTGGGTTTCCCTTCCAGTAAGCATAAGGTTCCCTGTCTATCCATTTGTCTTCTCGTTTCCTTCTTTCAACTTCTTCAACAGATATTCCCATGGCCTTACGTTGACCTCAGGCCTGCATCAGAAAACAACTTGAGATTGGATGGTCATGAAAGGGAAAAATCAAATCACACAAAGAAGAGCTTAATTCATTACCAACCCCAGAAAGACCAATCAGGGAAAACAATATCCAAGGACCACTCGTAACCACATTAACGAAACAGGGGAGGAGGAGTAGTGGCATTGGGCCCCTGATAATCTGCTGCTTGAATGACAGGCCAGCCAATGCAATTGA
Source organism: Protea cynaroides (assembly GCA_028583415.1). Classification (NCBI taxonomy): domain Eukaryota; kingdom Viridiplantae; phylum Streptophyta; class Magnoliopsida; order Proteales; family Proteaceae; genus Protea; species Protea cynaroides. The sequence continues at coordinate 93,318,935 of CM053275.1, read as the reverse complement.
ACATCAGCTCAAGATCCGACAACCTCCCAGGATACCTGTTCAACAGCTGCAAGATCCCCCACAATGTGAACATATCTCTCGTCTGGAACGATTTCTCGAAAGTCTCCACATAAGCTCTACCATTCACGATCACCAACCTAAAATTAGCAGGCTTTCTGCCTCTCTCCACCATCTCCTTCGTAATCCCTGTTTTCTTATCCACTGGAAATAATCAGGGCACTCTGGGCTCGCTTGGTCATCCTCTGCTCTCTGAAATGTCTGTGGGAAACTTGCAGGGCAGCTTCGAGTATGGTTTCCAGCGGAGCAGTTGAATGAGATTTCTACTCTCTGAGGATATTTATGGTTTATCCCTTCTTTCCTATTCGAAACGCCACTAATGGACGGCAAAAGAGAAACGTCAATAACCGTATTAGCAGATCAGCACCATTGGTAAGTGTGGATGGTGACTGGTGAGTGAGATTTTTTTTTTTTTTTTTTTTTTTTTTTTTTTTTTTTTTTTTTTTTTTTTTTTTTTTTTTTTTTTTTTTTTTTTTTTTTTTTTTTTTTTTTTTTTTTTTTTTTTTTTTTTTTTTTTTTTTTTTTTTTTTTTTTTTTTTTTTTTTTTTTTTTTTTTTTTTTTTTTTTTTACAGCGCCCCCATCCTTAGTGGCGACTACCATTGACTCATGGATGGTGGGATAAAGAGCAGAGTATCACAGTCTTAACACAGAGAAGAAAGAACATTATGAAGAAAGCAACCCCCATAAAACGTTAACTTGAAAATTTTTACCCTTCTTCCCCTGCGGAGAAGGATCAGGAAGAAAACAAAATAATCATTAAATTCTGGAGTGAAGATTAGAGGTTTGAAAGGGAAACTTACAACATCGATCCAGTGGACAGATACAAAGGCGCCAATCAAAAGGACGCTGACGAAGAGCACAGTGGTTCTTGCAGATCCCTTCTTTAATGGCAGGATTAACATCCTTGAAAACAGGGCAGTTCTAACGAAAAAATGAGAACCCTTTTCCACAGTTAATGCCTTCAATCAGAACAATACAGCTGCAGCAGAATCCGAATGTTGATTGGGTTATGAGCTTGAAGAGATCCGGCTTCCTTAAAGAGTAAGCTGACAAAGGCCTAGAAAGAAAACTTCTAGTTCAGTAGTTTGTATTGTTGACTTTAGAATGCCACACGAGTGGAGAAGAGTAACGCCCATGCCTTGTTGTTACATGAGAAGTATCCAATCTAGTTTGGCTTTAAAATTTTTTTAATGTTCTTTTTGTTTCATTATTAGGAGAGCTAACATAGTTCACATCGCCGAAGGTTCTTATCATTTCGGGGTTGGTGAGTTGGTAAGATTCCCTTCTCGAGAAGAGTAACGCCCATGCCTCGTTTCATGATCTGCTTATTAATGATACATTGGGTTAATCTCGATTTCCTTCTCAATCAATTTTTTTTTTACCCAAAAAAAAAAAAAATAGGGTTACATGAGAAATATCCATTTTATTGACTAAAATACCCTTGTTGTCTTACCAAAAAAAAAATAAAACGCCCTTGTTGAAATGAACCTGGTTGTTTTCTTTGTAGACATTAAAATCAAATCTCTTATGGTTTCGTTTAATTGCAAGTAAAACGAAAAGAAGAAATGTATTACAGATTGACATTTAAAAGGTTATTTATGTTTTTTCATAACATAATACCCTTTCTGCCCCTCTCTCTCTCTCTCTTATCCGGCGGAGATCGAGCTAATGGGAAGTAGGTGTCTGGTAATAAAGGGATTGGGGTTTTGATCTACTCATATTCACATCGAAGGGACAGCTAGTGTCCAATGTCCATACATTCTTCAATACCCCGTCTACCTATTCAATGGCGGTCGCTTCCCCCTTCAGTGATGAAAACCCCCATGCTTACACTTTTATGTGAGACATTATTCAAAACCTAGACTTTTCAGTATTAAGTAGACACAAAAATGGAAGCTCAGAATTCTAAAGCTGCCGATTTTGTTTCTCCCAAGTTTCTACCTCCTTCGTTTGATTCTCCTTTTTTTCAAGAAAAGCATGAAGAGTTGTGGAGTTGAAGGGAGGTGGCATGGTGCAGGGCTCCGTATTACTAGGAGTCATCACCATCGTCTCCTTCATGAACTGCTTCGCCAACCCAGAGCCAAAGCAACCCATCATTACCTCTGAACAAAATTCAACTGCCTTTTGAGGTACTGTGGGTTTATACATCAACAGCTTAGAATACTCATTCAACAGATGAAACATGTAGTCATACACATTCTCCATCTTCAGCTCCTCTTGTACAAATTTGCTCCCCAAATTTCCAATTTCCTTTGCCTGCATCATCCAGTAAAAACTTTACATCACTTAAATGTAAATTTCTACAAGTTAAGTTGGAGGATAGATTTACCAGTGGATGGTGAGAGTTGCCAAAATCTACAGCGAACTTAATAGATCTGCACAACTTTTGTTCCTTTATTGGCCAGTAGTGTTTCAACGGCATTAGACTTCTGGAAAAGAAGTCATAGTATCCAGGTTTCACTACCAATGCCATTGAATTGCAGGCTAATATGTATTTTTCACTGACGGACCAACCCCTTCCTTCCACGTAAATCTTATACCTATTAATTTCAATTCATCAAATTAAGCAACAAAATTTAAATTTATAAATGGCCAATAACAGTAAGTGTAGAACTCACAAAATATGCTCACCTATGGATGCATTGCTTTGTTAAATCCGAGTTCTTGAAACCTTCTCGAGCTTCCTTCTCCCAGTCCTGCAAATGAATGAGAGTTTAGTTGGACACTGATTAGTACAAACTTTTGAGATGAAAATAAATTCAAAAAAGATAAGGTTTTTCTTCAGCTTTACCTGAACATAAATGCGAGCATTCCAGTCTTGATTGTGGGAGGATTTGCATTTCATGAGGTGTCGTCTATTTTCAGAAGTCTCGGGATTCCCTTTCCAGTGAGCATAAGGTTCCCTCTTACTCCATATCATCATCTTGTTAGCTTCCATCAATTGCTTTGACAAACGCCCCCAAGGCTTTATGTTCACCTCTGGCCTATAAAACGGCCCCAATGTAATTGGTGAACTCATACTATCATGAATTCCTACTAAACTTTATACTATCATGAATTATGATCATGTTCATCTTGGATTTTGAAACCTTTCGATTTATAAAATGAAGGAATGTTAGATGTGATTGTTGTTAAAGCTAATTTGTGATTTTATATTTATATTTTTAAAATTAATATGTTTGAGTTATTTCTATTTTTTGTACACATAAGTTGGGGAAAATCTTGTTGAATTAAGCTTGGCTTAAAAAAAGTCATGATTGTATGAATTTTTTTTTTTTTAACTTATGAAAAATTAAAAAGACATTGATTGTATGAAAAATTTTAATTTCATGTATAATACGATTTCAGAGTGAAATAATCTGATGTAATACAATTTCAGAGTGAAATAATCTGATGTAATTAATCAACCTTGGTCATAAATTGATCTTTGTGTGTGTAAAAATTTGTTTATTAATATAAAAGAAATGGTACTCTAAGCAAGTGTGATAGTTTATGCATACAAAAAAAAAAAAAAAAATGCTTTTCGTCTTTCCTTGAAAAAAATTAAGAAAAAAGAAAAAAATCATATGCGAAAATCTGTTCTCATTTTATCTCTCAATTGTCTTTAGTTACATGAACTTTTTTTTTTTTTTTTTTTTTTTTTTTTTCGGTATTTTAGAACCTATTGAATCGTCAAGAATCCTCAAGATCACTAAGTACTTAATTTTTTTATTCCTACTTAGATATATCTATAAGAATCGAATAACCGGATAATTCAAATTTGCATCCAAACAAAAACGGATGTGAATCGTGTCTGAATTTTCAATTATCTGTCTACATCCTTAATTTTTGGATAAAAAAGATATCATTTGAATGTTTTAGTGACTCCTAAGACTTTGGAAAACTGAAACTAGATCAAATATATCCTATTTAAAATTAAGAGTCGATCAGATATGTTTAACATTTCAGTTCGCAACCATTTGATAATGAGTAATGAGCATGAAGATTAGAAAGAAACCAAAAATTTGTTAATACTTACCAGCCCCAGAAAGACCAATCAGGGAAAACAATATCCAGAGTGGAGTCATTCGCACAGTAACGAAAGAGGGGTGGTGGGGCCAATGCAAACAGTCCTTTGTAATCGTCAGATCTAATGACCGGTTTATCTCCGCAATGGAACATAAGGTCCAAATCCGGCAGCCTTCCTGGGTACCTTCTCATCAGTTGAAGAATCCCCCACCATGTGAACACATCTCTGGTCTGAAATGCTCGGCTGTATCGTTCCACATACATCGTCCCATTCACGATCAGCAATCTGAAATTGGCCATGGGTTTTGCTCTTTCCACCATATCCCTTGTTATCCCTCCTCTGTCCTTCCATGGCCGTAGATTCTCGTGGATCCACCTGAAGTAATGTGGGCACTCCTCATCTGATGGTGATGATGTGTGGTTGTGATGATAGGTCCCAGAAGAGCAGCCTTTTGTTAAGTCTATGTTGGAGCAATTGAAAGGGAATTCAAGTATTTCTGCAGATTGTTTCAGGCTCTTGAAGGGCAGAAATGAGCTTAACACCGCAACATCTGTAAGCGACTGCAAAGATGATTGAAGTGTGAAACCAGCATCAGCTTAATATGATAGTATGTGTTACATGGGAAAAAAAAAAAAAAAAAAAAAAAAATGAAAGCTGGCCTTCCAACCGTGGGATTTGTGACAGATTTCATCATCTGTCGAATGTGGAATTCAGCCATTAATTACCATTTAATTCAATCATTCATGACTATCATTCATGACTTCCTTGACTGGAAAATTTTTTTTTAAGGCTAATCAGTGAAACTCTCCGATATTTACTCTGGCGGCACCTGAGCTGATCCCGGGTCGGCCAGATTTTACTACTCTTTACTTAAGAAGAACTATTACAGAGAAGAGAGAGAGAGAGAGAGAGAGAGAGACTTACAGTATTGGTCCAGAGAGAGGCAATATGGGCGGCGACGAAGAGGAGGAGGAAGAAAAGAACGGTTTTGAAAGGACCCTTCTTCAAAACCGGCCATATCGTCTCTGAGAAGTGTCTATAAGCTTCAGGCGAGACTGAGGAAACGCTCTGCAAGCTCTTCTTGTTCTCTGCCATGCTTTCTATACAGGGGAGTTTGGGTTTGAACTGTTGTCCAGTTTTGATTCTCTGACAGAAAAATCTTCTTATCTCTCCCAATTGGCTTGCTCAAGAATCCAAAATCTGTACAACGAAACTTTTGTAAATAACACGATTGAATAAAAAAATGAAGAAAGACTGAAACAAAGACATCTGTAATTGTTTTACCTTTTATTTAACTTGGGTTTGGCTTATGAAAGAACAAACAATTTCCAAGGAAGAAAAAGAACCGAAATATTTCTATAAATTTAACGAGGACAAACTCACAATGAGAGCAATTCATCTCCCTTTTTTTTTTTTCCTATTATTAGATGAATGATAGCATAGGGTATAAATAGAGAATGAGGTTACAATAAATACAGTAGGTTTTTTTGTTTTTTGTTTTTTTTTGTTTTTTTTGTTTTTGTTTTTGTTTTTTTTACGTGCAGCTCCTCTAGTCTCTTCTGGGCCGTTGAAATTCCATTTGCACGTGCATCGATGCATTTCAATGGATCAAATGCAACTGTAGGAGCTGCAGACGATCCAAGCACCATAAATCCTACTTAAGAAGATCAACATAAATCTAAGTTAAATAAGTAAAGTGGTTAATAACCATATAGGGAAGTAAATATAAGAAATGAATCATCCCAATATTGTAAGACATAACAACACTAATGAATGATTAAATCAGAGCACTTCAATATTTACTGGCTTATTGTTTTCCTTTTGTGTCTGGGAATATATTTATTTCGGTACTATAGACAGTTGATTTGTCAAGGACCATGGCCAATTGGTCGGTGCAGTGACGACAAAGCCAGATGGGAAAGATCCAATGCGACACAGATGCAAGGATCCTTTTTAGAACAAATGGAGGAAGACGGGGAACAAATCGGTGAGATACGGGATGAATTTCACCTATGGATGGACAGGCGTGTTTCAAACGTTAGCCCTTGAGCCAAACATGACGACCCAGATCCACCTCTTTCAACGTGTGTTCCTCAACAACGGCCTCTACACATAGGCCGATCTCGCCTCCTCACTTGCTCGTCTTCATTGCTGACAATGACTACAATTTTTATAATGCTCGCAATGGCAGTATTAAGGGTGTCAACGGGTAGTGTCGGTTTTATAAGCCCACTCAAAATATGTCTATTAAGAGTTCGGGTTGGGGTGGGCTGTGCTGGACACAATAACTAACGGACTGGTCCGGTGTCGGTTTGTTATCGGATTAGATTTATTGAGGTGATTTCGGGTTGGTTCGGTCCGTATCAGGCTTATCAGGCTTATCGGATCCCTTTTATATGTAAGCTATATAGTCTATTTTATTATTTCTATCTATAAAATTAGCATTATTCCTTCCATATGTATGTAATTTAATAAACTATAACAATTAACATAATCTTTTCAACTATAGATTCACATAATCTTCTAGATCATGAAGTGAACTCTAATAGTGTAACACAATCTAATAAAATTTAAAACTATTAAAATTAAGAAATTGAGTCTGAACGGACCTTACCGGTGTTTGGGTTGGGTTTTATCGGTTTAGGCTAATTCGGACTTCTTAATGGATCGGTCCGGTTTGGTTTGGTTTCGATTTGAACTGAAACGGTGTCGGGCTTTACAAGCTTAGACCAAAACCTGTCCATTAAGGCTCGATCCGAGCTGGGTTCGGGTTATATCGGGCTGGTTCGGTCCGTGCTACTGGGCTAGGTCCAGTTTTGACACCCTTAGGCAGTATAAACTAAAAGATTCAAACCTCGAACTTTGAATCTTTTATCATCTTTTTTGATTGGTTACTTTTCTACTAGAATCGAAACTCGGTGGTGTTGAGCATGTTGGGTTGGGTTTTCGTCTTATGTAGAGAATGATCCATTACTTATAAGCCCATAAGGAGTAAAGGCCCTTAAGTAACTTTCCCAATTATAGTTGAATTAGAGTTTTATCTCTTTAACCTTATTAGAATAAAACAATGAGAGAAAGAGAGATTAAGTGAGTTGCTGTCCGCCCAAAACAGAGAAGAGAAGAAAGCTGCGTGGTTTCAATCATGGTCAGGATCAGAAGGTCATCCGCGATCTGATTGAGCTGAAATTTGGACAACAGATTCGTAACTGAAGTTCTTCATTCTGAACGGTGCGATTGACGATTGGAGTCTTCTAGATCAGTCCGATAATCAACGTTTTCACCTATTCGGGTGAGATCTCTTTCAATTTTCATCTTGATATTTGGATTGTTGATGGTGTATTCCTAGAACATGTTGTTCTAGATATTTTTGATGATATATGCCAAGAATATAGTGTTCTTGCGGAATGATATTATTGTATGCCTCTAGTTCTAACTAGAGAAGACTCTTGTATTCCCATATTTTGGTGATAGTGAAGAGATTTGAGTGGACTACGGTCACATGATTTTTACTCCTCACATTGGGAGGTTTTCCACGAAAAAATTCCTTGTGTTATGTGTGTGGATTTTATTGTGCTTGAAATATTACTTTCTATTTGATTGCTTCTTGTTAGGTTTACTCAAGAGAGGAAAAAATTTATCATTCTCTTTCCTATCAAGTGGTATCAAAGCTTGATTGTTATTTGAAATTTTTATTGGGTTGAACAATGAAAACTAATACAAGTAGAATAGTTACTCTGAACGGTTCAAATTATCATGTTTGAAAAGAAAAAATGAAAGATCTCCTTTATATAAAAGATTATTATCTACGTGTGTTTACTAGTGAGAAACCTGAAAATAAGACTGATGATGAATAAAATATTTTTCATCGATAAGTGTGTGGGTACACTAGACAGTGGGGATGATAATGTGTTGAACCATATAAGTGGAGAGACAAATGCACGCATTCTTAGCTTGAACAATTGTATGCTAGGAAGACAAGGAATAATAAATTATTTTTTATTAAACAAATGATGACCTTAAGGTATCAAGATGGAACTCCGATGATATATCACTTGAATTCATTTTAGGGAATCATCAATCAGTTGTCCTCGATGGGTATCAAATTTGATGAAGAGATACAGAGATTATGACTTCTTGGTACCTTGTCGGACTCATGGCAGACGTTTAAAACGTCATTATCAAATCAGCTCCAGATGGTGTAATCTCAATGGATGTGGCTAAGAGCAGTGTCTTAAATGAAGAGATGAGAAGAAAGTCACAAGGTTCCTCTTCACAATCAGATGCTTTGGTCACCGAAAATAGAGGGAGGAATAAGAGCCGTGGTCCGAAGAATAGAGACAAAAATAGAAGCAAATCCAATAAACTTACAAATGTTGAGTGTCATTATTGTGGTCTAAAGGGCCACACCAAGAAGTATTGTCAAAAGTTAAAAAGAGATAATAAAAAGAAAAAAAGGTAAAGAAAAGAAGAAAGATGATGAAAGTGATGATGAGCTAGTTGCCACCACTTCTGAGGAATTTCTTACTGTCTATGATAGTGATGTAGTCAATCTTACAAGCCATGAGACAAGTTGGGTGATTGACAGTGGTGTTTCTATTCATGCTACATCTCAAAGGGACTACTTTACATCTTACGCGTCAGGTGTCTTTGGTGTTGTAAGGATGGGCAATGATGGTTTGACCAAAATTGTTGGCATTGGAGATGTTTGTTTGAAAACGTATATTGGTACAAAATTAATTCTCAAGGATGTGAAACATATTCCTGACATCCATTTGAATTTAATTTCTACAGGCAGACTTGATGATGAAGACTTTTGTAATACCTTCTGTGAAGGTCAATGGAAGCTCACTAAAAGTGTTATGGTTATAGCAAGAGGTAAAAAATGCTCAATATTATACTTATTGCAAGCAAAGCTCTCTAAGGACATTATAAATGTAGTTGACAATAAAGGTACAATTGAGTTGTGGCATAAGAGACTTGGTCACATGAGTGAGAAGGGAATGATGTTGCTGTCTAAGAATAAACTCCTATCTGGAATGAAGAATGTACATTTGAAAAAGTGTGCCCATTGCTTTGCAGGGAAGCAGAACAGAGCCTCCTTTAAGAGTCATTCTTCAAGAAAATCAAATGTACTTGATTTGATGCATTTTGATGTGTGCGGTCCTATGAAGAAGAAAACACTTTGTGGTTATCTCTATTTTGTAACATTCATTAATGTTCACTCAAGGAAGTTATGAGTTTATACCTTAAGGACAAAAGATTAAGTGCTAAATATATTTAAGCAATTTCAGTCTTCAGTTGAGAGACAGACTGGTAAGAAATTGAAATGCATTCGCACAGATAATGAGGGAGAATATACAGAACCATTTGATGACTATTACAAAGAACAGGGTATTCGACATCAAAAGATACCTCCAAAGACTCCTCAGTTGAATGGTTTAGTTGAGAGAATGAACAAGACACTGGTAGAGAGAGTCAGATGTTTACTTTCATATGCATGGCTGCCAAGATACTTTTGGGGAGAGACTTTGAGTATAGTTGTATACTTATTGAATATGTCATCATGTGTTCCGCTACAATATGATGTGTCAAATAAAGTTTGGACAGGTAAGGATATTTCTTTTGATCATTTGCATGTCTTTGGATGCAAGGAATTTTTGCATATTCCCAAAGATGAGAGGTCTAAACTTAATATCAAGACATGACAGTGTGTATTTGTGGGTTATGGTCAAGATGAGTTTGGCTATAGGTTTTATGATCCGGCTGTAAAGAAAATTATCAGAAGCCGAGATATTATGTTTATGGAAGACCAGACCATACAAGATATTGATAAGGTAGAGAAGACAGTGTCTCAACAAAGTGATGATTTAATTGACTTGGATTTAGTCCTTTCAAAATCAGTTCCTGAACAAGTTGAAGATGTGACGATCAGCATGATACAGGTGATATTGATATTCTCACACAGGTTGAGACAGATTATGATTCTTATGAGCAACTGCTAGTACCAGAATTTTCACCACATGTTCCAATCAGAAGGTCTACTAGAGATAGACAGCCTTCCATACGGTATTCTACAAATGAATACGTATTATTAACTGACGGGAGAGAACCTGAGTGCTTTGAAGAAGCCATGGAAGATGAACACAAGGACAAGTGGGTTGAAGCAATGCAAGATGAGATGAAGTCATTGCATGAGAATTACACTTTTGACTTAGTAAAGTTGCCTAAGAGTAAGAGAGTTTTGAAAAACAAGTGGGTGATTAGAGTGAAACATGAAGAACACACTCCACATCCAAGGTACAAAGCTAGATTGGTGGTCAAGGGATTCCATCAAAGGAAAGACATTGACTTTGATGAGATTTTTGCTCCAGTTGGAATGATGTCATCCATTCGGATGGCTCTTGGTTTAGCAGTTAGTCTTGACTTAGAGGTCGAGAAAATGGATGTGAAAACAACTTTCCTTCACAGTGAATTGAAGGAAGAGATCTACATGGAACAGCCAAAGGGTTTTGAGGTAAAGGGAAAAGAGGAGCATATATGCAGACTGAAGAAAAGTCTTTATGGCTTGAAACAAGCACCGAGACAATGGTATAAACAGTTTGACTCAATTATGGGAGAGCAAGGCTACAGAAAAATTACTTCTGACCATTGTGTTTTCATCCAAAAATTCTCTAATGATGATTTTGTTTTCCTTTTGCTTTATGTAGATGACATATTAATTGTTGGCAAGAATGCTTCAAGGATTCACAAGTTAAAGAAACAATTGAGCAAGTCTTTTGCCATAAAAGACTTGGGAAAAACAAAACAAATTCTTGGCATCAAAATCATTCGAGACAGGAATGCCAAGAAATTATAGTTGTCTCAAGAGAAGTACATAGAAAAAGTTCTTCAAAGATTTAAGATGGACAAAGCTAAAGTAGTTAGCTTTCCTCTTGCTACTCACTTTAGATTAAGTACCAAGCATGACCCATCTATTGACGAAGAGAAGGAAAACATGGAAAGAGTTTCATATGCTTCAACAGTGGGAAGTCTGATGTACGTAATGGTTTGCACAAGGCCAGACATAGCACATGCAGTTAGCACCGTTAGTCGTTTCCTCTCAAACCCAGGAAGAGAGCATTGGAATGCAGTTAAGTGGATTATGAGGTATCTTCGGGGAACGTCTAATTTGAAATTATGTTTTGGAAGTGAGAAACCTTTATTGGTTGGCTACACAAATTCAGATATAGCTGGAGATGCTGATACTCGTAAGTCTACTTCAAGTTATTTGATAACTTTCTCAGGAGGAGCTGTGGCTTGGCAATCAAGATTACATAAATGTGTTGCTCTTTCTACTACTGAGGCAGAGTACATTGCAGCAATGAAAGCTTGCAAAGAGTTGCTATGGATGAAGAAGTTTGTGCAGGAGCTTGGCTTCAAGCAAGAAAAGTATGTGTTGTTCTGTGATAGTCAGAGTACTATCCACCTTGGTAAGAATTCTACTTTTCACTTTAGATCAAAATATATTGATGTGAGATGTCATTGGATTAGAGATGTTTTGAATTCTAAGTTGCTAGAGATTGAGAAAATTCATATCGACCATAATGGATCAGATATGTTGACAAAGACTTTACCAAGAGAGAAGCTTGAGGTTTATTGTTTGATCGCTGGTAAGATGGATTCCTCCACATAGTCAGGAGGGGAAGATTTGTTGAGTTGGATTTCCCTCTTATGTAGAGGATGACCTATTACTTATAAGCCCATAAGGAGTAAGGGCCCTTAAGTAACATTCTCAATTATAGTTGAATTAGAGTTTTATCTCTTTAAGTCTATTAGAATGAAACAAGGAGAGAAAGAGAGGTTAAGTGAGTTGCTGTCCGCCCAAAACAGAGAAGAGAAGAAAGCTGCATGGTTTCAATCAAGGTGAGGATCGGAAGGTCATCCGTGGTCCGATTGAGCTGACATTTGGACAGCAGATTCGTAATTGAAAGCTTTTCATTCTGAACGGTGAGATTGACGATTAGATTCTTCTAGATCAGTCCGATAATCAACGTTTTCACCTATTCGGGTGAGATCTCTTTCAATCTTCATCTTGGTATTTGGGTTGTTGATGGTGTATTCCTAGAACATGTTATTCTAGATATTTTTGATGATATATTCCAAGAATATAATGTTCTTGAGGAATGATGTTATTGTAAGCCTCTAGTTCGTTCTAACTAGAGAAGACTCTTGTATTCCCATATTTTGGTGATAGTAAAGAGATTTGAGTGGACTACGGTCCCATGATTTTTACTCCTCACATTGGAGAGGTTTTTTACGTAAAAATTTTTTGTGTTATGCGTGTGAATTTTATTGTGCTTGGAATATTATTTTCTATTTGATTGCTTCCTGTTAGGTTCACTCAAGAGAGAAAATAATTTATCATTCTCTTTCCTATCAGGGCACTCAGAGCTGGAAGATGAGGGTGGTGGTGGGGATGGCGGTGGAGGGGATGAAGATGAGTAAAACTTGAAAATTTTCAAAAGGGTGAAAATGACTTTTACAATCTCAGGGGTAATATTGACATTGAAAACAATAGTTACGATTCGTCTCATCACTTAATGGACTGACAGGGTATGTTGATACTTGTTTTTAAAAGTAAATGAGGTGTTTGACATTATGGGCCAAAACAAGGGATAGTTGATTTAAGGGTATACCTCACGAGTAAGAGAATTTTTTTTTCTTTTTCTCCTCTCACTAAGCTCTCTTACAATGTTTTGTAATTCTTGATTTTATTTATTTATTTATTTATTTTGTGAGTGTGTGTGTGACTGTGTGGCTATCTATTATTGTCCTCGAGGAGCCTTTCAACTCTCAGAGGACCTTCTAACTAACCTCTAGCGTTCATGCATCAAAAGCCAATATGAAAGGGTGATCCGCAAGAGTGGTGTTCTAGCCGATGATATTCTTGGAAAGCAAATTCACGGGGTTGCTCAATAGTATGCATAAAAAAAAATTCATTATAAGCTACGCACTCTGTTGCATGGTGATTAATGTTAATGTGAGGAAAGTTCAAGATTATGTTATTGCGCCCCAACATACTCATTTACTGGTTTGCAAGAAGGGGAAGATCTTGGAAGTGATGAAACCATTTCATTGTGGCAAAAAAATCCTCTCCCGTGCACCAGCCCGCCATCCAAACATTTGACAAGCTGGAATACACCGGCACACATACCGATGTATTCCAGCCCATTAGATGTTTGGCTGACAGGCTGGCGTGCGGGAGAGGATTTCAGTTCTTCATTGTGTAGTGGTCTGAAGAAAGACTATCGTGATGGGACAAGGAAAGGAAAAGATAATTGATGGGGGTAAAACTGATTCAAATCCTCTCATGCCCCTTATATCAGCCTGAGGAGTACGAGAGGATTTATTTTCAGGCAAAACTATTAAAAGAAGAGAAGTTCTGAAAGAATATATTGAAAATATTTAAATTCATTTTTTGATATTTTTGTTATAGCAAAAATAGAATGAATAGGTTGATAAAATAGAATCCAATAAATAAATAATCAAATAGTTTTCCCAAAAATCTATACAACTCTGTTTTTTTAGGGTAAGTGTCTATACAACTCTGCTCATGTTGTCATGTGTAACATAAAAAAATTGGCAAAAATTGATCAATTGTGCAGCTCCTTAATTTATTAATGGACCCCATGTTTAAATATTTTCTTTTTACTATGGACTTGTAATGTGAATCGTTCTCGGGAATGGTTAGGTTTCTAAGCTCATTAGCTCAACCCAATCCTGTGTTAGAATGCATTCCTAGCAATTATATAACTTGATTGAAACTTTGGGAGCTGTCCATAGGATGTGAATCCCACATTCTAGAAATGAGTCCCATTAGCATCCCTGACTCACATTTTTAATAGCTATCCATAGGGTGTGGGTCTTGTTAGGAACGGAGACGCAAATAGAAAGAAAAACATGAAGATTAACGTAGTTCAACACCCCATTGTGGGATGCCTACGTCCACGGAGAAAAAGAGAATTCTTTATTGCCAAGAAAGAGAATTCTTTATTGCCAAGAAACCTTTACAACTCTCCACCTGACAGAGTGTTCTCCTCTGTCAGCCTCACAGTTGTCACCCAGCCTTACCTAGGATTTTTCCCACAGAGACAATATATAGGGATCCCTAAAAACCCTAATTCCCACATAATTATAGATTTACCCCGTACATGTAGTAGACCCTAATACAAGTACAATCCAGTAACAGTATGGACCCCACAGAATACAAGACACAATCCAACCAATCTCTACCTGGCTTGAATTCTACAAACCACCTTGAAGAACAACCCGTTGACATTGAGTTTGTAAACCCGTCTCTGCCAAACCGCTGCACCCAAACGAGCATAGCCCACACCCCGTCCGGGTGTCCTGCACAGCTCACCGTCGTACGAAGTGATGTGACTCTACCTCTTCCACTGCCACAACATCACCGGAAAGATAACATGACTCACAATCTATTGCAACTCCAGATACACCTGGAACCCGAGCCTCTCACCTCTGTACCTCCAGCACAAACCTAGACAACCGACTGCTCACTGCAGCCCACTAGTCCTTCTTGACCCCACGGTACAACATCAACTGACCATTATGTGCATTGTGCCAGGATTGCAACCTGCCGTCGGATCTAACATCCAATCCGACTATATCCACGAACAATTGCCATCACCCCATCAGTCCAATCAGGGTCTCCCAGCCATCGCTGACCATCTGCTCAACTAGCACCAACCACATGTCTATTATGGCTGCCCTTTCCATGCTGTCCATTGTCTATTGCAGCTCCAACAACAGCAGAAACCAAAACCTGAACCTTTGTAACATCATTAACCTGAATCACGCATTCCTTTGTACTCCCTACAAAGTACACCGAGATCCATTGCCACCGCACCTGAGTCGAACGCTGCAAGTCTCAACTCTATGATCCCTATTGGCACATGTAATAACAGAAGAAACATCTTCCCAACCAGAGATTCGCCTCCATCTCTTCTTGACAACATCTTTTTTTTTTTTTTTCCTTTCTCCCAAAGGTAACGTGGTAAACAAAAAAAAAAACTCAAAAAAATCACACCAAAAGTGTAATCAGTAATCATTACACTTTTTACTTGTGCGAAACCAGAATTGTCACACAAGAGCAACCATCTACCGTGCCAGAATTTATAAGTTGGAGAACCCTGGTTTCGATCGGGAAGGACCTCCAAGTGAGACCTTGGAGCTCCATAAAATCTTCACCTGCCAAAAAACCAGACCATCTATCACCGAAGAAAGTAGAGAACCTCTCGATGCCAAACTTGCATCTCCGGCTGGGGTTCCCGTCGACGACGCCAACGACTCTCGCTGCGCACTCCTTGCGATAATGCATGGTTCAGGCCCAGCTCTCCTGCACCCCTGCCGGTTTCTTACCCAAGTGGCCGGCTGCCCTCGACAGAGGCCTCAGCAGCAATCTCCGACGTCCCAGGTGCCTTGTTTTTCGTCTGGGATTCCATATAAGCATCCATGGTCCTCACCGATGGGTTTTGATAACACCTTGCCGCACAGTCAGATCCCCCGGCCAAGGCTGTCATCATCTACAGAGAAGACCACTCCGTACCAGAGCTCCCAAAGTCGATCGTCGACATCGGATTCCCAGCCATTGAAGACATCGGCGCCTCTTCTACCAGATCAACTCCAAGCCCCTGCTGATGCGCCGTTCTCTTTGGGAAATTTTAGATGCGGTAATGTCGATATCTCCCTCATTGGAAGATCTCCCTCTCCCAGGTCATTTGATACCACCGACGACGATACCATTCTTCCAGTCGACGGCCCCGCATGACTCCAACTAAATCTGGCCCTGGCCCATCTTCTTACCACAGATGCTGCCCAACCATGGGAAAGTATTGCCATTGGGCTTCCTGCATAAACCCTAAGCATCATCTTTGCAGAAAAATAGAAAACAGAAAACCTAAACCTGGTTTTCCTTTTCTTCTTCTTCTTCTTCTTATTTTTCTTCTTCATACTGCGTACCTCCTTAGTTCTTCGAGAACTTGTCGAACCTAGCTCTGATACCACTTGTTAGGAATGGAGATGCAAATAGAAAAAAAAAACACGAAGATTAACGTGGTTCAACACCCTATTGTGGGATGCCTACGTCCACGAAGAAAAAGAGAATTCTTTATTACCAAGAAACCTCTACAACTCTCCACCTGACAAAGTATTCTCCTCTGTTAGCCTCAAAGCTATCACCTAGCCTTACCTAGGGTTTTTCCCATAGAAACAATATATGGGATCCCTAGAAATCCTAATTTCCACATAATTATAGATTTACCTCATACATGTAGTAGACCCTAATACAAGTACAATCTAGTAACAGTGTGAACCCCACAGAATACAAGACACAACCCAAAAGGTCTTGCATTCTGGAGATGTATCCCGCATTCATGGCCTGTTCGTAAAGATGTAGGGTGGAAACCAGTGCAAGATCCACAAAATGACCGTTTAATGCCATTTTTTAATATTATTATTTTTTTCTTCAGTAAGAGAAAATAAACCTACTGATTATTGTATTACAACGAAATGATTCCTACTCCTAGTATTGTTTTATTTTATGTTAGTATTAAGTAGATACGAAAATGGAAGTTCAGAATTCTAATGCCGCCGATTTTGATTCTCCCAAGTTTCTATCTCCTTCGTTTGATTCTCCTGTTTATCAAGAAAATCGCCAAGAGTTGTAGAATCGAAGGGAGGTGGCATGGTGCAGGGCTCCGTATTACTAGGACCCATCACCACCGACTCCTTCATGAACTGCTTCATCAACCCAGAAGCAGAGCAACCCATTACCTCTGAACAATATTCAACTGCCTCTTTAGGTACTGTGGGTTTATACATCAACAGCTTAGAATACTCATTCAGCAGATGAAACATGTAGTCATACACATACTCCATCTTCAGTTCCTCTTGTACAAATTTGCTCCCCATATTTCCAATTTCCTGTGCCTGCATCATCCAGTAAAAACTAGCTTCTTAAGGAGAGCTTGCACAAGTCTCTATAAGCTTTGTTAAATGTAAATTTCTGCAAGTTTTAGTTGGAGAATTGAATTACCACTGGTTGGTGAGAGTTGCCGAAATCTACAGCGAACTTAATAGATCTGCACAAGTCTTGTTCTTTAATGGGCCAGTAGTGTTTAAACGGCATTAGACTTCTGGAAAAGAAGTCAAAGTATCGAGGTTTCACTACCAATGCCATTGAATTGCAAGCTAATATGTATTTTTCACTGACGGACCATCCCCTTCCTTCCACGTAAATCTTATACCTATTTCAATTCATCAAATTAAGCAAGAAATTTAAATTTAAAAATGGCAAATAACAGCAAGTGTAGAACTCACAAATGATGCTCACCTATGGGTGCATTGCTTTGCTAAATCCGAGTTCTTGAAACCTTCTCTAGCTTCCTTCTTCCAATCCTGCAAATGATTGGGAGTTTAGTCTGATACCGACCATCAAATAGACAACAGCTCTTTTATGCATCTAGGAATCCTTCCACCCACTATTACAAACTTTTGAGATAAAAATAAAAACAAACAAAAAAAAAATCAATCAATGAGATTAGGATTTTCTTCCATGGCTTTACCTGGACATAGATGCGAGCATTCCAGTCTTGATTGTGGGAGGAATTGCATTTCATGAGGTGTTCCCTGTTTTCAGAATTCTTGGGATTCCCTTTCCAGTGAGCATAAGGTTCCATCTTACTCCATTTCATCATCTTGTTGGCTTCCATCAATTGCTTTAGCAATGGCCCCCATGGCTTTATGTTAACCTCTGGCCTATAAAACGGCCCAAATTTAATTCGTCAATTCATACTATCATTTTGGATTATGAAACCATTTGATTTATGAAATGAATAAGGAAAGTTAGATGTGAGTGTTGTTAAAGCTAATTTGTGATTTCTATTTTTTGTGCACATAAGTTGGGTAAAACCTTGTTGAAATAAGCTTAGTTTATAAAAAGTCATGATTGGAGTCAGTTTGTTGACAAACTGGTCAAATTAGACAATATCTGATAAAGACTGGACCAAAGTAGTCCATGTTTTGAGCCTTCTTGTGCAATTAGTATCCTATCTACTTGTTTTTTACTCTCTAAAATAGCAGGAAGATTTTTGGGGAAATTATTTATATTTTCTATGAATTTTGCCCTAATTTAATTCTTTTTCTAAAGTTTTTAACAATTACAACTGCTTCCCCTAAATTCAAAAATTGTTATTCATTTGCTCATATCTGTTAGATGATGACACATCTTGACCTTAATCTTATAATGATGAAGCTACCCTTATTGGAGGAGGGAAATCACCTTCTTGCCCTCACATCCAAACCAGTTCATATACAAAATCAATCTTTAGGCATTTTGTGATTGCCTCAAGTCCCAAACCCAGTCCACATTACTACATATCAAGAGAAGATGGTGGGGAATAATATAGAAACCAAAGTTCTTGGAGACCCAAGTTAAGGCAGTGCTACCATAACTTGGGTCTCCAGCGTCTTTGCTTTCATTTTTATGGAAATCCATTTTATCGAAGTCCTCTCAGCCTCACAGGGGAATATCAAAGAGCGACGGATCTTCTTTAGCCACTTGTTTACCTCTGCACAAGTGACCGGAGAAGAGTTGTGCCCAAACTGAGAAGAGAGAAGTAGTGAAGTCACGACCAACTTGCCTAACCTAAACCTAAAATGGGGAAGAGTTTAGTGGATTTTTTAGGTAGGATGTAAATGTTTCAAATATGGTCTTTCTCCTATCAGATATAATCAGCTCTCAGTAACACGATTCGTTTCTTCCTTGCTTGTTAGAACCTATTGAAACATAAAGAACCCTCAAGGTCATTAAGTACTTATTTTTTATTCATAGTTAGATATATCTATGAGAATCGAATAAGGGGATAATTTGAATTTGCATCCTGACAACTTAAACGATACGAATCAAATCTAAATTTACAACTATATGTGTACATCCCTAGTTTTAGGATCAAAGACATACCGTCTGAATTTTTTCGAGTTGGATTCACATCCTCTCCTCCCAGTGATTCGGGAGGAGGGGGGACGCCCCCGTTGGATGGTCGATATGTAGGGCTCGGGTGAATCCGAACTCTCCATCAGAGCCGACACCGAACCCACAAGCTGAGCTGACGGGGAGTATCGGTTAGGATAGAGGACTCAAATTCACCCGAATCCCCCGTATCGACCATCCAAAGGGGCGTTTCCCTCCTCCCAAATCATTGAGAGGAGAGGATTTGAACTGGAGTCATTTCTAAGTCTTTGGAAAACTGAAACTAGATCAACGGATGCTATTTAAATAAGAAACAATGAGTATGGACTATAGAAAGAAAACAAAAAGAAATTGTTAATTTAATACTTACCAGCCCCAGAAAGACCAATCAGGGAAAACAAGATCCAGAGTGGAGTTGTCCGCACAGTACTGAAAGAGGGGTGGTGGGGCCGATGCCGACGGTCCTTTGTAATCGTCAGATCTAATGACCGGTTTATCTCCGCAATTGAACATAAGGTCCAAATCCGGCAGCCTCCCTGGGTACCTTCTCATCAGTTGAAGAATCCCCCACCATGTGAACACATCTCTGGTCTGAAATGCTCAGCGGTATCGTTCCACATACACCGTCCCTTTCACGATCAGCAATCTGAAATCGGCCGTGGGTTTTGCTCTCTCCACCATCTCCCTCGTTATTCCCCCTCTGTCCTTCCATGGCCGTAGATTCTCGTAGATCCACTTGAAGTAATGTGGGCACTCCTTATTTGATGATGATGATGATGTGGGGTTATGACGATGATGGGTCCCAGAAGCGCAGCCTTTTGTTAAGTCTATGTTGGAGCAATTGAAGGGGAATTCAGGTATCTCTGCAGATTGTTTCGGGTTCTTGAAGGGCAGAAATGAGCTTAGCACTGCAACATCTGTAAGAGACTGCAAAGATGATTGAAGTCTGAAACCAGCATCAGCTTAATATGGTAGTATGTGTTACATGGGAAACAAAAAAATGGAAGTTGGCCTTCCAGCCGTGGGATTTGTGACAGATTTCATCATCTGTAGAAAGTGGAATTCAGCCATTACCATTTAATTCAATCATTCATGACTGTTGGCTTCCTTGATTTGGAAAATTTTTAAAGGCTACTCAGGGAAACACTCCAATATTTATGCTGCGGCACGGTAGGCCAGATTTCACCACTATTTCCTCAAGAACTATTATAGAGAAGAGGGAGACTTACGGCGTCGATCCAGAAAGAAGCAATATGGGCGGCGACGAGGAGGGGGAGGAAGAAAATAATGGTTTTGAAAGGACCCTTCTTCAAAACTGGCCATATCGTATCTGAGAAGCGGCTATAAGCTTCTGGCGAGACTGAGGACACGCTCTGCAAGCTTTTGCTGTTCTCTCCCAGGCTTTCTATACTGGGGAGTTTGGGTTAGAACTGTTGTCGGGTTTTGATTCTCTGATGGAAAATTCTTCTTCTCTCTCCCAACCGGCTTGCTCAAGAATCCAAAATCTGTACAACAAAATTTTTGTAAATAACACGATTCAATAAATAAAGATTGTAACAAAGACATCTCTAATTTTTTTAGCTTTAATTTATCTTGGGTTTGGCTTATGGAGGAACAAAGAATTTCCAAAGAAGAAAAGGAATCCAAATATTTCTGATAAGTATAAAAAGTACGAACTGAGATTAAGAGCAATTGAGCTCATTTTCTTCTTATTAGTAGATTTATTATTAGATGAATGCTTGTGCAGAATATAAACAAACATATTGAGGTTACAATGAAGAATTCCAATCCTCTGGCTTGTATACTATTTGGGAGTGATAAAATAATAGAAATGTAAGAAGATATTGAATAGAATAATTTTTTATGTATTTTATTGTTAACGGTCTATTATATAGAATTTACATGTAGTGGAATATAATCCCAAGATGGTAGGAGAATTTACAGATTGCATGAGAGATTACACCATATCATTTATAGATTGTATGAGGTGACATCCTTATCATATATGAGTACTCTTGTGATAATATCTTCACAATGTATTTAGAGAATCATGGATTGCTATGAGCTGAGTTGGCTCCTCTATTAGAATTAGTATCTACCGACATGGCTCCCTTATCAGTTGCTAACCATTATTGCATGTGACAGATCTTGAGATCTCATGCGATAATAGTGGCGTTGGTGGAGGTTCACTATCAGGGAGTGCCCAATGATGTCCATCATTGGATCTCCTCATTGCCAAGCAGTAGTTAGACAAAGGATCCTTATGCTACAATGAATCCACATATCTTAGCTAAGAAGATGAGTACATATCTAATTTAATAAGTAAAGGTAGATAACAACTATACAAGGGAACTAAATATGAGAGATGAGTCATCCCAATATTGCAAGGAGGGAATTATGGATTTAGATACCATAATTCATCACAATATTGCAATGAGGGAATTATGGATTTAGCTTACCATAATAATGGATTTAGCTACCATAATAGCACCTTCAAGTTGGAGGAGGTTGATACGGATCTAACCCACCCAATTTGCCAAAGAGAATGCACAAGCTCGATCGTGACTCAAAGGCTTGCTTGGTGAAAATATCAAGCAAGCTGAGTCGAACTAGCAAGGTAAGCAGGATGTAGCAGACCACATTGAATCATTTCGTGGATGAAATGACAATAAAGTTAAATGTGCTTAGTGTGCTCATGAAAACTCATTGAAAAAGACAAAGAAATTTCACACTGCTTCTACTCTTGTAAGGCTAGTGAATATAATTTTACAACTAAAGGTAACGGATCTTGAAGGAGAAGGTGACTGCATAAAGGAGCAAATGATTCATGAAGTCCTTGCGAAAACTTCATACCCACAGCTACAGGTGGGAAGAGACACATAAGAGAGCTCATCCCAAAAAGCCTTATGTTTGGTATAATATGTTGAAATATGTTGTTTCTCTTGCTTCCAATCTGTAATTTCTTGTCGGAGTTGATAAAGTTTGGTGGTGTTGGATTGAAAGAATATGGTTGCAAGATCTACCAAGATTTCATTTGCAGATTCTGCATATATCACACTACAAGCAAGATCAGGAACAATGGAATGAAGAAGCCAAGATGTTACCATGTCGTTGACATGAACCCATTGAGGGTACTCTATGGAGTTGGATGATGGATTGGAATAGACCCATCAACAAATCTCAATTCATCAACAAATCTCAATTTGTTCTTTGCGCTCAAGGCCATTAGTACAGCCTTAGTCCATGTATTATAATTGTTTCCATTCAAAGGAGGCCATACAATAACAACAGTAAGGTTATCTGAATGGTGAAGTGAATACTGGTTGGTGAATGGGTCAATAAGTTATGAGCTCTGATTAGCAGGAGCATTGTTGTCGCCCAAGGTGGTAGAAGCAAGGGAATCTAAGAGGGGAAGAGATGGGACTCATTCCCGCTCTGATACCTTGATAGATAAAGAGGACGAACTGAGATTGAGAGCAATTGTTCTTCTTTTCTTCTTATTATTAGATGAATGTTTATATAGAGTATAAATAAAGAAATTGAGGCTACAATGAATCCACATATCCTAGTTAAGAAGATTAACACAAATCTAAGTTAAGTATGTCAAGGTAGGTAACAACTATACATGGTAGCGAAATATGGGAGATGAATCATCCTAATATTGCAAGGAGAGAACAATGGATTTAGTTACCATAATAATAGATTTGGCTACCATAATTCATCCCAATATTGTAAGGAGGGAATTATGGATTTAGCTACTATAATAAGTTCAAAGAAATAAACATCTGATCATCAAGTGTTATTGATTGACGAAACAGAGGAAAAAATGATTTCCAAAACACGCTTGCAATCATTTACTCATTATCCAGCTTGGACGTGTACTTGATGTCTCGATGGAGCGAAATGCCCTGGGTAACCTCATCAGCAACTCTTGAATCCCCCAACGCTATGTTCTCCTTGACCACTTTCCACTGAGAAACAAAGCCCTTATCATCGCTACGACACTCACGAGCCATGGGAACGACCATGTGGTCAAGATGTTACGAAGGCCTCTCAACAATCTCTCTTCTGCCCTTAGCATACCCCGAGCTGACTCCTAGCCCCACCAATCTTGAACTTGAGGCATCCTCCACAGATGACGACACTTAAACCTGAGGAAGATCTCCCGAGCCACACATAAGCAGATCCTCGAAGGACTCCCCATTTGAAATACTAGTTTGCTTAGCCCCATTAGAAGGTACACTCTGTAAAGATGAACCAACCAAGAGCAGTCGCCTCTTCCTCTTCAGTTGAGCAATGGGCTCCTCATCCTCTCCGGCACCACCGGCATGCGTTCATCAACCTTCATCTTCTGTCCTCCTGGAATGAGGACATCCTCCCCAAAGCTGCAACAACATGGGTGTCCTAAAGGATGGGTTTCTTCTTCTTCTTCTTCTTCTTCTTCTTCTTCTTCTTCTTCTTTTCAGGAAAAGTAATCCACCGCTCGCCTCCTTCGGTGGACTCCTGAGCCGCTACAGTTGTCGCCATTGCTACTATCTCTTCATTAAGAGCATCGACTGTCAAGCGAGGAATATGGCAAACAAGTCTAACAATGATGATTCGGTTTACATACTTCCTATATGGTTAAGGTAACATTAGGCTTACCGAAAAGACCATGCTCATGTAAAAAATCCACCAACTTAAGATCCTCCACTTTCATGGGGTCCCCTGCCTCCATCAATTCAAGTGTCTCTGTTTCATCATCAGCCAATAGTCTGGGGACATTTACCGCCAAAGCATCCAAAAATTACCATTCATTCAACAAGGGAAACCCACCCTCGTGGCACGTGAAAAAAAATCCACCCTTCCATCCTTTAAGAGAGGACAACTTACTAACTAGGATCTCCCTCATCAGGGTCCAACAACTGAGGGTGAACCAGCCATGCTTCTCTGCTCTGTCCATGTGAAGATGATAATAATGACAAAGTGATCCACAATCAATCTCCGATGGAGCTAGTGAAGAAATGCGAGAAAACCAATGATGTAATTCCACCCATTCAGATTGATCTGAACTGGTGCAAGATCATGGAACTCGAGGATGTGTACCACGAAGAAAGGAATCGGAAATCAGAGACTTACTAAAAAATATCTTCATTCATACACAGCTCCCTATCGGACTTATCGCAATATTTGCCCTCTGGCCTGGGAAGCCGGAGATGTATCTCGTCAGGTGTGGAAAACCTACTCCTGGAATCATCTAGGACAGACTAGGTCAACTCACAAGGAATAAATGTAGCAAGGACAACTAGAGTTGGAGGAGAAGACAGTGCCATCACGCGGGATCACAACTATTGAGACCTTAGAAGCCAACGCTTCGAGCCTTGGATCAACAGAATCTCATGATTTGCAGAATCGAAGAGTTGCGACGCTTGAAAATAGTCATCCATACCTAGTCATTTGCAGATCTAACACGCAAAACCAATAAGGAACATTGAATGCCTATCCACGTGACAATTGCTAATGCGATCCCTACAAATAGGAGCATTCGAAGGCTACGGGTAAAAATATGATAGGCCAACAACTCACACACGATAAATGAAGAATAGTAAGGCCTGTCATCGAAGCACTAAGAACGAAGAAGGGTCATCATAAAGGTCCCTTTGTCTACATTAGCTGACGACAGTTCGCACAACTCACGAAGATTATATCAAACAACAGTCATCCTTGGCTTCTAGTAAAGAGGAAGGGAAAACGTGTTCAACATTCCACAGCCCACATTCTTTTAGGAGCTCAGCCTTGGGAGACTAACCATCCCCTATAAAAGGGAAAGCCGCAATGACTCCATTCATCACAGTCAATGTTCGGCTTATCGCATCCCCGTACCTTGGATTCAAACCCAAGAAGCCAAAAAGGGTAGCCAAGTATGACTCGCACCTCTTGTCTTTTCCCTAATTCTCTTTTCCTCAATTAGACCTTGTAGGATCAAAGGAGTGGGATGCTTTTGTTGAGTGTAAATAACACCAACTAATGAGAACATTCCACATCAGCAGTGTAAAAGATGAGGGGAAAGAAACACATCAATCCCTATCCGATAGAATTAGGAGTAAAGGAGATCTGACACGTTGACCCGTGTGGGTTTAGAGCACACAAGGGTAGGCTTAGCTTGATAATAGAAGGAGTACTAGCCTGATTGCAATCAATGCTTCCATAGCCGAGCATGCTACATTAATTGCAGCTATGGTAAATAGAACACATGGCATTTATTATGCCTCAATGCATTAATTATGTTAACACCTACTTAAGCGATTTGCATTAATGGTGCTATCCTTTATTCCCCGAGCAAACCCAATGTCTCCAATGGCACTACTTGATCAAGATCCGACAAGTCAACTCAAGACATGCGGAAAAATCCCTACTGAATGCCACCCAGAAGTGTAAAACCAGCATTCCACGAACCCAGTCTAACATAGGTTATCTTGTCTTAATCGATTTTCCTATCATAACCAGGTTGGACGAGACAGTCAGATGAAGTAGCCACGCGTCAAGGTAACATCAAGGTAAATGTTTCTAATTGTTTTACCTTGTCCGGTCTCACTATTTGGTCTACTATCCGGTCTAACTTTTCTACCGTCGGACAGTGCACCAGGATAGTTTAAAATACTGACTTATACCTTGTCCGATCAGATTGGTTGAGTTGTTCGGTCTCACGGGTTGTGCTTCCAGACAAGCGATTGGACAAACCCAGAATTGAATATGAAAATAAGGAACTTTCCTAGTTTGGGTGGACTCCTTTTTATACGAGAGTTAAGAGTCTTTTAAGGACACTCTTCTCTATTTAAAACCCTCTCCTTCAATTAAATCTCTCTATTGACTCTTCTCAAACCCTGGAGTTTGAGAGAGAGATCTGAGAGAGGAGCTCTGGAAAAGAAGAAGACTATGAAGGAGAAGAAGGGAGAAGAAGGCTGGGCAAGGAGGGATTGTTTCTCCAGCAAGAATCTCCGTCGGTTTCCATCAATGTCGTCAAGAAACCAATGGTAAGTTCCTAATCACTGTAGATTGGTTAGGATGAACATGAGGTTGGGATCACAACCATTAACGACTATTGACTGATCCCAATATGTTAAGGATCTATTTTTGTAGGGTTCACAAAGATCCATTAACAAGAATGTGGTGATAAACTACGTTTACAATGGAAGACCTAACCCTAACGTGTTCAGGACCATATAACGGTATATGATGAGCCCTAAAATGAGTCGAGGGATCGACTCTGGAGAGAGACAAACCAAGGAGTTAACTCGGACACCTTTTGGAACATTCTGGGATGCTGTCCGGAAGGATGTTTGGAGGCACTACTGTTAGACCGAACATGCTATAGGACAAATTCACAGAAGGTCTGAAACTTGTCCGGTTGAACTTTACGAATTCCAAGTGCCACTGGACAAGCGATCAGACACTCTCGGGAAGTGTCTTAGGGTTTGTCTTGATTGATGTCTAGAGTGGCTATTGACAAATCGGACAATCAATCCGAAGAACACTAAATTATCAGAATTGAACCTAAATTCATCCTATTGTTTGTCAAGGATTCATAAGCAAGCCTAGCTAGACTCGACAACTCAGAGATTGTTAAACATCACTCAACAGGTGAGGGACAAGATCCCAAACTAATTGGTTAATAATAAACTATGTTGCTTGTTGTTGAAATATTATGTTTGTACATGTAACATGTCATCCAATATCTATTATTATTGTTCATGTATATTTATTTATTATTCTTGTTATGATGTGATTGAGGATAGACATGTATTTATGTGTAGTTAATCTATTGAGTGAGGAGAGGTTGGAGCCTCAAACCATTCACCATACCAACATTGTCGTATCGCTGTTACCTTAGTGTGTTTAGTGCGAGACAGGGTATCAGGGGGAGTGTTGGGAGTGTGCGATCTGTTAGGCTTTAGCTCTATCTCTGTTTCGTATTGAAGGATACTGGGGTAGGTCCATTGATACACTTGTGATGACATCTATGATTAGTGACGTATCCTATTTTGCAAGCCCTCGCCAGTAGGAGTGTAAGTATTGGTATGGGACAAAGTATCAGGGGGGGTGTTGGTGGTATGCGATTCGTTAGACTCTAGCTCTACCTCTCTCTCATAGTAAGTGATGAAGGGCGACAACGATTTTGGTTGGAGCTTGACCGTTGGGTGTGTTCACACTCTCGTGTATGGAAGTTAGGATTAGTTGTGCGATACGAAGCCTAACTTTACCATAGCACATTGCAAACTTAACCAGACCCAAATGATTGAATGCCACATCATGCATATTGCTTATTGCATGTTTTGTTTCTCATTGAGCTAAGTTGTGAGCTCACCCCACAAATTCATATTCTTTTTAGTTGATGATGTAGGTATTACTGTTTGAGATTTCATCAATGCACCTTCTGTTGAAAAAGTAGTAGCTGTGGAAGTGCAGTTGGTGGAGAATGAGCATGACTCGTCATGCGAGTGCCTCTACTGTGTTTTCCTTAAGGGTTTTACTTTTATGTTCGGGATTATAAGACGTGTAATGAGTAATTATTATTTTATGTTTTGTCAACATTGAATAATTAGATTATTTATTAAATTATTGTTTAGATTCTTAGTTCATTATTTAATAAGGATTTTCACTGATTATTTATATATTCTGATTATAGCTCAATGTATGATTTGAATGTTGGCACGATCTTATATGATCCTGGATTGAACCGTTGATTCATTGACGTTTCAATCATACTTTTGGTTCGACTAGAATTTGGATGTGAAGAGGAGTCCCCAAATAAAATAGCATATGTGCATACTTGACACGCCATGATCTCTACCATGCCTAAAAGTCAAAGTAGATTCATCTCTATAAAAAGTACTCAAACACTTATTTAAAAGGATCCCAGAAACCAAATTCAAGCTTAAGATCTTGTTTGAGACACACATCTTTGAGCTCTCTTACTCTAATGGTGTTGCAAGTTTTTCTACTGCCTCCACTTCATACAATTTATCTGCTCCTTGCTGTTTGGATCTTGACTTAGTTAGCGAAGTGGGCCTGGGGCCCTGAGCCCGACCCCCTTAGCTCATCTTGTCCGTGTTTCTTGCAGATCATCTCTTCTCAGGAGACAAAGAACGGATTTTAGCAACAATACGTTTAAACCGACTATTTGAAACCGGTAAAACCGATCAAACATCTACTTTAATCCCTTTGTGCTAATTGTCAATATTTGTAGAAATAAAATTTTGTTTTAATGCTTTTCATCATGACATACTTCTAAATCCTATGTCTACTTTCATATATGGTTAAAATTAATTTAATTCCTTCCTTGGTCTTCCCCCTCTTTTGTTCCCCTCCCCCCTTTCCCTTGTCCCGAAAAGCAGAAAAATCGAAACCGATTAATAATTGGTTTTAGATTTTGGTAAACATTTTAAAACTATTTAATAAAGGACTAGATTTTGATTTTATTCATTACACACTAAACCACACCACTTAACACCCTTAACAGAAATAAATAGAGAATAGATTACCTTTTCTAATTAACATATTCCATGATTCAAGAAAATAAATGTATACCAAACATTATTTTTGTTATTACAAAATATGTTTTTGACTGTAGAATGCATTCCAATAATGTATATTAAACACAGTCTTAGGCTACATTAGTAAGCAATTTAATCCATTTCAAGGTTTCCCCATAGAACCCTAATGATTCAAACATCATCCTAAAATACAATGGAAATTGAAAAAGATGATTAGATGTGACATAACTTTGGTTGAAGATTGGATTCCATCTAAAATTCTTTGTAGCTTTGATTAGAGTCTTCCACAACATTTTAGAATCTCTTATGGTCTCTATGCGGATAAATGCAGAAAGAGAGATTGATCATGGCTATAGGGATTCTAATCACGGCATATATAATATCATTCGAAACCCTAAACCATCCCCACAATGGACCGGGTTGGTTAATCTCTAACCCGTAATCCGTAACGAACTAGACCAAAACCAATCAACTAGTAAATGGACTCCCACTAAACAACTAGTTTAATAAATGATCAAGCCCACTAATATAGAATCTTACAATGTTTGCTGTGCATTCTCATAATGAAGAAATGCATTCCTAAACATAGAATGACAATGGCTAAAGAGACACATTTTTATCATATGCTGAGAAATGCTGAATAGATAAAGAATACATTCTATAGTGGACTGTAATCTCTAACACATTTCATAATCTATGAATCGAATACAATACCAAACACTGGTTTTCTCACCCCTATTTCGAGCATTTATCAAAACATTGTTCAACCCAGCAAATATATTCAAAATATTAAATTAGCTATCCCCATGAGCCTATTTAATCAATTATTAATTAAAGCATAGCGTTAGGTTCCCTCTTCCCAACAATTAATAAGAAATACACGTGGATCAATTGCATCGAGATGCAACAGTCCAGACCTCTGTTAGTTAAAACTCGTTTTAAACGCGTACCGTACTACCGTACCGTACTCAACTGTTTAATACGCGTATTACCGTATTGATCTCAAAAATACTTTAAAATACTCCATACTCCAAACCTTGCCGTTTAAAACCCGTTTAAAATGCGTATCGTACCATATCCGTATTTTAACGTATTTTAACCTGCATCTTTAATAAATAATGAATCGATTAATCCCATATTGTTTAATATTCTTTTTACTTTCTACATGTAATCGATGTGGGATTAAAGGCTGCCACTTCCTCATAATTGTTTATAAACTCATTACTTTATTACTTGTTAGGGTGGGGTGTGAGTTATGGGTCATAATAATTGTATATTGTAAGCCACCATTGATCTCTCTCTCTCTCTCTCTCTCTCTCTCTCTCTCTCTCTCTATTCATATGGATTCATGCTTGAAGTCTTGGACAAACATAAAATATCAATTAACTACTTGACTGAAGATGATAATTCTCACCATTTTATGATCAAACACTTCATAAATGTCATCTGTTCCTATTGATTTAGGTATAATTTTCCAATAGATTTACATGTTTCATTAAAGTAATTCTTCAATTTATGGGAGTATATTGTCGTTTTTTTCACTGTACCGTATTATATCTGATCCGTTTAAAACCCGTACCGTCCGTTTTTGTTTTTTTGCCGTTCTCGAAATGTTTGACCGTTTTTTTACCGTACCGTTTTTGTTTTGCTCCGTTTAAAATCGTTCCGCCCCGTTTTGTTTTTTTGCCGTTCCCGTTTTAACTAACTATGGTCCAGACTAAACCCTTTTTTTTTTTTTTTTTTTTTTTTTTTTAGGGTGTGCGATACACTTTAGGACTACTAGTGTAAAGAAAATCGGATCATTAATATTTTTCATTAATGAGATTAAGTTGGCGTTCAAAAGTATCAACCATGTTAAGAACGGTTAATAATCAATTTTCTATTCTATTAAAATCATCAACCTCCGAGAAATTTAATTGTATTAAATAAAGCAACCATTGATAAAACACAACCTGAATCTTCCCTCTTCTCTGATCTTTTCTTTACCTGCGGAATCGGGCCCAGTCCAGGAGTCATTCCCATCCTAGCCTGGCCTCGCCCATGCCAGTCAAAACTATATGGATCCAAGGCAAATGGCATCTTGACCCTGCGATCCCCCTCCCCATCCTTCTACATTATTTGGAGATAAGGAGACTTTTTAGGGTGCAATCCCTACAATAATGTTTTTTTTACGACGGTAGATATCCGTCGCAAAAAATACCATGTTTTCGATGGAATTCCATTACCGTCGTATATAATGTAATAACGACAATATTTAACCGTCGTAGGGTGTTAGTTATACCAACGGTTTATTAATACCGTCGTTAAAATTATTTCCTTTAAAAAAATATAAAATTTAATAGAAAGTTTTTGACATTTCCATACATTTCCAATATAGATCCACATTCCACACATCAAATACATCATATGTACCATAACCATACATTCAAACTTTGGATCAAACAAAAGCATAAGAGGATTTACTGGACCAAGACCCAGGATAGAAACTCATGCAAATTTAGAGGCATCAATTATTCTTTTGGCACAATTTTTAACTACATGATTTGGAGGCATTTAAGAGTGTTGTGATTATGGAGGCTAATAATATTAAGTACTACCAAAGAGACAACAACAAATGAATGCATTCCGTTAAGGAAAATCCATCGACCCATTAAAAAAATCCATCGACCCATTAAACGCAAGATATAACAATTTGGTTGATGGATGCAAGGCTGTGTTTGGAATGTATTTTTTGAATGCATTCCTAAAATAGGATGGGAACGAGTTAAATAATGAGGAGTTTTTGTTCTAGGCTCCAAATGTAGATTGGACAAAAGAGTACATTCCAAAATAGACTACGTTCCCTTAACATATTCCATGATTCAAGAAAGTGAATGCATTCCAAACATTGTTTTTGTCAATTATCATCACATATATACTAAACACAGTCTTAGGCTACATTTGCAATGCATTTTCATAATGAAAAAAATACATTCCTAACATAGAACGAGAATGGTTAAAGAACGAGACATCTTCATCCTATGCTTAGAAATGCCGAATGGGCTAAAGGGCATTCTATAATAGAGTTTATTCTCTAACCCATCCCATAATCCATGAACCAAAATACATACTAAACATTGGTTTTGTCACCCCTCAAGTTGTTAGGTTTTCTATTATAGATCCCAATGTCAATTGTTTGTCATCTCGATCGAGCTTGTATCAAAACATTGTTTAAGTTAGGAAGTATATATTCAAAATATTAAATTGGCTATTCCATGAGCCTATTTAATCAATTATTAATTAAAGCATAGCGTAGTGTCCACACTACCCAACCATTAATGAGAAATACATGTGGACTAATTGCACCGAGATGCAATCTAGGACTCTAGATATACCTTTAGGGTTTGGATCGTCTCCTATCGTTGTAGTTCCTCATGCATGATATGGTGACTGGAGTCACTTAATGAACATACTAATACATTGGCATGTGTGCTTGGTGAACTCCACCAATTGGATTCTGACTAAAAAGACTGGATAACAGAAGATGATCATTTTCCCACCCTTTAGGAGAGCTAGTCTAAAGAAATTCGGATCATTAATATTTTCCTTAATCCAAGAGAACCTCAATTTCATTCCATTAGATCTTGGATTAAGGAATCGAAATGGATTGCCAATTCTTACCGATTTTGGATCTGAGCCCTCATTCAAAAAATTGGGTGCTTCTTTTTTCGTATGGGTTTTTGCCAATTCTGACATAAACAAAATTGGAATCGGATTCTGCTTCTTTAAACTATGATTACAAAATCATATCTCCCATCCGGCAAGTTGGTTGGGGTCAGTTGAATTGGGCGTTCAGTGTTCTTTTGGAGGGTGGTCGTAGATCAGCTCGACCACCGGGAGAGGAAGGAGAGCGGTGGGCCTTCAAAAAGGAGCGAGGGAGTAATGGGCAACCTTAGTCTATATGTTGCTCGTGAACCGCCAAGTACCAGTCTCGCAACAGTACTGGCGCAAAAGGATCGGTCCTTCACTTGCTGATCGTTCGCGAGTCGAACTCGCTCTCTTGCCACGCCTTTCACTCACTCGCTTGAGTCGGACTCAATCACTCTTTTTGTTTGGAGGATCATTCGTTCTTCACTCTCTTGCTATTACCCGCAGGGAGCGCAGCAACCAAGGTGCATATTATCATATAGAAACAAGCGAAGCGTAGCGATTCGTACTACCGGAAAAGTGTCGCTAACCGGCAGGCAATAGAGTCAGCCGATAGGCGCAAGCAAGCGTAGCGAATCACATAGATAAGCCCCTACCTGCCAGCGCGCGGATAGATAGGGCGGGCGAAGCGCGAAGGGATGGATGTCTGAGCGGTTGAAAGAGTCGGTCTTGAAAACCGAAGTATTGATAGGAATACCGGGGGGTTCGAATCCCTCTCCATCCGCGAGGTCATAAGTTCTCTCTTGCGTTATCTATAGATAAGAACGAATCGAATCGGATCGACTCGACTGATATGATAGATGGAATGGGTAGACGGTGGAGGTTCTTGTGTTATGATTTAGTTAGGACTTAGTCTCCCTTTCGTTATCTTCCGCCCCCTCGTAA
>CM053275.1:93066712-93280235 GCA_028583415.1 Protea cynaroides | reverse complement strand
TGATTGAGCTAATGTGCATGTTCATATGAATGTTTAGACTTATAAAATTGTATTTTAAAGCATTCATGGTTAAATAAATATCTCACATAAGCTGCAGTTTAGGATTTGTTCATATCATGGTGGAACTTGGTGTGACCACCAAAGTGGCAACCTTGTTTTATTATGATGTGTTCAAATTCTACAATATGTGTTTGTAAATGCTTCAGTTTTGATAATGTTCAGCCAAAGATGACATTGACTAAGTTTATTCAAATTATGATTTATAACTATTGTGTAAGGATTATGGTATGACCACCAAAGTGGCAACCTTAGTTCTATCATAATATGCTCAAGTCTAGCATTTATGCATTTACAAACTACTGTAAAGAAATATAGTGTTCACACAAAAGTGACACTAACATAAACTCTCACTTTTATGGGTGCAGCAAAGAATGACACTGTTCACCCAAAGGTGGCGTTGTCAAAGAAAATAAAGAACTCATGCACATGATTGAAGGATTGTGGCTTTAGGGGTCTTCATCCACCCAAAGGTGGTGTGATTTTCGAAAGTCATTATCTCTTCGCAGTTATTGCACAGATATTGAAAGGACCAGTGCACATATTGTCCCAAAGGATGTGTGTATAGTTTGGTTGACTTTTCAAAGATATTAATTAGCTTGCACATGAATATATATATATATATATATATATATATATATATATATATATATATATATATATATATATATATATATATATATATATATATATATATATATATATATATTCTTGCTAGTTAATTTTATTTGGTATTAATCGTAGACTTATAGTAATTTACATTGTTGCGGACATGTAATGATTAAATACCTTAAGATGTCTATCTTTGGCTGCCAGTTTTATGAATTGACATGGAAACTGCAAATTAGTCTAGGATTGTTTAACCTAGATGTACTCAACAAAAAAATTGTATTCTGATCCTTAGGGTGTTCAGTCCTTAAGATCAAGTAAAACAATGTTCAGATGAGAAACATTGAAAAAGGATATTTTCTGAGAAATCCAAAGAAAGATTTAATTTTTCAAGAAGGAACAGAGAGATGTTTTATTATTCAAGTCCATCAGTATCAGTTTTTGATGATAAGAGATGGTATTCGAAATGTGAGAAAATACAAGGTAGAGCTGTTAAGTATTAATGATAAGCTCAAGGATAAGTGAATATTTGTAGGTTCATTAAAACCTATGTAAGTGATATTTTAGACTTTTCACTTCCTCACAAGAACTGTATAGTCTGATCCTGGTGACCTATAGTGCTCGAAAAATATAGTGAACCCTAAAGTGAAAAAACTAAGGATAAAAGTTCAAAGAAAAGAGAAAAATATGAATGTCAATGTCATAGTGCATAATATATATCCAGACAAAGGCAAGTTGTAAAAGGGGTAGGAAAATCCATAGAAAGAAAATATTTTTTATGAAATAATCAGAAACTTTATGACAAAGAATTAGACATTAAGAAACTACAAGATAAAATAGATCTAAGTAGAATAAAATTTTTGTAGAGTGACTCAGAAAGAACATGTAAAGAAAGATTTATATAGCTGGACAGCTTAAGTGAAAAAGGAATAAGGATTATGAAACTTCTGAGCAAGAAGGTGCAGTATATTGGATACTTAAGCATTAATCTTTAATTTATTATATCTTTAGATGTTAAACTGTATATTGCAATCTTTCACCCTGGTCATAAGGGTTTATGATTGGTGTCCAAAGAAAGATTAGAAAGAATAATATTTGAAAATTCTCCTTCCAAGGTTTATTACATGTATATATGTGAGAATTAATTAAAAGAGGAGATGACAAGATTAAAGTAAGTGAAGGTTATTCACAACAAGGATTTATTGAAATTGGTAGACATCGAAATTTCATCTAAGACTTCTTGTCACGGTTTAGTCTATGGTTGTTTTTCCAAATAATGAAAATTAAGGTGAAAAAACTTTTATTAAAAGAACTAAAACTATTGGATCTGAATGCAAGAGTTTTGGGAGACCATGATACTGGTCTATTCCCTGGTAAATTTAAGCAAATGTTTACAAAAGCCTAAGAATGTATTTGATCCTGTAAGGAAAGAATTGATATTGTAGCCTATATTATTAATATAATGCATAGTTAGTCAGTTTTCAGTTTCAGTTTCAGTTTAAGTTATCTTCTTGTTATGAGACTGTAGAACTGACATGATTTCATAATACTCATGGGAGAGTGATTATTTAGGACATTGAGTTGTTATATTATAGGATGTCAAAATAGACCCAAGAAACTTGAAGTGTGATGAGACCACATGAAAATAGATGTGAAGTAACCAGTTGAGATAACAGAAATATTACCAGAGTATAATGAAATGATTATAGAAATATTCATTAAGATCGATGCTTCACCCATAGTAGCAAAGCCAGATGAGGCAATGAAGAGATATACTGGACCATGTAGATCTGTGATTTCATCCAATCACATGTTGTACTTTAAAATAAATATTTTTAGTGATGGAGAAAAATGAAGATCTTAATGATTTTGAGCAAGTTGTTAGTAATGAAATTGCTCTTGAATGTTTAATGATCATAAGGGATGTGTTGTTGTCTATGAACAATAACGAGACTTGAAATTTATGCTTTTGTCAATGAGCGGTGTACTCATAGGCTAAAAATGGATATACAAAGAAAATGTGTGATTTCAGTGGGAGAATTGATTGCTACAAAGTAAGATTTATAGCAAAGTGGAATCACACAAAGGGAAGAGAAAGAGAACTTTAAATTTTGAGATCTTAGTTGCTCTTTTTATTTTGGAGTTGCATCAGGTAAATGTAAAGATCGTTTTGATCAAAGAAAATCTAGAAGAAAATGTTTATATATTTTAATCACAATATTTTGTGGTAAGGATAAAGAAGATATGTTTTGTAGACTTATAAAGTCAATCTGTGGATTAAACGGGTATCCAGATAATGGTATTTGAAGTTTAACAAGGTTGTATCTTTTTTCAACTTTGTTGAGATTGCCATTGACCATTGTATATATCTATAGGTCAGTGGGAGTGGATTCATTTCCTTGTCATGTGTGTTGATATTTTTCATTGGCTTGTAGTGACATGGTTTACTAGTTGAAATCAATGTTTTTCTGTCTGATAACTTCGACATGTAAAACTGTATGAGCAAGTACCTTTATACCTGATATTGAGTTTGCTCGTGACAGGAAAAATAAAATTCTGGATTTATCTCAAAGTATAAATACTGTTCGTGTTTTCGAATGGTTCAGTATGCATGTATAACTAGTAAGTTGCGGATGCTAAAATCGATAAAGGAGACAAATTGACAGAATTATGGACAAAGAATGATTCTGAGTATTAGCATCTACAATACAGTAGAGAACCTAATATATGTTTAAGGTTGTAATCATTTCATATAGCCTTTTCATTGAGTGTCATATGATGTTTTCAGTTGGATGCTAGTATAGCTTACTGGACAATGGGGAAAAGGAAGGTCATGCGGTATATGCAGAGGACCAAAGATCATATGTTCATTTATAAAAGTAGTAACACTCTAGGCTATTTTGATGTAATTTATAATGATTGTATTGATGACAAAAAATCAACTTCAAGGTTCATTGTCATGGTGATAGGGTTTTGTAACTCTAAGTAAAGATAACAAGCAAGATATCTTGTGTGAAAATTTATTCTCTAATTTGAAGATTGTAGACTCCACTTCTAAATCTATTGAGATGTATTCTGACAGTGGTTTAGCTGTGTTCTTCTCAAAGAATAATATGAAATCTAGTATTTCAAAGTATAATGGAGATCGAATCTCTTGAAGTAAGAAAGATGTCAAAAAATTTTATATCGTTGTAGATTCTCAGAAGAAGGTTTTGTCAGTGGGAGTCTTTAAGGGACGGTATGTCCAATATAAGAATGATTGAAAATAAATAATTTTTTCAGAGGCTTAAGTGGCCAAAGATCTTGGAATCAGTGAGAGTCTCCAGATATGCTTAATCAGTGGGAGACTCTTTATGTTTATATGTCACACCCCAATTCTGGACTAACCAGAATGATGTGATGAACCGCTAATAAACCAACGGTTCAACCAGAATCTCAAATAGGTTGTCCCCGCGTTACCCAAACTTACACACATCCGTAATCATAATCAGAGTAAATACACAATAGCGGAAATCTTATAATAACATGAACTGAGAACTAAGATGATATCAATAATTTAATAGTAAATTATTCTGTTTTCAACTGAGACATAAATATTTAAACACCAAATACATGTCTTAATAAATACAATAAAAAAATCTATAAAATATCTAATCAAATACACACGAGTTGCACTCGCAAGAGGAGTCGTGTATATCCACTTCAGCTTCAACTTCCATCGCTGCCACGTTCCCGTACGCATACGCATTCATATAGTCTTCAACGGTATAACCTGCATCATCAACTAAAAATATTCGACGTCGAGGGGTGAGCACACATCACGGCTCAGTGAGTAGCCAAAACAATGCAACAATACATATGCATGCAAATCCATTTATATCTTTGGTGCGGTTTAAAGTTTGCAGTATGCAATAGAAAGGTTTAGGTAGCCAAAGGTCGTGTTTATTGACTCCGCCTCTATACACGAGTGTGTGACGTTACCCGAAGATCACGTTTATCGTCAACTCACATGCACCCAATCATGAACATTATATAACAAAGGTTACGTTTATTGCTATATAGTGCCATACCAACACGTAAACCCCTCGTTGGCGAGGGCCGCAAACCTGGGCTCGCAACTAGAGACTACAAGGACCGAGACCACCTCCCCTGATACTTTACGACATAATAGTTCTGCTAAAGTAATGGTGATACGACGATGTCAATGCACAAGACTTGAGTTAGAGATAGAGCTAAAGTGTTGAGACCCGCCAAAGGTTAACGTTTATTGACGTTCTCATCACACCTCCCCTGATACTCGCTCGCATCAAGTACATCAACCACACACATACAAACACATGCCTATTCCTATCATCATCATCATCATCATGTTATAAACAATAAAGTAAATATGCATGAACAAGTAATAGAAATATTGGATGGCATGCTGTATGCACATTACAAACATATTCGCATAGAATCAGGCACAACACAGGACTCAAGAAATAGAAAACAGTTTATTATTAACCAACTTAGTTTGGAGTTAAGGTTCCTCACCTTATCTTGCTATAAGAAATTTTTTCAAGCTTTAAAATCACCTTTATAGTATTATTATATTGCTAGAAGACCTAACAAAGTCGATAGAATTTAATTAGAATTTATTCAGAATTAAAAACTACTCTGTTAACTGAGGGTCGGAGGTAGGGTCGATGCTAGGGTCGATGGGTCTATCGACCCTCCCCTCTTTCTAGACTTCCCGAATGCTGAAGGTCGATGGTCAGGAATACCTAGGGTTGGATGGCCTATCGACCCTGGGTGCGACCCTCGGTGCACTTTGGTCCAATTTCTACTTTTTAGTCCATTCTTCGTGTTTGGGGTCCTATGACTTGCTTCTACATTCCATTCAACATTCATTCCATGGTCTGAAATCATGAATCATCCACCTAGATAGCTTTCATACATTCTCCTAGGGTTTTCCATGAAAACCTAACCATAGCTTGATGGTTTGGGTTTCTCCGAGATCGCACTCTCTCCAATAACTATCCTAAGGTCTGTAGAAACTTATGGAATTAGTATCCATACCTGAGAAGATAAATTTTCCTCTGAAATTCTTCTCCTTTTTGCTAAGTTCTCTTGCTTGCCTCTCTTCTTCCTCTTTTCCTTCTCCTTTCTTTCTCTCAATTCAATTAGGGTTGTGAAAGGAGTGAAAGTGGCTTAGGAACATCCTTTAAATAGAGTAGGAACATCCTAAATAAGTTCCATTGGGATTTGAAAAGAATCTCAATAAAAAAATATATAAATTTCCTAATTTCTATATTCGACAGAAACCGAGGGTCGATGGGAGGGTCGATGATCCCGTCGACCCTGGGGTCTTAAGCTGTCCGACCCTCCCTTCAAAATTGAGGGTCTGACTTGCTGTTTTGGGAGGTCCGACCCTGCTTAGCTGGGTATGCGACCCTTCCCTTATTTTAAGTGTTTTTGGGTCGATTTGATACCTGGGATCTCGATCTCCTTCACGCCCTTGGTCCACTTGACTCGACCATGATGGGTAAACCTGCTTCAAGGTGGTAAGACCGGATTAGATTGACACGGGTCTTACATTATACTTGTGTTTTCACATTGCTTACTGTGCTTGATTGTATTGCTCATGGTTTTGATGGTACAGTTTTTGTAACTATGATTTTGTTTACATTAGCATTTGCGTTATTGCTATTTTGCATACATAATTATATGTTTGACATGTCACAGATATGGGGCAGTATTTAGCCAAAGTTTCAAGACAGTACTTAGCCAAAGTTTCAAGGCAGTATTCAGCCAGATATATAAGGCAGTATTCAGCAAAGATAAGAGGCGGTATTCAGCCATACAAATAATGACTGTAAGTCAAAGTCTGGTATTAATCCAAGCTAGAGACGGTTTGCCATGAAAGGATAATATCAAAGAATAAAGGCGGTGTCTAGCCAAAGTATGGTATTATAATTCCGAAATGTTTAAATACCATGTTAAGTTGCCCATAAAGGTTTTGGGGCACTTTGATTAAGGTTTTTTAATCAAGTTTGGACTCGCATGGGAGTTTATTTTCATGCATTATCTTAGACGATTCATGTATTGAGTAGACCTCTGTTGTGGCTGACAGAAGTTTATACACCATACGTTAAGGTGTATTATTCGTTGTTGCTCGCATTGGAAAGCTTGATGGATGTTTCAAAGTTAGTGACGATTTAGTGTGTTGGATTCCGTGGC
This sequence comes from Protea cynaroides, assembly GCA_028583415.1. Taxonomy (NCBI): domain Eukaryota; kingdom Viridiplantae; phylum Streptophyta; class Magnoliopsida; order Proteales; family Proteaceae; genus Protea; species Protea cynaroides. The sequence goes on along the minus strand of CM053275.1, from coordinate 93,273,347 downwards.
CACACTAGTTGACGATAGTTTTGTAATTAATATAGCCCAAGTGAGAGATTGTTAGATTTATGTGGGCTTAATTAATTACCTAAACTAGTTAATTCAGTGGGAATCTGATTGACACGATATAACCGATTTGGTTTGGTTCGTCACATGGTATGAGATAGGTTTGGTAACCCTAATTCTATTGTGGGAAGGGTTTTAGGGTTACATCTGTATTCTATAAATATAGGGTTAGAGTTCCCACAGCCACGGTTAATTAGTTCTCTGCACCCATTAGCAAGAGACGTCAGGATATCCTCTGGAGGCTGTGGAAGACTGTAGCCGAGGGATTTTGATCAAAGCTTGGAGCGTCGTGGAGCGTATGGAATTAATCTCTTCACAGACAGGTATGTCTTTATGATTCATAGTTTATGATTTCTCTATTGTGTTTTAGGGCAACTGTATGAGATTGGAATGAGTTTCATTGAAACCCTAAACATATAATTTTCTAACAATACATACCTTCAATAAAATTTCTATTAAATAGAAAAGAAAAGTAACTCTCATGAATCAAGGCCATAAAAACTAACCTGGCCTATAACAAGACCAATAAAAACTAAACTTACTCTATTCCATGGATCCATACAACTGTAGGGATCTTTTTCCCTTCAATCAACTTTATTACTAAGATCTATCCTCTTTTTACTTACTCTATTCAGCTCATCATCATTCTCAGGTAGTTAATGGTTATAAATATTTTTTGTAGTTTGACAATTTTCTGTACAATTTAAACTAAGGAAGCTCATAAACAAGATGCATGTTAATTCGAAGTGGCCGTCCAATTGGCATTCAAGATCAGTGGGCATGTGGCCGACTGAACCTTCAATTCACTTCCCCCAAGTTTTAGCCTAATCAGAATTCAATTATGTCAAACTGAAAGTCAGAAATCTGGTTGAGAAGTCCATTAAAGGAGAAAAAGACAACTAAAAACTCAAATATGGTATAGTTAACAAAAGGAGTTCAGTGTATTCAGACAATGGAGTTCAATGTATTGAACAAATGAAACGTCGACTGAGAGGGTTAGGGAGATAGAAAAGGTTCTCAGTAGAAGATTGCGTTAGGGTTTTCAGCAGGAGATGGGGTTTGGGTTTGCAACAGGAGATTGAGTTTTCAGCGGAGCTGTGAGAGAGTGGAATGGGTAGATCGATCGGAGAGGGAGAGGGAGAGGGAGAGGGAGAGAGGGATTGGGTCGATGGAGGAAAAATCGGAGAGAGGGAGAGGGAGAGGGAGAAAGGGACTGGGTCGATGATCGAGTGAAAACTTGGGTAAGGGAAGAAATACCTCCCATAATTAATTATTTTATTCTTTTTTTGCTACAGTTGTTCCCTACGGAATTGTTTTTATCGTATGGGGTTTTCAAGTTATTGGCTACTGAAAACAAGTAAATCTTTGCCATGTATATTGTTTTTGGCTATTGAAAGCAAGTAATCGTAGGCAAAAAAACATTATAGACTACAAAATTGGTTACACCATTGGTGAAATTAACTTTCTGACTATGAAAATCTATTTACCGTATCATAAAACATTTTATGCTACGAAAGTATCGAACCGTAGTTGAAAATTCTTCTACCACTACGGAATGTAAGAAATCCGTAGCTATATATAGTTTTTGGCAACAGAAAATTGGTAACTATAGCCTCATAGCAAAAAATAAGAATAGCTGTAGTGTTGATTTGTGCACTGTTTAGAGACTTAGTTTGAAGGGTCTGGAGGTGGAGTCTAGGGGTGATTTAGTTATTGTTTAGGTAGTCGGTACATAATTATTAATAGTAAGCTTCATAATACTCACATGTTGTATTGCTGACTATTGAAAGGACGATTAGTGTATGTACAAAGAAAAGAGGTAAGTGGAATATGAGGCACACCGTACTCCTTATACAGTACATCCTGGGAGTATAAAGTTGTATCAAGATTTTAAGAAGACATATTGGTGGGTCAATATGAAAAGGCATATTGCTAAATATATTGAGCAGTGTTTGACTTGTCAGCAAGTGAAAACTGAGCATCAGAGGCCTTTGAGATTATTGCAACCGCTTCTTATTCCAGAGTAAAAGTAGGAGTGCATTGCTATGGACTTTGTTACATCATTACCAAGATCGTCCAAGGGGCACGTGCGATATGGGTGGCTATGGATCACTTAACAGAGTCAGCTCATTTTCTAAGCATCCGGATGACATTCCATGGAGAAGATGGCCTAACTGTATATTGACTAGATTATCAAATTGTATGAAGTTCCTGTATCCATTGTGTCTGTTCAAGATCCGAGATTTACTTCACGATTTTGGCACAGCTTGTAGAATGCCTTGGGGACAAAGTTAGACATGAGTATGATTTTTCACTCCCAGACAGATGGACAATCAAAAAGAACCATTCAGACTTTAGAAGACATGCTAAGGGCTTATGCGCTAGACCTCAAGGGTAGCTGGGAAGACCACATGTCATTAATAGTTCGCGTCTAATAATAACTATCAGGCTACCATAGGAATGGCACCGTACGAGGCGTTATACGGCCAAAAGTATAAAATCTCCTACTTATTGAGATGAAGTTGATGAGCGAAAGATGTTGGGCCCTGAAATAATACAGAGGACCTGCGAGAAGATAGACTTGATTCAAAAGAGGATCTCTGCAGTCTAGAGTCATAAAAAAGAAATGGCTTGAATTCGAAGAGGGTGACATGATATTTCTTTGAATTACCCCAATGGAGGGAGCGATGAGATTTGGTAAGAAGGGTAAATTGAGTCCTAGATATGTAGGACCGTTCGAAATCCTCAAGAGGATTAGGCCGGTAGCATACCAAATGGCATTGCCACTTGCCTTATCCAACATGCATAATGTATTTCATGTGTCCATGTTGAAGAAGTACGTATCGGATATTTCCCATGTTTTGAGTTACGAAACATTCAATACAAGAAGCAACTTGGGAGCACAAGGATGAGATATGGACTCGCTACCCATAATTATTTAAAGAGTAAGGTGCACACAAATTTCTAGGATAAAATTTTTATTAGGAGGGAATGATATAACACCCCAAATTTTTATTAACTGTTGGTAGTATGATTTACTGATTTTTTTTATATTGATCATAATAGTGATTTTAATATCAATTTTTAATACTGATTTTAAAATTTGATTTTTTAATATTGATTTTAAAACTAATTTTAATATTGAGTTTTTAATACTGATTTTAATATCAATTTTTAATACAGATTTTAAAAACTAATATTTTTAATATTGATTTTAAAACTGATTTTAATATTGAGTTTTTAATACTGATTTCAATATCAATTTTTAATATTGATTTTAAAAAACTGATTTTTTAATATTGATTTTAATACTGATTTTAATACTGACTTCTACCCTAAGTTACTTATTAATATATAAACAGGTGTTTACATTGATTTATACACTATTTAGAGACCTAGTCTGAAGGGTCTGGAGGTGGAGTCTAGGGTGATTTAGATATTGTTAAAATAGTCGATACACAATTATTTATAGTAAGCTTCATAATACTCACATGTTGCATTCAGTATACATACAAAGAAAAGAGATAAGTAGAATTTATAGGTGTACACCACTATGGTGACACCGAATTACTAGTTTGTGTCTTATGCTTTGATGTTGTTTAATTATTTGATGATGGTTGATTTTTATTCTTTTTTTTATTTATTGTTCTTCATATGATTTAATATTTACATGAATGTGATAGGAGAAAATATGTTTTCATTACATTTCAACATTTCATTTATAAGAATTGTATCTTTTAATAATGGTGGTCATATTATATAGGAGAATAATTAGTTACACTTTGTGTCTATTAGAGAGTAAATGAGGACAATATGATGGAAAGTCATTGTCATCTGAGTCTCATCCGTTACGCTAAGGATAAATGAGAATGGGGTTATAAATAGATGATCAAGAATATATTTTGACTGTGGTAAATTCTCTACTAGAACAATGGTAACTAGTTATTTACTTGTAAGAATTGTATCTTTTAATAATGATTTATCACATAAGAAAGAGGAGAATATTGAGAATGTGGATAGAATTATAATTAATTATAGTTTGTTTCTACTAAAGAGTAACTGAGGACAATAGAATGGAGAGTCATTGCCATCTGAGTCACATCCATTACGCCGTGGATGAATAAGAATGGGATCATGAATGGATGATCGAAAATATATTTTGGTTGTAGTAAATCTCTTCTAGAACAATTATAACTAGTTATTAAGGCAGTTGGCCAGAAATAGAAATAATGTGGATGTGTTAAAATGATAGAAAATAAGTGTGAGTGTGTTAGAATAAATTTGAAAGCAAATTTTCTTGCTTTCATGAATTGAATTGATTCGTTGTTCACCTTTTTGTTGTATTCCTGTAATATTCTGCCTTATTGGGCTAGTGAGCTCAAATCTTATAATGACATTATAGATGATGAGGTGGCTAAAGGAGAATAAGAAGAAGCGTAGAGGACACGTGAATTCACCCTTAGATTTTAGTTACAAGTTTCAAATTTCTAGATTGGTTGTATAAGAATTTGAGGTTAAAATTTCAAAGACATTTATCTTTTTATTTGATACAAATTAAATTACCACCAGTAAGTTTTGATTGATTTGCTACCTTACTTATTATTTTAAATTGGATTATTTTAAGAAAATTAAAGTTTAATTTATATTTGTTTGGTCGATCGTTAGATTAGCACCCATGAGGGCTGTACTCTTACCTCGTACAGGTTTGGATCGTGACATTGAATCTTTTACATCCTTTTTTATCGGTTACTTTTCTGTCAAAATCGAAACTTGGTAGTGGCAGGCACTCAAAGTTGAAAGAAGAGGGTAGTGGTGGAGACGATGGTAGAGGGAATGAAGATGAAAGTAAACTTTAAAATTTTAAAAGGGATAAAAATGATATTTTACAATCTCAAAGGTAATATTACCATTAAAAATAGTAGTTACGATTCGTATCATCACTTAATGGACTAACATGGTATGTTGATACTAATTTTCAAAAATAGGGGAGATAGTTGATATTATGGGCCAAAATGGGGTGATTGATTTAATGTAAGACCCGTACTCCACTAATCCGATCTAACATGAGTTAATGTGTCGTGACAAGTCTTCCCATCATAACTAGGCCAGAAGAGATGGTCAGATGACAAACCATGGTTCAGGTATGAAAACGGACAACTTTAACCTTGTCCGGTATGACTGGTTGAAGTTGTTCGATCCCACTTATTGTGCGACCAGACAAGTGACCAGACAAGTATAAAAATCAATTCCGAGTTAAGAAAAGTTTCCTAGTTTGCTTAGACTACTCTCTTAATTAGGAAATGACTCTATTAAGAGGTTTTCCCTGTACATAAGCGATATTTTCTCAATTTTCTCTCACTCTTTTGCTCAAACCATAAACCTAGAACCTAAAAAGAGATCTGAGAGAGGGAAGCTGGGAAGGAGAGGAAGGCCATAGAAAATGTGTACTCGCCATCGGTTTCAATAAACATCATCAAGAAGTCAACAATAAATCCTCTGACATTGTAGAATGTTGGGTTTATAGGTTAGACTTAATGGCTAGGGATCAATACCATGGAGGGTCAGGCATTAATTCAAAATCATAATTCCATAGGTTGAAAACTATTGATCCAATAACTACGAAGATGTAGGGAAAGAAATAACCAACTAATGAGAGTTAATGTATATTTGATTATAAAACTAGGGGAAACCCTAGAATAAGTTAGAGAATTAATTCTGAAGAAAACCACAGACAGGTGAACAACCTGTAGGTTGTCCGTTCTGTATAATTAGTCGCACCTAGAGCAAGACCGGTTACAGATCCAGATACTCTCGAGAAGTGTCTCAGAGTTGTTCAATATGATGTCCAGTCAGACAATATACCATACCGGACATGAGATCGGACAATGTCTGAAATGACTATTTGCAAGTCTGGACAATGAATTCGATCATTATAAAATTGTCAGAACTAAAACTAACTTAATCTTATTGATTGTCTAGAATTCATAATCAATCAAAGTTACTTCCAAGGTATTAAGAAAAGTCAACATCACTCAACATGTGAGGGACAAGACCCCAAACTAATTGGATAATAAAAAATTACTTATACCCTAAACTAATTGGATAATAACAAACTACTTACTTATTGTTGATATGCTGTGTTTGTGCATATAAAATGTCATCAAATATTTGTTATTAACTGTTTATACATATTTATTTATATTATAATGTGATTGAGGATTGATATGTATTTGTGTATGGTTGGTGTGTTGAGTAAGAAAGGTTGACCATTCACCATACTGATATCGTCGTATCACTGTTACCTTAGTGTGCTTAGTACGTTGTAGGTTATCAGGGGATGATATAAGCCGACTTTGGCTTATGAAAATAATGAATCGGGAGAGTAGATTTATACAAGATCAAAGGAACAAAAAAGGAGATGAAGTGCATAAATAAATTTTAAATTTTTTTTAAAGATAAAAGGATATAATTAATGGAAGTGAAGGTGGTGGGGTGATTTACTTCTCTTCTATGATGTAAATCAACTTCAAATGTGGCCTACAACTCTTTTAGGATGCAGGTGAAGAATAAAATTCTAACTCTTCTAGGATGGAATGAAACTTCTTCAAGATTTCAAGGGATAGAAAAGTTTCAACTCTTCAAGGTTGAACTGAAACTTTTCTAGGTTTCAAGACGAACTCTTCAAGATTTAAAAGAAAAAATAAACTCCAATCTAAATTTCATTCACCAAATCATTTTCTTCTATTACATGATAATAAACCACTATTTATAGGCTTAACAAACCTTAAATAACTCAAAATAATTACAACCATCCTCTATAATCCTTAGGCTGAGATTGTACATAGAAAAAAAAAAAAAATATAAATGATTTAAAAATTTTCAATACATAAAAATTTATCCCAATGTGTTGATTCTTATTCCAAGGCACTGAAACTTGTTCCAATGTGTATTGATGTAAGCTCTAAAGTTTTGATGTAAGTTTTAATATTTTGATGTAAAGTCCAATGTCTTGATATAAGCTTTAATATAGAGAAGACTATAGAATCATTGAATAGAAAATGTCACCTCACTCTCCACTAGGGACTTGAAAGATCACCAAAAAGAGACTGATTTCAAGGTGAATAAGGTCAGATTCTTTGATTTTCTAGACCAAATGGTCTTAGGTCAATTGGGCTTTGTGGGCTTGGGTCTTGATATAATGATATGATTGTTGAACATAGGTATAATTAGGCTGCATCATTCTCTCCTTCTTGAAAAGAATTCATCCTCAATTTCTTGTTGCACCAACCAAAAATATTTCAGCTTCACTAGGATCAAATGAAAGATTAAAAAAATTCATCAAGCATTAGATAATCAAATTTGTCATGCAAATGATGTGTATAGGTGTCACTCAATGCATTAACAAATTGAATAAATGATAATGGTGGGATGATACAACCATTCAACTTTTATGATTCCAATATGTAGTAAAATAGATTTGTATCCATATTGTGTGTCATGATTAGAAATCCTCCCCTCCAAAGCTCTAATACTAAATGATATAAGGTGATTTTGACTTTTAAAAATAATGGATCGAAAGAGTGGATTTATACAAAATCAAAGGAACCAAAAAGGATGTGAAGTGCAGAAATAAATTTTGAATTTTTTTTTAAAGATAAAAGGATATAATTAATGAAAGTGAATGTGGGGTGACTTATTTCTCTTCTAGGATGTAAATCAACTCCAAAGGTGACCTACAATTTTTCTAGGATATAGGTGAAGAATAAAATTTCAATTCTTCTAGGATAGAATGAAACTTCTTCAAGATTTTAAGGGATAAAAAAGCTCCAACTCTTCAAGGTTGTAGTGAAACTCTTTCAAAATGAACTCTTCAAGGCTCAAAGAAAAAGATAAACTTCAATCCAAATTTTATTCACCAAATCATCTTCTTCTATTACATGAGAATAAATCATTATTTATAGTCTTAACAAACCTTAAATAACTCAAAATAATCTCAACCATCTTCTAGAATCCTAAGGCTGAGATTGTATATAGAGAAAATAAAAATAAAAAAAACATAAATGATTTAAAATTTTTTAATACATAAAAACTTGTCCCAATGTGTTGATTCTTATTCTACAGCATTGAAACTTGTCCCAATGTGCATTGATGCACGCTTCTAAGTTTTGATTTAAGTTTCAATATCTTGATGTAAAGTTCAACGTCTTGAAGTAAGCTCCAATGTAGAGAAAACTATAGATTCATTGAATAGAAAATATCACCTCACTCTCCACTAGGAACTTGAAAGATCATCAAAAGATGATTGATTTCAAGATGACTAGGGTCAGATTCTTTGATTCTTTTGTAGCTTGGTACTTACCATGGTCCTGGGCCAAATGGTCTCGGATCAAATGGGCTTTGTGGGCTTGGATCTTGATATAATGATATAATTATTGAACATGAATGCAATTGGACTGCATCAGGGGGAATGCTGCCAGTGTTGGTTGTAGTCTTACCGTTAAACTCTAGTTTTATCTCTGTTTCGTATTAAAGGGTGATGGGGTAAAGCCTTGGATACAATTTGTTGGACTTTATGTTGTCATTGTTGGTAACTTGGCTGATGTGACAGTGTTTATGAGCATACAGTCAAAGAAATTAGGAGAGAGAGTATCAGTGTAGAAAAAAAAGTGTCAGTGTAGGAGAGAGAGTATCAGTGCAATGACAAAGATGGAGTAACCTCGCATGTGTGTTCTACAGTGTTCTACATGTGTTTCAGATGGCTTGCAGTGAGTTAAATGACATTCTACATCAAGTTTGATGAGAGAGAGTGACTGTGGACCCCATGGTGATGTGGCTGAGTTTCTGATGGTGCGACAGTGTTCTTGAAGCATTTTTTATCACGTTCATGTTTCTTGTGTTTCTGGTGCTGTGGCATTGAAGAGAGAAATTCAAGAGAGAGAATAAAGAGAGAGACTGTAGAGAGAGAAATTGGAGAGAGAAAAAATGTGAATGGGACCCACAGGTGTGGTGGCAAGGTGACATGCTAACACGGTAGCCCACGGCACTTGGCATGCATGCACGCAAAGTTTTGGGTTCAAATTCCAAGGTTTGACAGAGTTTTAACTTTGGGCCTATTTTTGGTGAGTCCCATAGTAGGTTCATGGTAATCCGACGGTGGAAAGATGTAGAGCGTCGAGTTATCTTTCCAACGCAACTTGAATCACTCAATTGACGTCGGATGAGAGAGATATCGCAGTTTCCATCAGATCGCTCAAAAAAGTCATTAATACATTTGTTCAGGGGCATTTTGGGTAAGAAGAAATGTAGAAGATTCCAAATCGACTGCTAAAATGAAGCCACGATGCTCAGATCCACTTTGAATGGCCCAGATCAAGGCAGGATAGAGTGTATGTCACACGGCGCGTCAAGATGCTATCGTGGCTCAACTGATTGGTTAGATGCAAGTTAAAGCCGTGCTCCGCGTCATATGAAGTGCATTCTGTGATTCCGTGTGATGTATACACGGTGAGGCGGCGCCCCAGATTCTAATATAAAGGACATCATCAACAACGATCGCGCCTGACGCGATTTATTTGAATCCGACGGACTCTAGTCAATCCCGCCTTTTAAAGGTTTATCCGACGGCCATGTTTAAAGATCCCTCTTCGTCCAATGGGAACTTGACAGCGCAAAAGGCGGCGGCGATTCCGTGTAGCGCAGGTGCACGGTATGCCTCCGAAAGATTTTATTTTGAATTTTCTGATTGGCCGAACTTCAAACCGCTATAACTTCTTCATCCGAGCTCCAAATCGGTCCGTTCAAGTTGCAGTTTCCATATTTTTGGATGCTCTATACATTGGGCGCCGTTGGGAGTCGTAAATAAAAAGAAAAAAATTTAAAAGAACATTTTGAAGGCAGAAAGAAGGATTTCTAGGGTTTTGTGCCCTGTGGGAGTGATCAATCACCAACTACCTCTTCTCTGTGTATCAATAGAGTGTTAAATCCCTGTGAGAGGTCAATAGAGCTTTTATTTTCACATTCATGGTGATTATGGATTGTGTGGAAGAGATTGGAAGCCTGTGGATGAGGTGTGCTCTGTGAATCTGTCTCTATCATCATTGAAGGCTGTTAGAGAGTACCTGAGAGCAGTGTGAAGCTTCAGAGATATTGTTGGCCATCCAAAAGCATTGTTTGTGAGATTTTTCAATTCCTTATCTATTTATGCTTTCAATTTATTGTATGCTAGCGTAGGTGTAAATTGTTGAATACCTAGCTAGTGGGAGAAAATTGTAAGGCAAATTTATGAGCCTAAAAAATTATTATTTGCTTCTCGTGGGTGTGGGTTAAGCATGGTGTGCAGCGTATGCTGAACACTGGTACTTGATACTTGAATTCCTGGCACATGTGTTTCCTCCTAGTTTTATGCTGGGTAAATTGGGTGTATGTACTCCCTGCTGTGTAGACAGCAAAAAGAAGTGTATTGAATATATACGGAGCCCGTTGGGCATTACTCCGTGGACTAGCCATCACACACTGTGTTGGTGAACCACGTATATCCTGTGCTGTGTACTGTCTTTATTTTCTCATATATTTTGGAGTGCGTAAAATGGCTTGCAGGATGGGTGTGCAAATCTAATAGACCTGGCCACTGAGTGGTAGCGAGGGTAGATTTGCATGCGCTTGTGTGTGTGAAAGGTCTCCATCAGCTTTGGGCAGTAGTAAATAATTAAGGAGAATTTTCAGACACTGATTCACCCCCCCTCTCAGTGTCATATCAATCTCATCACAATTTTGATGACATCTAGGATTGGTTAGTAACGAATCTAGTTTGCAAGCCCTCACCAGTAGAGGCATAAATACTAGTATGGGAAAGGGTATCAGGAGAGGTGCTGAAGGTTTGATTGTAACCTGTCATTAGGTTCTAGTTCTATCTCTATCTTATAGTGAGTGCTGTGGGATGACAACGATTTTGGTTGGAGCCTGACCGTTGGGTGTGTTCACACTCTCGTGTATAGAGGAGTGGTTGTAGCATATCCTTATCATAGCACATTACAAACTTAACCAGACCGAATGATTGAATGTTACATCATGCATATTACTTGCTGCATGTTTTGTTTCTCACTAAGCTAAGTTGTGAGTTCACCCCACGAAATAATTTTTTTTTTAGTTTCTAATGATGCAAGTTACACTGTGGACATGGACAATTATGTTAATGCGCCTTCGTTTGGAAGAGTAACAGCGATGGGTGTGCAAATCGGTGGAGAACGAGCATGACTTATTATATGAGTGCCACTACTATGTCTATCTATAGGATTCTATTTTGTGTTTGGGTTTATAACACTTGTAATGGATTGTTACTATTTTATGTTTTGGTCAACACTTGGATAATTGGAGTATTTACTTATTTATCACTTAAACATTGAGTTCATTATTTAATAAAGACTTTTGTTGATATTTATATATTCTGATTATGGTTCAATGTATGGTTTAAATGTTAGCACGGTTCTTTAGTGATCCTGGCTTGAGTTGTTAGTTCATTGATGGTTCATTTATACTTCTAGTTCAACCATAATTAGAATGTGACATTTAAGGATATACCCTCATGAGGGTGGGAGAAATTTTTCCTTTTCTTTTTCTCTCTCTCTCCTCTAAACAAGCTTGTAAGATTTTTTAGATCCTCTTTGGGTTTTTCCCATGGGATTTCCTATGAATCCTAACGAACACACCACACAGATTACTAGAATACAATGGATATTGAAAAGAGTTGATAAGACACATACCTCTTGCTGTAGATTGATTTCTGACCATTTTCTTTGTTTTGAATACTTGGATCAGAGTCTTCCACAGCCTGTCGGGATCCCTTGATATTCTCTCTGCCTATGGGAACAGGAGAATAAAATAACACCGTGATTGTGGAAACTTTAACTATTGATATTTATAATACCACCCCTAATCTTGGACCAGTCCCACAGTGGACCAGGTTGGTCCATCTCTAATCATACTTAAATCGGTCTACCTGTAACTAGACTCCCACTGAACCAACTAACCTTATAATTAATTTAGCTCATAAAAATATTTTACAATCTCCCACTTGGGTTATATTAATTATAAATTCACCATTGATCCAATGTGGTCATGGAATCTAATTACATCAAAACCATCCTTTACTTTAATTCAGTTATCAAGCCTACCAATGTCGAACAACAGTGGAAAGTACTCCTACACATTCGGTGTACCCCCTTCTGTCAGTCACATACAGAGGTCTACTTAATAACATAAATCACTTTGAGATGAATACTTGAGTCCAATGATCGAATTACCACGATCTCGTTACCTTAAAATCCTTATCGGTCAACGCACTTTGATAATATCCAACTTTATATATAGGTAAACCGCCTCTAATTTGGACTAATATCATATTTTGGCTTACCGTCTTCTCTGGCTAAATACCGTCTTGCAATTTTGATATGTCTTAAATAGTCAAAAATACATACAAACAATAAATGCTCACCACTAATTCTGTCCATTAAACTATAGGCAGAACAATCAATTACAGATAAACCATCAATTACTAGATCTCCCACTAACCAAACAGATCTAAACACTCCCACTGACTAAGAGAATCTAAAGACTCCTATAGACAAAACCTTTTCAATCATTCCAAGAAAACTTTTGTAACCTGTCTCTACATTGCCCTAGAGATCAACTATAACTGGTACAACTAGTCAAACCTAAGATTGCACAGTCAAACATGAAAAACAATTCACCACATCACATAACAAATACGATCAACATTACATGCAGTCATTTACCTTATAACATCATAAGCATAATTTCTTTCCATTTAATTGAAAAAGAAAACTTTACATTCCGATATTTCAAATAACATCATTACATTTTTAATATGGGAACAATATGTTAAGTCAAACAATAAATATAAAACAAAGTAAAATCAAGAGGAAAAAAAACATTTGAATGTAAAAGAAACTTTACAATATTCAAGCCAACAGTCTTCAAGACCCTCCTACCCCAAATACCTTGGGAGTCCTAGAATCATTATCCTTTTCTAGATATGCTTATCTAGCTTAACAATATTTAGTTAAACCACCTATCTTTGGTCAATCTATCCATCTTTGAGTAATCCACCTTGGAGTTATCTAACAATGATCGTATCATTAGCTATTTCTCCTCTTTGGTAATGTAAGCTACCTAGATCTGAATATATTTTATAGCAAGGAATGAAATATTTAATATATCAATTACATTGGTCTCATTGTCCTTGAGCTTTTCAGTGATAGTTGATAGCTCCCAAAAATACTTCATCACATTGCCATTTCCAACATAACTAGTATTAGAGAGCTAGGTTATTAAACTATCTTTCGACCCCCCTCTAAAACATTATTCTTATCTTTTGAATTTTTCTTAGATAATCCTTTCGTAATATTACTCATCTTAATACTGCTATACATAACTTCAATAGTAGAATACCTCACAACTTATGTAAACTACTATGAAAGATACATCTAGGTCAAACGATCCTAGACTAGTCTCCAACCTTTTCATAATAAATTTTATTCTTTGTCCCAAGAAGAGTGGGAAAGAAACTACTAAACCATATGATACATTAATTGAGACAGACATCCTAGGAGACATAAATCATCATCATTATATGAGTTCAAACACAAATATCCTGCAATAAATAAATTACACAAGACTCATATAAAAACATGCAATTTATATTTATTTATACTTTGTCCCGAATAGAAAAAGATAGATATCAAAATATTCTTTGGGACATTCATACTTGGATGAACATATCAGTGTATGAGTTTAAATACAGTATCAAACAACTGAAGACTCAACACATACCCTTTACTTGCATTAATCATATAAATCATTCATGCAAATAAATATCATTTTCTAATAGTTAACCAACTACACATTCTCCTTTGGGATAAACATGCAGTGGTTTTCTCAGTTTCTGTGCAGTGACTGCGAAAGAATAATGATTCTTGAAAATTCTATCACTTTTGGATTAATGAGACTCCCTAAAGTCAAAACCCTTTCAACTCATGTGCATAAACATATCTTTAACTTTGACAATGCCATCTTTGGGTTAACACTGTCTTTCTTAGCTGTTTTTCACACCATGGAGAACAGTGTATTAAAATATATCTTTTATTGTATATGTAAATGCATAAATTTGGGATTTGAAGACCATCATGTTGGAACTGAGTGTACCACTTTGGTGGATTCCACCCAATCATCACATGACACTCACAAACCTTAATTTGATCAAAACTTGACAATGCCACATTTGGGTGTACATTGTCCTTACACAAGCATTTATAAATACATGAACTTTGAATTTGAAGACATCATGATGAAACTAGGTGTACCACTTTGGTGGGTTCCACCTAATTCCACAGTGATATCTTTAAATCTTACTTTACAACACCTTGTAGGTCAATTGACAAAATATCATGCACACATAGCCTTCTACAAATATCTGGTATAAAAATAACTGATAAACAAGCAGAAAACTACAAATCGAACTAATTTAGGACACCTTTTAATAAAAAATAAATTTTTCAAATCATCAAACTGTGTCAAACTATGTACCAAACTGTAGAGCATGAAAATACGAATCCAACGCAAAAAGCTGCGTCAAAATCCGACGCTCCTAGCGCCTACAATCGTCGATCAAATTCAGCACTTGCATTCTTGCATCCTGAACCGGTTTCGGGCCGTTCAGCCTGGATCGGTTCGGTCTGACCGGGCTCAGTTATGGGCGGACCGAACCCACAAATTAAAACCTTTTTTTAATGCTTTGGTCCAGGCCAAACCAAATGGTATGGCCTTTAAATCGAACTATAAATCACAGGTTCAACCTCCGGTCCAACCAACCCACTCATCTGGGTTCTCGAGTCTACTTTTCGGGTCGTTGGGTCGGATTATCGGGCACAATCCCGGGTCCATGGGTCAGGTTCTCGGATCACAAATTTGGGTCAATAAACCGGGTTCCCGGGTAAAAGATTCGAGCTGATGAGTTGGCCCATTTCCACACGTGCGAACCAGAGACGGGTTCACGGGTCCCCATTGGCCCGGTCGGGCTGGTTGGGCCCGGGTTCGGTCCTGGACTGGACCAGATCGGTTCGATCCAGTACGGGACTAACCAGGTGACGTCAGCCCTATCTTTTTCCTTTTTTTTTTATGTCGTCGGCGTGTGGATCTCACGCACTTTTTCAGGCGGCGCGTAAAAACGCGTCAGAAAACTTTTGGCGGCCAATCTTATGTCGCCGACTCAGTCTCTCCGAGACCTACAATCCTATAGAATTTATTTTACTTTTTAACGGTCCAAAATTTTTTTTTTCGAGGGTCCAAATCCTAGACAAGTTCATATGAAAAAATTGAGAGAAAAATCTCTCCTTTTTCCAATCCAATCAAACATGAAGTTTTTACAATGCTTTCTCATCGATCCTAGATCTGTATAGGTGGCTCTGATACCACTGTAAGATTTTTTAGATCCTCTTTGGGTTTTTCCCATGGGATTTTCTATGAACCCTAACGAACACACCACACAGATTACTAGAATACAATGGATATTGAAAAGAGTTGATAAGACACATACCTCTTGCTGTAGATTGATTTTCGACCATTTTTTTGTTTTGAATGCTTGGATCAGAGTCTTCCACAGCCTATCGAGATCCCTTGACCTTCTCTCTGCGTATGGGAACAGGAGAAGAAAATAACACCGTGGCTGGAGGGACTTTAACCATTAGTATTTATAATACCACCTCCAACCCTGGATCAGTCCCATAGTGGATCAGGTTGGTCCATCTCTAATCATATTTAAATCGATCTATTTGTAGTTAGACTCCCATTAAACCAATTAATTTTATAATTAATTTAGTCCATAAAAATATCTTACAAAGCTCTCTTACAATATTTTTGTAATTCTTGATTTTTCTCTATTTTGTGTGTCTGTGTTCATACGTCAAAAGCCAATATGAAAGGGTGATCCGCAACAATGGTAATCCTAGCCGACGATGTTCTTGAAAAACAAATTCACGGGGTTGCTCGACAGTATGCTTGAAAAGAAATTCATTATAAGCTACGCACCCTGTTGCATGGTGATTAATGTTAATGTGAGGAAATTAAGTCCAAGATTGTGTTATTGCACTCCTAAATGTTATCTCCAGCACACTCATTAATTTACTGGTCTGCAAGAAGGGTGAAGATCTTGGAAGCGACGAAACTGATTCGTTGTGTAGTGGTCTAAAGAAAGACAACTGGTAACGGAACTGGGAAGGATGGAAGAAAGAAATGACGGGGGAAAACTGTAAAAAGAAGACAAATTCTGAGAGTAAAACATTGTTTTAGGTATATATTAAAAAAACTCAAGCTCTTATTATTATTATTTTTTTTTTTGGTATTTTTGTTACTGTAAATATGGAATGAATAGATTGATAAAATAAAATCCAAAAATTGAATAATTTATTAATGGGCCCCATGTTTTAGCATTTTTTTATTTACTATTTACTAGTAAGGTGACTCGTTCTCAGGAATGGTTAGGTTTCTAATCTCATTAGCTCTACCTAAGGGTGTCAACGGGTCGGTCTGGGCCGGTTTTGGTTCGGGGTGAATCGATTGGGTTTTATAAGTCCAACCCAAAACATGCCCATTAAGAGTTCGGGCTGGGGTGGGCTGCGCTGGACACAATAACTAACGGGCTGGTCCGATGTCGATTTGTTATCGGACTGGGTTTATTTAGGTGATTTCGGATTGTTCGGTCTGTATCGGGCTTATCGGATTTATCGGACCCATTTTATATGTAAACTATATAGCCTATTTTATTATTTCTATCTATAAAATTAACATTATTCCTTCCATATGTATGTAATTTAATAAACTATAACAATTAACGTAATCTTTTCAATTATAGATTCACATAATTTTTTAGATCATGAAGTGAACTCTAATAGTGTAACACAATCTATTAAAATTTAAAACCATTAAAATTAAGAAATTGGGTCCGAATGGACCTTACCGGTGTTCGGATTGGGTTTTATCGGTTTGGGCTAATTCGGGCTTCTTAACGGACCGGTCCGGTTTGATTTTGGTTTGGACTGAAACGGTGCCGGGCTTTACAAGTTCAGACCAAAACCTGTCCATTAAGACTCGGTCCGAGCTGGATTCGGGTTATATTGGGCTGGCTCGGTCCGTGCTACCGGGCCGGGCCCAGTTTTGACACCCTTGCCCCTACCCAATCTTGTATTTAGAATGTATTCCTAGCAATTATGTAACTTCATTGAAACTTTGGAAGTTGTTCATAAGATGTGAGTCCTATACTCTAGAAATGGGTCCGGCCTACATCATTCCTGACTCACATTTTTAATAGCTATCCATAGGATGTGGGTCTCACGTTTCAGAGGTGGGTCTGCGTTCATGGCCGGTTCGTAAAGATGTGGGAGGTGGAGAAACCAGTGCAAGATCCACAAAATTACCTTTTAATGCCTTTTTTTAATATTATTTTTTTCCTCAGTAAAAGAAAATAGACCTACTAATTATTGTATTACAACGAAATGATTCCTACTCCTAGTATTGTTTTATTTTATGTCAGTATTTAAGCAGATACGAAAATGGAAGTTCAGAATTCTAATGCCGCCGATTTTGATTCTCCCAAGTTTCTATCTCCTTCGTTTGATTCTCCTGTTTATCAAGAAAATCGCCAAGAGTTGTAGAATCGAAGGGAGGTGGCATGGTGCAGGGCTCCGTATTACTAGGACCCATCACCACCGACTCCTTCATGAACTGCTTCATCAACCCAGAAGCAGAGCAACCCATTACCTCTGAACAATATTCAACTGCCTCTTTAGGTACTGTGGGTTTATACATCAACAGCTTAGAATACTCATTCAACAGATGAAACATGTAGTCATACACATACTCCATCTTCAGTTCCTCTTGTACAAATTTGCTCCCCATATTTCCAATTTCCTGTGCCTGCATCATCCAGTAAAAACTAGCTTCTTAAGGAGAGCTTGCACAAGTCTCTATAAGCTTTGTTAAATGTAAATTTCTGCAAGTTTTAGTTGGAGAATTGAATTACCACTGGTTGGTGAGAGTTGCCGAAATCTACAGCGAACTTAATAGATCTGCACAAGTCTTGTTCTTTAATGGGCCAGTAGTGTTTAAACGGCATTAGACTTCTGGAAAAGAAGTCAAAGTATCGAGGTTTCACTACCAATGCCATCGAATTGCAAGCTAATATGTATTTTTCACTGACGGACCATCCCCTTCCTTCCACGTAAATCTTATACCTATTTCAATTCATCAAATTAAGCAAGAAATTTAAATTTAAAAATGGCAAATATCAGCAAGTGTAGAACTCACAAATGATGCTCACCTATGGGTGCATTGCTTTGCTAAATCCGAGTTCTTGAAACCTTCTCTAGCTTCCTTCTTCCAATCCTGCAAATGATTGAGAGTTTAGTCTGATACCGACCATCAAATAGACAACAGCTCTTTTATGCATCTAGGAATCCTTCCACCCACTATTACAAACTTTTGAGATAAAAATAAAAACAAACAAAAAAAAAATCAATCAATGAGATTAGGATTTTCTTCCATGGCTTTACCTGGACATAGATGCGAGCATTCCAGTCTTGATTGTGGGAGGAATTGCATTTCATGAGGTGTTCCCTGTTTTCAGAAGTCTTGGGATTCCCTTTCCAGTGAGCATAAGGTTCCATCTTACTCCATTTCATCATCTTGTTGGCTTCCATCAATTGCTTTAGCAATGGCCCCCATGGCTTTATGTTAACCTCTGGCCTATAAAACGGCCCAAATTTAATTCGTCAATTCATACTATCATTTTGGATTTTGAAATCATTTGATTTATGAAATGAATAAGGAAAGTTAGATGTGAGTGTTGTTAAAGCTAATTTGTGATTTCTATTTTTTGTGCACATAAATTGGGTAAAACCTTGTTGAAATGCTTAGTTTATAAAAAGTCATGATTGGAGTCAGTTTGTTGACAAACTGGTCAAATTAGACAATATCTGATAAAGACTGGACCAAAATAGTCCATGTCTTGAGCCTTCTTGTGCAATTAGTATCCTATCTACTTGTTTTTTACTCTCTAAAATAGCAGGAAGATTTTTGGGGAAATTATTTATATTTTCTCTGAATTTTGCCCTAATTTAATTCTTTTTCTAAAGTTTTTAACAATTACAACTGCTTCCCCTAAATTCAAAAATTGTTATTCATTTGCTCATATCTCTTAGATGATGACACATCTTGACCTTAATCTTATAATGATGAAGCTACCCTTATTGGAGGAGGGAAATCACATTCTTGCCCTCACATCCAAACCAGTTCATATACAAAATCAATCTTTAGGCATTTTGTGATTGCCTCAAGTCCCAAACCCAATCCACATTACTACATATCAAGAGAAGATGGTGGGGAATAATATAGAAACCAAAGTTCTTGGAGACCCAAGTTATGGCAGTGCTACCATAACTTGGGTCTTCAGCGTCTTTGCTTTCATTTTTTTGGAAATCCATTTTATCGAAGTCCTCTCAGCCTCACAGGAGAATATCAAAGAGCGACGGATCTTCTTTAGCCACTTGTTTACCTCTGCACAAGTGATCGGAGAAGAGTCGTGGCCAAACTGAGAAGAGAGAAGTAGTGAAGTCACGACCAACTTGCCTAACCTAAACCTAAAAAGGGGAGGAGTTTAGTGGATTTTTTAGGTAGGATGTAAATGTTTCAAATATGGTCCTTCCCCTATGAGATATAATCAGCTCTCAGTAACACGATTCGTTTTTTCCTTGTTTTTTAGAACCTATTGAAACGTAAAAGAACCCTCAAGGTCATTAACTACTTATTTTTTTTATTCATAGTTAGATATATCTATAAGAATCGAATAAGGGGATAATTCGAATTTGCATCCTAACAACCTAAACGATACGAATCAAATCTAAATTTACAAGTATATGTGTACATCCCTAGTTTTAGGATCAAAGACATACAGTATGAATTTTTTCGAGTCGGATTCACATCCTCTCCTCCCAGTGATTCGGGAGGAGGGGGGACGCCCTCGTTGGATGACCGATACGTAGGGCTCGGGTGAATCCTAGCCCTCCATCAGAATAGACACCGAACCCACAAGCTGAACTAACAAAGGGTGTCGATTAGGATAGAGAATTCGGATTCACTCGAACCCCGGTATCGACCATCCAAAAGGTCGTCTCCCTCCCAAATCATTGAGAGGAGAGGATTTGAACTGGAGTCATTTCTAAGTCTTTGGAAAACTGAAACTAGATCAACGGATCCTATTTACATAAGAAACAATGAGTATGGACTATAGAAGGAAAACAAAAAGAAATTGTTAATTTAATACTTACCAGCCCCAGAAAGACCAATCAGGGAAAACAAGATCCAGAGTGGAGTTGTCCGCACAGTACTGAAAGAGGGGTGGTGGGGCCGATGCCGACGGTCCTTTGTAATCGTCAGATCTAATGACCGGTTTATCTCCGCAATTGAACATAAGGTCCAAATCCGGCAGCCTCCCTGGGTACCTTCTCATCAGTTGAAGAATCCCCCACCATGTGAACACATCTCTGGTCTGAAATACTCGGCGGTATCGTTCCACATACACCGTCCCATTCACGATCAGCAATCTGAAATCGGCCGTGGGTTTTGCTCTCTCCACCATCTCCATCGTTATTCCCCCTCTGTCCTTCCATGGCCGTAGATTCTCGTAGATCCACCTGAAGTAATGTGGGCACTCCTTATTTGATGATGATGATGATGTGGGGTTATGACGATGATGGGTCCCAGAAGCGCAGCCTTTTGTTAAGTCTATGTTGGAGCAATTGAAGGGGAATTCAGGTATCTCTGCAGATTGTTTCGGGTTCTTGAAGGGCAGAAATGAGCTTAGCACTGCAACATCTGTAAGAGACTGCAAAGATGATTGAAGTGTGAAACAAGCATCAGCTTAATATGGTAGTATGTGTTACATGGGAAACAAAAAATGGAAGTTGTCCTTCCAGCCGTGGGATTTGTGACAGATTTCATCATCTGTAGAAAGTGGAATTCAGCCATTACCATTTAATTCAATCATTCATGACTGATGGCTTCCTTGATTTGGAAATTTTTTAAAGGCTAATCAGGGAAACACTCCAATATTTATGCTGGCGGCACGGTAGGCCAGATTTTCCCACTATTTCCTTAAGAATAGAGAAGTGGGAGACTTACGGGGTCGATCCAGAAAGAAGCAGTATGGGCGGCGACGAGGAGGGAGAAGAAGAAAATAATGGTTTTGAAAGGACTCTTCTTCAAAACCGGCCATATCGTATCTGAGAAGTGTCTATAAGCTTCAGGCGAGACTGAGGAAACGCTCTGCAAGCTTTTGCTATTCTCTCCCATGCTTTCTATACTGGGGAGTTTGGGTTAGAACTGTTGTCCGGTTTTGATTCTCTGATGGAAAAATCTTCTTCTCTCTCCCAACTGGCTTGCTCAAAAATCCAAAATCTGTACAACAAAACTTTTGTAAATAACACGATTCAATAAATAAAGATTGAAACAAAGACATCTCTAAATTTTTTAGCTTTAATTTATCTTGGGTCTGGCTTATGGAAGAACAAAGAATTTCAAAAGAAGAAAAGGAATCCAAATATTTCTGATAAGTATAAAAAGTACGAACTGAGATTAAGAGCAATTGATCACCTTTTCTTCTTATTAGTTGATTTATTATTAGATGAATGCTTGTGCAGAATATAAACAAAGAAATTGAGGTTACAATGAAGAATTCCAATCCTCTGGCTGCCGCTTGACAATGAGGCATCCGACGGCTTGTATACTACTTTGGGAGTGATAAAATAATAGAAATGTAAGGAGATATTGAATAGAATAATTTTTGTATGTATTGTATTGTTAACGGTATATTATATAGAATTTACATGTGGGATATAATCCCAAGATGGTAGGAGAATTTACAGATTGCATGAGAGATTACACCATATCATTTATAGATTGTATGAGGTGACTTCATTATCATATATGAGTACTCTTGTGATAATATCTTCACAATGTATTTACAGAATCATGGATTGATATAAGCTGAGTTGGTTTCTCTATTAGAATTAGTATCAACGGACATGGCTTCCTTATCAGTTGCTAACCATTATCGCACGTGATAGATCTTGAGATTTCATGCGATGATAGTGGCGTTGGTGGAGGTCCACTATCAGGGAGTGCCCAATGATGTCCATCATTGGATCTCCTCATTGCCATGCAGCAGTTAGACAAATGATCCTTATGCTACAATGAATCCACATATCTTAGCTAAGAAGATGAGTACATATCTAATTTAAATAAGTAAAAGTAGATAACAACTATACAAGGGAACTAAATATGAGAGATGAGTCATCCCAATATTGCAAAGAGGGAATTACGGATTTAGATACCATAATTCATCCCAATATTGCAATGAGGGAATTATTTAGCTTATCATAATAATGGATTTAGCTACCATAATATCACCTTCAAGTTGGAAGAGGTTGATACGGATCTAACCCACCCAATTTTCCAAAGCGAATGCACAAGCTCTATCGTGACTCAAAGGCTTGGTGAAAATATCAAGCAAGCTGAGCCGAGCTAGCAAGGTAAGCAGGATGTAGCAGACCACATTGAATCATTTCGTGGATGAAATGACAATCAAGTTAAATGTGCGTAGTGTGCTCATGAAAACTCATTGAAAAAGACAAAGAAATTTCACACTGCTTCTACTCTTGTAAGGCTAGTGAATATAATTTTGCAACTAAAGGTAACGGATCTTGAAGGAGAAGGTGATTGCATAAAGGAGCAAATGATTCATGAAGTCCTTGCGAAAACTTCATACTTTATCTTGATGTATAATTCAATAAACCTTTTAGAGGCCCCACAGCTGCAGGTGGGAAGAGACACACAAGAGAGCTCATCCCAAAAAGCCTTATGTTTGGTATAATATGCTGAAATATGTTGTTTCTCTTGCTTCCAATCTGTAATTTTTTGTCGAACTTGATAAAGTTTGGTGGTGTTGGATTGAAAGAATCTTGTTGCAAGATCTACCAAGATTTCATTTGTAGATTCTGCATAATCGCACTAGAAGCAAGATCAGGAACAATGGAATGAAGAAGCCAAGATGTTACCATGTCGTTGACACAAACCCATTGAGGGTACTCTATGGTATTGGATGATGGATTGGAATAGTCCCATCAACAAATCTCAATTTGTTCTTTGCGCTCGAGGCCATTAGTACAACCTTTAACCATGTATTATAATTGTTGTCATTCAAAGGAGGCCATACAATAACAATAGTAAGGTTATTTGAATGGTGAAGTGAATATTGGTTGGTGAATGGGTCAATAAGTTGTGAGCTCTGATTAGCAGGAGCATTGTTGTCACCCAAGGTGGTAGAAGCAAGGGAATCTAAGAGGGGAAGAGATGAGACTCATTCCCGCTCTGATATCATTATAAAGAGGATGAACTGAGATTGAGAGCAATTGATCTTCTTTTCTTCATATTATTAGATGAATGTTTATATGTATAAATAAAGAAATTGAGGCTACAATGGATTTAGTTACCATAATAATAGATTTGGCTACCATAATTCATCCCAATATTGCAAGGAGGGAATTATGGATTTAGCTACTATAATAAGTTCAGTGAAATAAATATCTGATCATCAAGTGTTACTGACTTACGAAACAGAGGAAAAAATGATTTCCAGAACACGCTTGCAATCATTTACTCATTATCCAGCTTGGACGTGTACTTGATGTCTCGACGGAGGCAAACGCCCTGGGTAACCTCATCAGCAACTCTTGAATCCCCCAACACTATGTTCTCCTTGACCACCTTCCACTCAGAAACAAAGCCCTTATCATCGCTACGACGCTCACGAGCCATGGGAACGATTATGTGGTCAAGATGTTACGAAGGCCTCTCAACAATCTCTCTTCTGCCCTTAGCATACCCCGAGCTAACTCCAAGCCCCACCAATCTTGAACTTAAGGCATCCTCTACAGATGACGACACTTAAACCTGAGGAAGATCTCCCGACCCACACATAAGCAGATCCTCGGAGGACTCCCCATTCGAAATACTAGTTTGCTTAGCCCCATTAGAAGGTACACTCTGTAAAGATGAACCAACCAAGACCAGTCGCCTCTTCCTCTTCAGCTGAGTAATGGGCTCCTCATCCTCTCCGGCACCACCGTCATGCGTTCATCAACCTTCATCTTCCGTCCTCCTGGAATGAGGACATCCTCGCCAAAGCTGCAACAACATGGGTGTCCTAAAGGATGGGTTTCTTCTTCTTCTTATTCTTTCCAGGAAAAGTAATCCACCGCTCGCCTCCTTCGGTGGACTCCTGAGCAGATACAGTTGTCCCCATTGCTACTATCTCGTCATTAAGAGCATCGACTGTCAAGCGAGGAATATGGCAAACAAGTCAAACAATGATGATTCGGTTTCCACACTTCCCATATGGTTAAGGTAACATTAGGCTTACCGAAAAGACCATGCTCACGTAAAAAGTCCACCAACTTAAGATCCTCCACTTTTATGGGATCCCCTACCTCCATCAATTCAAGTGTCTTCGTTTCATCATCAGCCAATAGTCCGGGGACATTTACCGCCGAAGCATCTGAAAATCACCATTCGTTCAACAAGGGAAACCCACCCTCGTGGCACGTGAAAAAAAAAATCCACCCTTCCATCCTTTAAGAGAGGACAGCTTACTAACTAGGATCTCCCTCATCAAGGTTCAACGATTGAGGGTGAACCAGCCATGCTTCTCTGCTTTGTCCATGTGAAGATGATAGTAATGACAAAGTGATCCACAATCAATCTCTGATGGAGCTGGTGAAGAAATGCGAGAAAACCAATTATGTATTTCCACCCATTCGGATTGATCTGAACTGGTGCAAGATCATGGAACTCGAGGATGTGTACCACGAAGAAAGGAATCAGGAATCAGAGACTTACTCAAAACATCTCTTCATTCATACACAGCTCCCTATCAAAACATCTCTTCATTCATACATAGCTCCCTATCGGACTTATCGCAATATCTGCCCTCTGGCCTGGGAAGCCAGAGATGTATCTCGTTCAGTGTGGAAAACCTCATCTAGGATAGACTAGGTCAACTCACAAGGAATAGATCTAGCAAGGACAACTAGAGCTGGAGGAGAAGACAGTGCCATCACGCGGGATCACAACAATTGAGACCTTACAAGCCAACGGTTCGAGCCTTGGATCAACAAAATCTCATGATTTGCAAAATCGAAGAGTTGCGACGCTTGAAAATAGTCATCCATACCCAATCATCTGCAGATCTAACAGCAAAACCAATAAGGAACATTGAATGCCTATCGACGTGACAATTGCTAATGCGATCCCTACAAGTAGGAGCATTGAAGGCTACGGGTAAAAATATGATAGGCCAACAACTCACATACGATAAATGAAGAATAGTAAGGCCTGTCATCGAATCACTAAGAACGAAGAAGGGTCATCATAAAGGTCCCTTTGTCTACATTAGCTGATGACAGTTCGCACAACTCCCGAAGATTATATCAAACAACAGTCATCCTTGGCTTCGAGTAAAGAGGAAGGGAAAACCTGTTCAGCATTCCACAACCCACATTCTTTAAAGAGCTCAAACTTGGGAGACTAACCATCCCCTATAAAAGGGCAAGCCGCAATGACTCCATTCATCACAGTCAATGTTCGGCTTATCGCATCCCCGTACCTTGGGTTCAAACCCAAGAAGACAAAAAGGGTAGCCAAGTATGACTCGCACCTCTTGTCTTTTCCCTAATTCTCTTTTCCTCAATTGGACCTTGTAGGATCAAAGGAGTGGGATACTTTTGTTGAGTGTAAATAACACCAACCAATGAGAACATTCCACATCAGCAGTGTAAAAGATGAGGGGAAAGTGACACATCAATCCCTATCCGATAGAATTAGGAGTAAGGGAGACCCGACACGTTGACCCGTGTGGGTTTAGAGCACACAATGGTAGGCTTAGCCTGATAATAGAAGGAGTACTAGCCTAATTGCAATCAATGCTTCCATAGCCGAGCATGCTACATTAATTGCAGCTATTGTAAACAGAACGCATGGCATTTATTGCGCCTCAATGCATTAATTATGTTAACACCTACTTAAGCGATTTGCATTAATGGTGTCATCCTTTATTCCCCGAGCAAACCCAATGTCTCCAATGGCACTGCTTGATCAAGATCCGACAAGTCAACTCAAGACATGAGGAAAAATCCCTACTAAATGCCACCCAGAAGTGTAAGACCAGCATTCCATGAACCCAGCCTAACATAGGTTATTGTGTCTTAATCGGTTTTCCTATCATAACCAGTTGAATGAGATGGTCGGATGAAGTAGCCATGCGTCAAGGTAACATCAAGGTAAATGTTTCTAATTGTTTTACCTTGTCCGGTCTCACTGTCTGGTATATTATCCGGTCTCACTTTTTTACCGTCAGACAGTGCGCCAGGATAGTTTAAAATACTGACTTATACCTTGTCTGGTCGGATTGGTTAAGTTGTTCGGTCTCACGGGTTGTGCTTCCAAACAAGCGATCGGACAAACCCAGAATTGAATATGAAAATAAGGAACTTTCCTAGTTTGGGTGGACTCCTTTTTATACGAGAGTTAAGAGTCTTTTAAGGACACTCTCCTCAATATAAAAACCCTCTCCTTCAATTAAATCTCTCTATTGACTCTTCTCAAACCCTGGAGTTTGAGAGAGAGATCTGAGAGAGGAGCTCTGGAAAAGAAGAAGACTATGAAGGAGAAGAAGGGAGAAGAAGGTTGGGCAAGGAGGGATCGTTTCTCCAGCAAGAATCTCCGTCGGTTTCCATCAACGTCGTCAAGAAACCAACGGTAAGTTCCTAATCACTGTAGATTGGTTAGGATGAACATGTGATTGGGATCACAACCATTAATGACTATTGACTGATCCCAATATGTTAAGGATCTATTTTTTAGGGTTCACAAAGATCCATTAACAAGAATGTGGTAATAAACTAAGGTTACAATGGAAGACCTAACCCTAACGTGTTCAGGACCATATAACCGTATATGATGAGCCCTAAAATGAGTCGAGGGATCGACTCTGGAGAGAGACAAACCAAGGAGTTAACTCGGACGCCTTTTGGAACATTCTGGGATGCTGTCCGGAAGGATGTCCGGAGGCGCTACTGTCAGACCGAACATGCTACCGGACAAATTCACAGAAGGTTTGAAACTTGTCTGGTCGGACTTTATGAATTCCAAGTGCCAATGGACAAGCGATTGGACACTCTCGGGAAGTGTCTTAGGGTTTATCCTGATTGATGTCCAGTGTGGCTATTGACAGACCGGACAATCAATCCGAAGGACACTAAATTATCAGAATTGGACCTAAATTCATCCTATTGTTTGTCAAGGATTCATAAGCAAGCCTAACTAGACTCGACAACTCAGAGATTGTTAAACATCACTCAACAGGTGAGGGACAAGATCCCAAATTAATTGGTTAATCATAAACTATGTTGCTTGTTGTTGACATATTGTGTTTGCGCATGTAACATGTCATCCAATATCTATTATTATTGTTCATGTATATCTATTTATTATTCTTGTTATGATATGATTGATGATAGACATGTGTTTGTGTATAGTTAATGTGTTGAGTGAGGAGAGGTTGGAACCTCAAACCATTCACCATACCAACATAGTCGTATCGCTGTTACCTTAGTGTATTTAGTGCGAGGCAGGGTATCAGGGGGAGTGTTGGCAGTGTGTGATCCGTTAGGCTTTAGCTCTATTTCTATTTCGTATTGAAGGATACTGGGGTAGGGCCATTGATACACTTATGAATACATCTATGATTGGTTAGTGATGTATCCCATTTTACAAGCCCTCTCCAGTAGGGGTGTACGTATTGGTATGGGACAGAGTATTAGGGGGGTGTTGGCGGTATGCGATTCATTAGAATCTAGCTCTACCTCTCTCTCATAGTGATTAATAAGGGGCGACAACGGTTTTGGTTGGAGCTTGACCGTTGGGTGTACTCACACTCTCGTGTATGGAAGTTTAGATTAGTTGTGTTATACGAAGCCTAACTTTACCATAACACATTGAAAACTTAACCAGACCCAAATGATTGAATGCTACATCATGCATATTGCTTACTGCATGTTTGTTTCTCATTGAACTAACTTGTGAGCTCACCCCACAAATTCATATTCTTTTTAGTTGATGATGTAGGTACTACTGTTAGAGATTTCGTCAATGCACCTTCTGTTGAAAAAGTAGTAGCTGTGGAAGTGCAGTCGATGGAGAACGAGCATGACTCGTCATGCGAGTGCCTCTACTGTGTTTTCCTTTAGGGTTTTACTTTTATGTTTGGGATTATAAGACGTGTAATGAGTTATTATTATTTTATGTTTTGGTCAACATTGAATAATTAGATCATTTATTAAATTATCATTTAGATTCCTAGTTCATTATTTAATAAAGACTTTCGTTGATTATTTATATATTCTGATTATAGTTCAATGTATGATTTGAATGTTGACACGATCTTATATGATCCTGAATTGAACCGTTGATTCATTGACGGTTCAGTCATACTTTGGTTCGACTAGAATTTGGGTGTGACGAGGAGTCCCCAAACATAATAGCACATGTGCATACTTGACACGCCAGGATCTCTACCATGCCTAAAAGTCAAAGTAGACTCATCTATATAAAAGGTACTCAAACACTTATTTAAAAGGATCCCAGAAACCAAATTCAAGCTTAAGATCTCGTTTGAGACACCCATCTTTGAGCTCTCTTACTCTAATGGTGTTGCAAGTTTTTCTACTGCCTCCACTTCATACAATTTATCTGCTCCTTGCTGTTTGGATCTTGACTTAGTTAGCGGAGTGGGCCTGGGGCCCTGAGCCTGACCCCTTTAGCTCATCTTGTCCGTGTTTCTTGCAGATTATCTCATCTCAGGAGACAGAACGGATTTTAGCAACAATACATTTAAATCGACTATTTGGAACCGTTAAAACCGATCAAACATCTACTTTAATCCCTTTGTGCTAATTGTCAATATTTGTAGAAATAAAATTTTGTTTTAATGCTTTTCATCATGACATACTTCTAAATCCTATGTCTACTTTCATATATGATAAAAATTAATTTAATTCCTTCCTTTGTATTCCCCCTCTTTTGTTTCCCCCTCTTTTGTTTCCCCCCCCTCCCCCTCCCCCTCACGAAAAGCAGAAAAATCGAAACCGATTAATAATTGGTTTTAGATTTTGATAAACATTTTGAAACTATTTAATAAACGGTTAGATTTTGGTTTTACTTATTACACACTAAACCACACCACTTTAACACCCTTAACAGAAATAAATAGAGTATAAATAGAAAATGGGAAACAAACAAAACTAAAATACCGGATGAAAAATGTAATTCTGTGAGCTCACCTCTCCATTAATGTATACAATTATTTGTGCTAATGTGGCGCCTACCATCCGATCTATGGATTGCAGAGAAATTCTTGAATCTGGAGTACTCCTCAGATCCAGGAAGAGATCTTCATTTCAGTCAGTGTCACTGAAGAAAGAGTTTATCATACCTGCCAAAAAAAATTAATAATAATAAAAAATAAAAAATAAAAAATAAAAAATAAATCCATAAAATCCAATTATCTGCTGGTTCTTCTCTCTCTCTCTCTCTCAGGTGGAAACCTTATCGTTTTCTCTGCCTCTCTCATGTCCCGTCTCCTGCACTTTGGTTTTAAGCCTTTGAGCTATGTTGACTACTGAAATGCTTTTCGATGAGGGGAAATTTAATCTCTTTTATAGCTTAATTTCCATAATGAGCGTCAATTGCTTATGTCGATTTTACGTTTTTTATTTTTTTATTTTTTTTTATTTTACGTTATTGACTCCGGGAAACCGGATCGGATACTGGTTACTTCATGATCTGGGGACCGGAGACTTTTTTCCACATGCAGAATGCGAAGGGAGGAAGCAAGATGACTTGAAGCGTAATTTCCAAAATAAACACCTCGTTGTCCTCTATATTTACCAAAATATACTTTAAAATTATCCAAATTGAACTACCAAGTGTACTTAAAGTTGTTGTTTATTTTACTAACTAAGCAAGAGGGATACATTTAATTACCTTGGCTCTCTGAAGCTTGTTGTAAGGATGTCTTGCTGTTTCCAATCTTTCTTCTCAATAAACTTTTTTTTTTTATCAAAAAAAAAAAAAAAGAAAAAAAAAAAAGAAAAAAGAAAAAAGAAAAAAGAAAAAAAAAAAAGAAAAAAGAAAAAGATCTACAATGGTTACTACTTATTAGTACATTTGGAGTCCCCAATGTGACCTTTCTTGCGCCTTCCGTGATGGAAAACGTGCTTCGCGCGATAAAAAACAATCCACTGACCCTTTAAACCCAAGATATGGCAATTTGGATGATGGATTCAAGGCTGCGTTTGAAATGTATTCCAAGAATACATTTTTAAAATAGGATGGAAGTGGGTTAACTAATGAGGTATTTTTGTTCTGGGCTCTAAATGTAGAATGGAGAAAAGAGTGCATTTCAAAATAGACTACTTTTTCTAATTAACATATTCCATGATTCAAGAAAATAAATGTATACCAAACATTGTTTTTGTCAATTGTCATTACAGAATACATTTTTGACCCTAGAATGCATTCCAATAATGTATATTAAATACAGTCTTAGGCTACATTAGTAAGCAATTTAATCCATTTCAAGGTTTTGCCATAGAACCCTAACGACTCAAACATCACCCTAGAATACAATGGAAATTGAAAAAGATGATTAGATGTGACATACCTTCGGTTAAAGATTGGATTCTTGTCTGAAATTCCTTGTAGCTTTGATTAGAGTCTTCCACAATATTTTAAGATCCTCTTTGGTCTCTATGCGGATAAATGTAGAAAGAGAGATTGATCGTGGCTATAGGGATTTTAATCAAGGCATATATGATGCCATTCGAAACCCTGAACCATCCTCACAATGGACCGGGTTAGTTAATCTCTAACCCGTAACTCGTAATGAACTAGACCAAAACCAATCAACTAGTAATTGGATTCCCACTAAAAAATTAGTTTAATAATTGATCAAGCCCACTAATATGGAATCTTACAAAGTTTGCTATGCATTCTCATAATGAAGAAATGCATTCCTAACATAGAATGAGAATGGCTAAAGAGGGAGACATTTTCATCACATGTTTAGAAATGCTGAATAGGTAAAGAGTGCATTCTATAATGGACTGTGTTCTCTAACACATTTCATAATTTATGAATCGAATACAATACCAAACACTGGTTTTGTCACCCCTATCTCGAGCTTTTACCAAAACATTGTTTAACCCAGCAAATATATTCAAAATATTAAAAATTAGCTATCCCCATGATCCTATTTAATCAATTATTAATTAAAACATAGCGTAAGGTTCACCCTTCCCAACAATTAATAAGAAATACATGTGGATCAATTGTACCGAGATGCAACAGTCCACACTCCAGATAAACCCTTTTTTTAATTTATTTCTTAAGGTGTGCGATACACTCTTTAATTAGGACTACTAGTGTAAAGAAAATCGGATCATTAATATTTTTCATTAATGAGATAAAGTTGGCGTTCAAAAGTATCAATCATGTTAAGAATGGTTAAATACATTTTCTATTCTATTAAAATCATCAACCTCGGAGAAATTTAATTGTATTAAAAAAAGCAAGCATTGATACAACACAACCTGAATCTTCCCTCTTCTCTGATCTTTTCTTTACCTGCGGAATCGGGCCCAGTCCAGGAGTCATTCCCATCCTAGCCTGGCCTCGCCCATGCTAGTCAAAACTATTTGGATCTAAGGAAAATGGCATCTTGACCGTGCGATCCGCCTCCCCATCCTTCTACATTATTTGGAGATAAGTAGACTTTTTGCGGTGCAGTCACTACAATAATGTTATATTTTTACGACGGTAGATATCCGTCGCAAAAAATACACTGTTTTCTTCGTTAGCGATGGAATTCCATTACCGACGTATATAATGTAATTACGACAGTACCTAACCGTCGTAGGATGTTAGTTATACCAACGGTTTATTAATACCGTCGCTAAAATTATTTTTTAAAAAAAAAATATAATTTAATAGAAATTTTTTTGACATTTCCATACATTTCCAGTAAAGATCCACATTCCACACATCAAATACATCATATGTACCATAACCATATATTCAAACTTTGGATCAAACAAAAGCATAAGAGGATTAGCTGGACCAAGAACCAGGATAGAAGCTCATGCAAATTTAGAGGCATCAATTATTCTTTTCGGCATAATTTTTAACTACATGATTTGGAGGCATTTAAGAGTGTTGTGATTATGGAAGCTAATAATATTAAGTACTACCAAAGAGACAACAACAAATGAATGCATTTCGTGACGGAAAATGTGCTTCGCATCAGAAAAAAAAAAAAATCCATCGACCCATTAAACGCAAGATATAACAATTTGGATGATGGATGCAAGGTTGTGTTTGGAATGTATTTTTGGAATGCATTCCTAAAATAGGATGGGAATGAGTTAAATAATGAGGTATTTTTGTTCTAGGCTCCAAATGTAGATTGGATAAAAGAGTACATTCCAAAATAAACTACGTTCTGTTAACATATTCCATGATTCAAGAAAGTGAATGCATTCCAAACATTGTTTTTATCAATTGTCATCACATATATACTAAACACATTCTTAGGCTACATTTGCTATGCATTCTCATAATGAAGAAATACATTCCTAACATAGAATGAGAATGGCTAAAGAATGAGACATCTTCATCCTATGCTTAGAAATGCCGAATGGGCTAAAGGGCATTCTATAATGGACTTTATTCTCTAACCCATCCCATAATCCATGAACCAAAATACATACTAAACATTGGTTTTGTCACCCCTTAAGTTGTTAGGTTTTCGATTATAGATCCCAATGTCAATTTTTTATCGTCTGAATCGAGCTTGTATCAAAACATTGTTTAAGTCAGGAAGTATATATTCAAAATATTAAATTGGCTATTCCATGAGCCTATTTAATCAATTATTAATTAAAGCATAGCATAGTGTCCACACTTCCCAACAATTAATGAGATATACATGTGGACCAATTGCACCAAGATGCAATCTAGGACTTTAGATACACCTCTAGGGTTTGGATCGTCTCCTATCGTTGGAGTTCCTCCTGTGTGATCTGGTGATTGGAGTTTTTTTTTTTTTTTTTGGGTAAGTATGACTGGAGTTACTTAATGAGCATACCAATACATTGGAATGTGCACCTGGTGAATTCCACCACTTGAATTCTGACTGAAGGGACTGGATAATAGAAGAGGATCATTTTCCCACCCTTTAGGATAGCTAGTCTAAAGAAAATCAGATCATTAATATTTTCCTTAATCCAACAGAACCTCAATTTCATTCCATTACATCTTGGATTAAGGAATCGAAATGGATTGCCAATTCTGGCCGATTTTGGATCTGAGCCCTCATTCAAAAAATTAGGTGCTTCTTTTTTCAGATGAGTTTTAGCCAATTCGGGCATAAACAAAATTGGAATCGGATTCTGCTTCTTTAAACTATGATTACAACATCATATATTCATATATCCCATCTAGCAAGTTGGTTGGGGTCAGATGATAAAAACATCTAACTGTCAAGAATTTTTTACTGCTAAAAGGATAACAAAAAAAAAAAAAAATACAATATATTGTGGATCATATGATTAAATCATAGACTCAACTTTGACTTATTGTTGCCTTCTTTCCATTCAATGTTTTGAATTGATCCATTTGCCCATCTCCAACTTTTTTTGGGGGTTGGGGGATTTCTTTCACACAAATATTATAACTAATCAATTAAGGGAGTTCATTGATCTGTTTATAATTAATTGAGAAAATTTATTCAGACATCCCATTGACAATTAGTTTACTACACAGAACTATCTTCTCTTGACAAAAGTTATACGAACTACCCCTGAAACAATGTTTATAATAGTATAGTCTACACTGGGCATTAAAAACTGATGAATTATTTTAAGACAATACTACCCTTACTAATTATAAAATTACATAAATATACCATCATCTATCTCTGGAACAAGACCTTTGCAAGTTCTCCAATTGCAAGTTGGAGAACTTGTAGATGCCTCATTTTAGATACAGACGATGGTATATTTATGTAATTTTACGTTTAGTAAGAGTAGTATTGTCTTAAAAAAATCATCAGTTTTTAACGCCTGGTGTACATTATACAGTTATTAAACATAATTTTAGAGGTAGTCCGTATAACTTTTGTCAAGAGAGTGTAGTTCTGTAGAGTAAACCAATTGTCAAGGGGTGTCTGAGTAAATTTCTTTTTTTTTTTTACTATTGACTTGTAATGTGACTCGTTCTCGAGAATGGTTAGGTTTCTAAGCTCATTATAGCTCAACCCCCATCCTGTTTAGAATGCATTCTTAGCAATTACGTAACTTGATTGAAACTTCGGGAGCTATCCATAGGATGTGAGTCCCATACTCTAGAAATAGATCCCACATCATCCCAGACTCACATTTTAATAACTATCCATGGATTGGGATCTTCTATAGTGAGGCCAAAGTGACAGTGAATATCCAATCCACTCAAAGTGCATCGAGATGTGTTCTGACGCATTTTGAGTGGCTAGGATCCTCACTGCCATTTTGGCCTTATGACAGAGGATCTTTTTCCACTACCAATAAGGTGTGGGTCTCGCGTTCCAGAGGTGGATCCCACATTCATAGCCAGTTCATAAAGATGTGGGGTGGAGAAACCAGTGCAAGATCCACAAAATTACCTTTTAATGCCTTTCTTTAATATCATTTTTCCCTCAGTAAAAGAAAATAGACCTACAATTTATTATACTAACAACGAAATGATTCCTACTAGGATTGTTTTATTTTATGTTAGCATTAAGTAGATACGAAAATGGAAGCTCAGAATTCTACTGCCGCCGATTTTGATTCTCCCAAGTTTCTACCTCCTTCGTTTGATTCTCCTTTTCATCAAGAAAATGGCGAAGAGTTGTAGCGTCGAAGGGAGGTGGCATGGTGCAGGGTTCTGTATTACTAGGACCCATCACCACCGACTCCTTCATGGACTGCTTCACGAACCCAGAAGCAGAGCAACCCATTACCTCTGAACAATATTCAACTGCTTTTTCGGGTACTGTGGGTTTATACAACAGCAGCTTAGAATACTCATTCAACAGATGAAACATGTAGTCATATACATACTCCATCTTCAGTTCCTCTTGTACAAATTTGCTCCCCATATTTCCAATTTCCTGTGCCTGCATCATCCAGTTAAAACCAGCTTCTTAAGGAGATCCGAATAGAAGTTCCATTGTTAAATGTAAATATCTTCAAGTTTTGTTGGAGGATTGAATTACCATTGGTTGGTGAGAGTTGCCGAAATCTACAGCGAACTTAATAGATCTGCACATGTCTTGTTCCTTTATCGGCCAGTAGTGTTTCAACGGCACTAGACTTCTGGTAAAGAAATCATAGTATCTAGGCTTCACTATCAATGCCATTGAATTGCAGGCTAATATGTATTTTTCACTGACGGACCAAGAATTTCCTTCCACGTAAATCTTATACCTATTAATTTCAATTCATCTAATTAAGCAAGAAATTTAAATTAAAAAATGGCAAATAACAGTAAGTGTTCAACTTTCTCGACCTATGGATGCATTGCTTTGCTAAATCCGAGTTCTTGAAACCTTCTCGACCTTCCTTCTTCCAATCCTGCAAATAATTAGAAGTTTAGTCTAACATTGACTACCAAATAGACAATAGACAAAAATAGACAACAGACACCTTTATCATTGAGATTAGGTTTTTCGTCCTTGACTTTACCTGGACATAAATGCGAGCATTCCAGTCTTGTTTGGGGGAGGAATTGCATTTCATGAGGTGTAGCCTGCTTTGATACCTATTGGGATTCCCTTTCCAGTAAGCATAAGGTTCCTTCTTACTCCATATCATCATCTTGTTGACTTCCCTAAATTGCTTTAACATTTGCCCCCATGGCTTTATGTTTATTTCTGGCCTGTAAAACGTTCCCGACGTAATTCATCAACCCATACCTCAGATATGTTTAACATGTCAGTCAGTTCGCAACCATATAATAATGAGTAATGAGTATGGAGAAACAAAATGAAATTGTTAATTTAATACTTACCAGCCCCAGAAAGACCAATCAGGGAAAACAATATCCAGAGTGGAGTTGTCTGCACAGTAACGAAAGAGGGGTGGTGGGGCCGATGCCAGCGGTCCTTTGTAATCGTCAGATCTAATGGTCGGTAGATCATCACAATCGAACATAAGGTCCAAATCCGGAAGCCTCCCTGGGTACCTTCTCATCAGTTGAAGAATCCCCCACCATGTGAACACATCTCTGGTCTGATATGGTTGGCGGTATCGTTCCACATACATCGTCCCATTTACGATCAGCAATCTGAAATTGGCCGTGGGTCTTGCTCTCTCCACCATCTCCCTCGTTATCCCTCCTCTCTCCTTCCATGGCCGTAGATTCTCGTGGATCCACCTGAAGTAATGTGGGCACTCTTCATTTGATGATGTTGTGGGATTATGATGATGGGTCCCAGAAGGGCAGCCTTTTGTTAAGTCTATGTTGGAGCAATTGAAAGGGAATTCTGGTATCTCTGCAGATTGTTGCAGGTTCTTGAAGGGCAGAAATGAGTTTAGAATCGTAACATCCATTAGAGACTGCAAAGATGATTGAAATATGAAACCAGCATCAGCTTAATATGATAGTCTATATTACATGGGAAAAAAATATTGAAGCTGGCCTTCCAGCCGTGGGATTTGTGACAGATTTGATCATCTGTAGAAAGTGGGATTCAGCCGGCGGCACCTGAGCTGATCCCGGGTCGGCCAGATTTTACCACTATTTCCTTATGAAGAACTATTATAGGGAAGAAAGAGACTTACAGTGTGAGTGTCGGTCCAGAAAGAAGCAATATGGGCGGCGACCAAGAGGAGGAGGAAGAAAATAATGGTTTTGAAAGGACCCTTCTTCAAAACCGGCCATATTGTCTCTGAGAAGTGTCTATAAGCTGCAGGCGAGACTGAGGAAACGCACTCCAATGTCTTCCTGTTCTCCCTGTTCTCTCCCATGCTTTCTATACCTGGAAAGTTTGGGTTTGAACTGCTGACCAGTTTTGATTCTCTGATGGAAAAATCTTCTTATCTCTCCCAACTGGCTTGCTCAAGAATTCTGGTGGGGAAAATAAATTCATGTTAAATCAGACTATTGATCAATAGCATTGAAGAATAGAAACCCACGAAAGCCCACTACTATGTAGCCTAGGATTGTATGCCACTTGTAGTTTGTAGAACCGGTCAGGATATTTACTATTGACTGGTAATAGATTGTAAACAGCAGTATAAAGAGTTCATTGTACTGTTGGACAGAACAATCAAGACATTTTGAACATTTCTGTTCTTCATTCTTCTTCGTTCTGTTTCTTACATGGTATCAGTGATAGGAAAGGAAGTGATAATCTCTTTCCATTCTTGAGTGAACCTAATAGGAAAATAATCAAATAGAGAATAATATTCCAAGCACAATAAAATCCACACGCATAACACAAGAAAATTTTACGTGAAAAACCTCCCAATGTGAGGAGTAAAAACCACGGGACCGTAGTCCATTCAAATCTCTTCACTATCACCAAAATATGGGAATACAAGAGTCTTCTCTCTAGTTAGAACTAGAGGCATACAATAACATCATCCCTCAAGAACACAATATTCTTGGCATATATCATCAAAAACATCTAGAACAACATGTTCTAGGAATACACCATCAACAACCCAAATACCAAGATGAAGATTGAAAGAGATCTCACCCGAATAGGTAAAAACGTTGATTATCGGACTGATCTAGAAGACTTCAATCGTCAATCACACCGTTCAGAATGAAGAACTCTCAGTTACGAATCTGCAGTCCAAATTTCAGCTCAATCGGACTACGGATGACCTTCCGATCCTCACCTTGATTGAAACCACGCAGTTTTCTTCTCTTTTCTGTTTTGGGCGGACAGCAACTCACTTTTTTTCTCTTTCTCTCCTTGTTTCATTCTAATAGGGTTAAAGAGATAAAACCCTAATTCAACTATAATTGGGAAAGTTACTTAAAGGCCCTTACTCCTTATGGGCTTATAAGTAATGGGCCATCCTCTACATAAGAGGGAAACCCAACCCAACAAATCTCCCCCTCCCGACTATGTGGAGGAATCCATCATACCAGCGATCAAACGACAAACCTCAAGCTTCTCTCTTGGTAAAGCCTTTGTCAACATATCTGATCCATTATGGTCGGTATGAATTTTCTCAATCTCTAGCAACTTAGAATTCAAAACATCTCTAATCCAATGATATCTCACATCAATATGTTTTGATCTAGAGTGAAAAATAGAATACTTACCAAGGTGGATAGCACTCTGACTATCACAGAACAACATATATTTTTCTTGCTTGAAGCCAAGCTCCTGCACAAACTTTTTCATCCAGAGCAACTCTTTGCAAGCTTCCGTTGCTGCAATGTACTCTGCCTCGGTAGTAGAAAGAGCAACACATTTCTGTAATCTTGATTGCCAAGCTACAGCTCCTCCTGAGAAAGTTATCAAATAACCCGAAGTAGACTTACGAGTATCAACATCTCCAGCCATATCTGAATCTGTGTAGCCAACCAATAAAGGTTTCTCACTTCCAAAACATAATTTCAAATTAGACGTTCCCCGAAGATACCTCATAATCCACTTAACTGCATTCCAATGCTCTCTTCCTGGATTTGAGAGAAAAACGACTAACGATGCTAACTGCATGTGCTATGTCTGGCCTTGTGCAAACCATTGTGTACATCAGACTTCTCACTGCTGAAGCATATGGAACTCTTTTCATGTTTTCCTTCTCTTCGTCAGTAGACGGGCTCTGCTTGGTACTTAATCTAAAGTGAGTAGCAAGAGGAGAGCTCACCACTTTAGCTTTGTCCATCTTAAATCTTTGAAGTACTTTTTCTATGTACTTCTCTTGAGACAACCATAATTTCTTGGCATTCCTGTCTCGAATAATTTTGACTGCCAAGAATTTGTTTTGCTTTTCCCAAGTCTTTCATAGCAAAAGACTTGCTCAATTGTTTCTTTAACTTGTCAATCCTTTAAGCATTCTTGCCAACAATTAACATGTCATCTACATAAAGCAAAAAGATAACAAAATCATCATCAGAGAATTTTTAGACAAAAACAGAATGGTCAGAAGTAGTTTTTCTATAACCTTGCTCCCCCATAATTGAGTCAAACTTCTTATACCATTGTCTCGGTGCTTGTTTCAAGCCATAAAGACTTTTCTTCAATCTGCATACATGCTCCTCTTTTCCCTTTACCTCAAAACCCTCTAGCTGTTCCATGTAGATCTCTTCCTCCAATTCACCATGAAGGAAAGCTGTTTTCACATCCATTTGCTTGACTTCTAAGTCAAGACTAGCTGCTAAACCAAGAACCACCCGAATGGATGACATCTTTACAACTAGAGCGAAAATCTCATCAAAGTACTAGTAGTGGTAATGATTTTGTTTGTTCTGTTGGTGGTGGTAACAATGTTGACAGTATTGTAGTTGATGGTAACAATGTTGGGAGAATGGTGACGATGGTAATTGTATTGATAGTAGTCGTTTTTATCCGTAACAAGAATGATACTCTTGAAACCGGAACCCGGTAATGCACTCGAGGCTTTATTTTCCTCAAGGTCGGGAGTCAAAATTGACCTCTATGTCTAAAGGAGTGCAAGCTGCCCGTCAAGTAAGAGTTCCAAATTGCCGATTATTTTTAGGGTGCTTTCTGGATAAGGTTCATTGCGAATTATGGGGACCTACCCCTGTTACGAGTAATCAAAATTTCCGGTACTATGTGTTAGGATCGGAGACGCAAACAGAAAGAAAAACACGAAGATTAACGTGGTTCAACACCCCATTGTGGGATGCCTACGTCCACGGAGAAAAGGGAATTCTTTTTGCGAGAAACCTCTACAACTCTCCCGACAGGTTTTTTCCTCTGTCACCCTCAGGCCTTTTCTCTAAGGTTTTTCCCACGGAGACAACATATATAGGAGACCTGGGGGTCCCCCCCCCCCTTGGTGTGGGGGGACACTCTATTAATTGTGTGGACTCCATAGAATACAAGACACAACCCAACAAATCTCCACCGGCTTGAACTGCAAGCCACCTTGAAGAAGAACCGTGGTGGGAAACCCGTCTGTCAACCGCCCAAGGTCCGGGGTCTATACAAAGTGATGTGACTCTACCTCTTCCCCTCCCGATGTCGGAAGATAATATCCAAAGCTGCTGAAGCACCTGTGGCTTGTACAAGTCAACATCAATTGGCCAGTCAAGTAAGAGTTCCAAATCTGCTTTTTTTTTTTCGATTAACATGGTTTTCTTCCCCCCCCCGGGGGGGGGGCAGGGAGACAAGCAAACACCCCATTGTGGGTGCCCGTCCACGGAGAAAAAGAGAATGACTCTACAACTCTCCACCGCGGTTGGATAAGGTTTTTTGCGGACAACATATATGGGGACCTAACCCGTTAAGTTTTCTTACGTGTAATAGACCGTACTATGTTTTTTTTGTAGATGATTACTCATGTTTTACTTGGTTTTATCCATTAAAGCATAAGTCTGGATTCTTCAAAGTTTTCCAGCTCTTTCATTCTATGCTTGTTAGACAGTTTAAGAGATCAATTAAAGTTTTTCATTGTGACGGTGGCCAAGAGTTTTCCTGCTCTAAATTCAGAAGTTTTCTTCAAGATTCCGGTATTCTACTCGACATTTCCGGTCCTGCAAACCCAGAGCAAAATAGCATTGCAGGGAGGAAGCATCGGCATTTGGTGAAGTTGGGTCTTGGAATGATGTATCATGCTTCGGTTCCAAATCGTTTCTGGGTTGAAGCTTTTAGTACCTCTGTTTTCCTCATTAATCGTCTTCCTTCCACTGTACTTCAACAAGACACTCCACTCCACTGTCTAATGGGTAAACTTCCTGATTATTCTATGCTGCGAGTTTTTGGATGTCAGTGCTTTCCATCTCTTCGTTCCTATGGTGAGAACAAATTTGAACCAAGATCCTTACCTTGCATTTTTTTGGGATATAGGGATGTTCATAAAGGGTATCGTTGCTTGCATTTTGCTACCAATAGGGTTTACATTTCCAAACATGTAGCCTTCAGTGAGTTTGTTTTCCCGTTTAAGCCATCTAAACTTTCTGTACTTCCTTTATCAAACAATTCATATACTGTTGCAACATTTGAACGATGGCTTGACATGTCACCTTCTTCTCAGTTGACTTGTCATTCATTGTCTTCTTCTCCATCTTCAATTTCTGGGTCATCATCTGCAAGGCCCAATGATGAGAATCCCGAGCTAATTTACAATAAGAGGTCTACGGTTGAGCCCTTGGTCACGGTTGAGCCTACTATGGTTACAGTTGAGTCCACGGTTGAACCTATGGTTATGGTTGAGTCACCAGCTGAGATAAACTATAATGAAAGGCCCACAGTTGAGCCTGTGATCAACAACAATGTTTGTCTTCATGGTAAATCTAAAGCTGACATTGTTAGTGAGACTATTATTACAAGTTCTGTTGATATGGGTTTCATAAATGATCACCATAATTCTGGAGCTGACACTCAAACAGAGTACTTAGTTGGATCAAATATGCAGTTGATTTCTCCTATCAGTGACTCAGGTCTTGCAAATCAAAATGAATTGCTTCCAGATTATATTGGTTCTAACTCTTCAAATGCTGTCAGTCATTCTATGATTACACACAGTACGACTGTTGTCAAAAAGCCTAATCCCAGATATGCGTTGCTTACTGATAGTATTCCTTGTGAGCCGAGGTGTATCATCGATGCTCTTTCTGATGAAGGCTGGAAGGCAGCAATGGAAACTGAGATAGCTGCTCTTAAAACCAATAAAACCTGGGTTTTGGTGCCACGAGAATCAGATATGAACTTCGTTGGATGTCGATGGGTCTACAAGACCAAATTACAATCTGATGGAGGCACTTGGTCTCCTTGTGACACGGTTCGTCTCTTCTCAGCAGCAGCTTGTTGATATTTTTTTACTACACCACCTGGTCCCGTGGGTTTATGGACATATGCATCAAACTCAGCTTATGGTGTAACCCCAGCAGAGTTTCCGGGGGGATATTGAGGAATAGAAGCCCACGAAAGCCCTATGTAGCCTAGGATTGTATGCCACTTGTAGTTTGTAGAACCGGTCAGGATATTTACTATTGACTGGTTATAGACTGTAAACAGCAGTATAAAGAGTTCATTGTACTGTAGGACAGAACAATCAAGACATTTTTGAACATTTCTGTTCTTCATTCTTCTTCGTTATGTTTCTTACAAGTAGGACGTATGCAAGATATTACACATGGCGTACATCTAAGGCACAAGGTATGAGAAGAAAGAGATGACTGAAAAGAACTCGTGTTCGGCCCCCCCATGCTGATCCAAACATGATGTGACAGATTGATGGGGATAATTGAACAATTAATGGTTCGTCATTAGTGCTCATAAATGCTGACAACAACCATAAATGCAAGGTATGCTGACTTGACCAGTCATGTTACCATATCATGGACCGAATCAACAAAAAAAAAGATTTCTACTTGATAAGTGGGAAATGACGGTCATAGCTGACAAAGAAAGTAGCTGACGTGGATATAAGGGGGTCGAATAGGGGGTCGAACAGGGGTCGAACAGGGGGTCGAACAAGGGTCAAAAAAGATAGACAAGACGTATATGCGCCACTCTAAGGGGTCCTAGCTGCCTAGTCCTAATCTTCCTTCTCTGACATGATGGAGATGGTGGTAGGTGGAAAATTCGTTCTATAAATACAGAAGAAAGGGGAAAAGAGGGAGGATTCAATCTTGGAGTTCACTCCGAAAACATCTATCCTGAGGTA
The DNA here is from genome assembly GCA_028583415.1 of Protea cynaroides. NCBI lineage: Eukaryota > Viridiplantae > Streptophyta > Magnoliopsida > Proteales > Proteaceae > Protea > Protea cynaroides. The sequence goes on along the minus strand of CM053275.1, from coordinate 93,230,157 downwards.
TTATTTTTTTTTTGGGTAAATAGATATCATTTATTAAAAAAAAACCCAAGGAAGGAAATACAACAACCTGCTAGGCAGGACACGGCCCAATGCCAAATGTAAGCAGACTAACCAAAAATACAAACCCCCAAAAACACAACACTGACCTAAGGCCTAGTGGACATCTATGTTCCAATTGGTTACAAGGGAGACCTCCATAGGGTTCCTGGGCCCATGGAATTTAATAGTGGTAATCTTCTCTTGGACCCCCTGAGTGATCACATGAGCTACTTCCTCCTTTGACTTCTTCTTCACACCGAATATCCTTCATTTCGCTCCTTCCAAATATTATACACCATCGCATTGAACACTAATTTTGGGACACATGAGATATCCTTACTCCGAGAGTTAGATATGGATAATCGGGCCACTTCGATATCAAAGGAAGCTGGCTTCTTCACGCGTTGATAGCATCGGCCCATGCAAGCTTCCCAAATGAAGGCTGAGAACTCACATTCAAAGAACATGTGGTTTTTCCTGTCACTCCCCTTCTCACATAATAGGCATTGGGAAGGAATCATTATATTCCTAATTTGAAGCTGATCAGCTGTTGGGAGAGCATTCCAACATACTCTCCAAGAGACGAATGATTGCCTTGGAATATTTGCAGGATACCAAATAGCCTTTGCCCACTGCACAATGGTACCTCAGTTTCTTCCAGAGTCCCAAGCTTCTTTTAATGAGAACCCTCTTCTAGATCCATCAGTCGCTCTCCAATGAATTGTATCTTCTCTCCCCATCGACTTCCATTGGGATTGATGCAGCTCCTCCCATATACTACGGAAACTGTGCAAGTCACTGTTAGGGCACGCCTTCCAAGAGTCACCATCCCAAAAATCAATTACCTTGCCCATTTTCAGCTCCAATGGAATGATGGATTCAGCATTTGGGATCCTATTCCATAGAGGGTCTTCTCCTAGCCATGGGTCCAGCCAAAAATAAGTTTCCTTTCCAGAACCCAAGGAGTACTCCACTCTCCTTTTCATTTGATCTCTAAACTTTAAAAGATTTCGCCAAATCCAGGAAAAATTCTTGGATACTTTCGCTGTCCATATCGACTCTTTCTTGAGATACTTTCTTTTAATCCATTGAACCCACATATTCTCTTTGTCTGTAATAATATTCCAGAGATGTTTCATGGCTCCAGCATCACACATATCCTTTCCTCTTCTGATACCGACCCCCTTCTGATCTTGGAAGGCAAATTCTTTTCCAACTGACATAGTGAATCTTCTTCTTGAGATCTAGACCTGACCAAAGGAAATTTGCCAACAGGGATTCAATATTTGAGCATGTTTTCCTTGGGAGACCAAACAGCCCAGCCCAATAGAAATAAGAACCTTGAAGGACTGAAGAGATGAGCTGTAGACGACCAAAGCATAAGACAGGAATCTAGACTTCCACCCTTCAATTCTTGACCTGGTCTTCGAATGATAGGCTCACAATCTCTAGCAGATAAACTAGCTTGCACCAGGGGGGTGCCCAAATAAGAGATGGGAAGAGTTCCTTCAGGGAAGCCAGATGCATCAATAATCTGATCCTTCTTCGCCTTAGATATTCCTCCTAGGATGAGGGACGATTTTGAGTGATTCACCACAAGCCCCGATACTGAAGAAAAAAGATGGAGAGTCTCACAAACTCCAGAAATAGATCTACCCTCCGCCTTAGCAAAAATCATGAGGTCATTAGCGAACATAAGGTGAGAGAGAGATGAAGCTTTACATCTGAGGGGGATATTAATAGCTTTCCTCCTGACCACCTCATCCAGCAAAATAGAGAGTGGCTCCATACATAAAGTGAACAGATAAGGAGATAAAGGATCCCCCTGTCTTATCCCCCTCGAACCCTTGAAATATCCTGCCAGGCTTCCATTTACAAGAATAGAAAACATAGGGGTGTGAATACACGCACTTATCCACCTCAGCATCAAAGTTGGAAACCCCATCCTTGCCAATATGTTCATGATGTATTGACCGTTTACAAAGTCATACGCCTTATGCAGATCCACTTTTAGTACGGCCATAGGAGGGCTCGAGGCTCGATCCATACCTCTGATCACATCATGGCAAAGCAGAATATTATCTGCAATATTTCGCCCTTTGTTAAAAGTTGATTGGTTTCCTGCAACTATGGTACTAATACACTTTTGCACTCTGTTAGCCAAAATTTTTGTAATAAATTTATATAGAACATTGCACAGGGCAATAGGCCAAAAATCAACAAAATTATTTGGGCATTCTCTTTTAGGGATCAGACAAAGAAATGTACTGTTCACATCTCTAGGCATGAAAGGATTGAGAAAGAACCAGCGGATAGCATGAGTTACCTCTTCGCCTACAATACTCCAGCAATGTTTATAGAACTCAGCATTGAAACCATCAGGCCCCGGAGCTTTATTGCCATCAAAGGAGAAAATGGTCGTCTTTATCTCGTCCTCCAAAACTGGCTGTTGCAGACATACCTTTTGATCCTCAGAGAGACTTCTTGGAAAGATTAATTGCTGGATCCCATCTTCCATTAATTGAGATTGGCTGTTTCCTCTATAGAGATCTCTGAAAAACTGCTCAGCTTCTTTTTTTTATATCATTAGGCTCTTCTACCTTTTCTCCATTCCCATTTAGAATCGAAGAGAAAGAGTTGATATGGTGATGACTTTTAACAGACTGGTGAAAGAACTTGTTATTTTTATCTCCCAAGCTAAGCTAGTTAATCCTTGACTTTTGCTTTAAGAACCTTTCCTCACTATCTAAAGCTGAGATAAGGTCTTTCCTTGCATTCTTTTCCAATTTTATCAAGTCCTCATCAGCTAGATTGAAGGAGAGTCCATTCTGGATATCTACTAATTTTTCCTCAGCTTTTTGAACTGCTACAAAAATATCACCAAAGCTGTCCTTATTCCATCTCTTCAGAGCCGATTTAACATTTTTCAATTTTACTGCCACTGCACATAGAGGAGAGAGATTGCCTGAAATAGGATTTTTCCATGCCTTTGCTATAACATCTAGAAAGTCTGATCTTCCCATCCAAGCATTTATGATTCTGAATGGCTTAGGACCGAAGTTCTTCTCCATACCCAATTGCAGCAGAATAGGGCAATGATCAGATATGCTGGGATTCAAAAATTTTGCTTCTGAGTTCTGATACTGGGCTATCCATTCCGGATTAACTAGGGCTCGGTCGAGTTTGCAACAGATCTTGTTGGCCCCTGCTTGATTATTTGACCAAGTAAACATATGTCCTGACCACTTGAGGTCTAACAGATTACAATCAAATATGCAATCATTAAATTGAGCAACTTGGTTCACATTTACTCCAATTCCACCCCTTTTTTCCTCATTTGTTCTTACCACATTAAAATCCCCAATAATTGTCCAGGGAACAGAGACTGAATTGCTGGAATCTTTTAAAGCTTCCCACAGATGAGTTCGAAGGGACGGATCATTTGAGCCATGAATTCTCGACATGAAAAATTGGGATGTAGATTTGACATTGTCACCTTGCAAAATATGACCTGAGCATCTTCATTTATTTTATCCACTTTGAATTGTGTAGGATCTCACCACACAATAATTCTAAGAGCAGCCATTCCAATATCATTGAACAACACTTCCCAACCCTTCATGATATAGTTAAGGTTCCTTACAATGGAATCCTTAACCATTTTTGGATCTGAGATACAACACAGCCCCACTTTGTATTTCTTAATATGACTTTTTATTACCTGCTTTTTTGAGGGCTTATTCAACCCTCTTATATTCCAATATAAGATATTCATCAAAACAGAAATTTTTTAATGAGCCATCTCATGGCTCACCTCCTCCAACCGCTCCTACTGGTTAGGCTCCAGCCCCAACTCCCGGTTCCCCAAATTTGAAGCTGATAAAGCTCCAGCCTCCTTACATATTTCCTGCCTTGATTGGCATTCCTCCTCCTCCCCATGTAATCTGTCCGTCAGAATGGTCCTATCCAATAGATCTCCTTTCATATGATTTAAGCATAGAGATGGACTTAAAATCGGGGGTCCAGTAGATATCCATCGAGCCCCCGAATTACCACGGGTAATAGAACCTGATTGCAAGCTCGGCATAAGAGATGGAGGGGAGACTAAACTAGATTCAGCTATAGGCCCACATGCGAAGTCATCCACTTCTTTCCTCCCATCCAAGTCCATCCCACCCGAAGAGCCTTTTCGGTTTAGCCTAGACAGCTTGTTTAGCCGGTTATAAGGAGTATGCCCAACAGACGATTTAGGGCCCAGAGGTCTATCATGATCCAGGTTTTGAAACTCTAACATGTCCCCATTTTCTACTGTAAAGTCGTTTTCAAATCTGAGCCTCCCAAAATGGTTATAAGAACAATTACCAGAAGCTGGGCAGATATTTGAATTTGAAATAGATGACTTATTTGGGCAAGGGACAGGCAGAGGTACCTTTTCAGCAGCTGGTGGAGCAGAGGCCATCCCATGGCGAGTTGACACCTGTCTGCGCAGCGAGAAGAACCTCCCGGGCATAGGCGGACCGGGCAGCGGGTCGGGTTGGACTCCACAGGTGATCCCGAAAACCGCTGGACCTCTTCTTCCTCGCATGCACAGAAGTCCATGTTTTCTCAGAATTCCCAGCTTCATTTGAAACCTGCTTGGACTGTCTCGCATCCACCAGTATGGGCTGAGCATCATCTTTGGTTGTCTCCTCATTACTCGGCACCATATCCTTCTCGAACTGGGTTGCTGGCTCCAGAATTTGTTTTTCCATATTCTCGCTATGTTTCGGCAAGCAATCTGTTGAAGAGTGACCAAAGACCCCACACGTAAGGCAGTGGGGGGGGGGGGGTTTCCATTCATATCTCACCACCTGCTCAAACATATTGCCTTCATCATCTTCAATGGATGCAGTATCAAGAAGCGGTTGTTCACCAGAAAATTCCACACATGGCCTCGCAAAGGTCCAACGATTTTTCATTGCAGTGGTGGAATCCGTATATAATGGATTTCCAAGAACCGAGCCAATCGCACTCAAACTTTCCTCTCCCCATAAGTGCAAGGGCAGTCCCGGTAGAGATACCCATAGGGGAATTTTTTTCAATCCAAGAATGCCTCCATTGTGAAGACTCCGTTCCCACTGCCGAACAAACATGGGTTGTCCCCCTACATAGTACACATTCCCATCAAGGATTTTATCTCGGTCACTTAGGTCTGAAAATCGAAACGCAAATCCTCCATGGATTAGCTGCAATATCTCCATTGTCCCCTGAATTTTCCATTGTTTAAGTAGCACAGCCCGCACAAAGGAGTACGCTGGTTTTTTCCCCAGAAAAAAACCCACCAAAGTGTAATCGAGTACCACCAATTCTCCAGCAACTGCACTCTTGAGGTATTATTACTTTGCTGAATTTCCTTCAAAAATATCCCTGCTTATCTACTGTTCATCTTTTCCACTGGGAAAGAGAAAAGTCTTTGGAACTCCCGTATCTCAGGGAACCCCATTTCTAAGGAGTTCTAGTGTATCACTAAGAGCTCCATTCTACTTGTCTTTGGAATTCCCTAACTTTGGCATCGGAGTGGCCCCGGGGTATATCCCGCCCACTTATCAAAGAAAGCCTAAGTAAAGGTAGATAACAACTAAACAGAAGAGCATAATATGCAAAGAGAGAATTATGGATTTAGCTATCATAATTCAGGTTTCGACGATTGAGGACTAACTAGCCATGCGTCTCTGCTTTGTCCATGGGAAGATGGTAGTAATGAAGGAAAAGATCTACAATCGACTCTGACGGAGCCGATGAAGAAATGCGAGAAAACCAATAATGTATTTCCACCCATTCGGATTGATTTGAACTGGTGCAAGACCATAGAACTCGAGGATGTGTACCACGAAGAAAGGAATCGGGAATCATGGACTTGTTCGAAACTTATCTTCGTTCATACATAGCTCCCTGTAGGACTAATCGCAACATCTATCCTCTGGCCTTGGAAGCCAGTGATGTATCTCGTCCGGTGTTGAAAACCTACTCCTGAAATCATCCAGGATAAACTGGGTCAACTCACAAGGAATAGATGTAGCAAGGACAACCATTGCCGGAGGAGAAGACAACGCCATCACACAAGATCACAACTGTTGAGACCTTAGAGGGCAACACTTTGAGCTTCAAAACAACAAAATCTCATGATTTACAAAATTGAAGAGTTGCGACGCTTGTAAATAGTCATCGTTACTCAGTCATCTGCAGATCTAACGCACAAAACCCAAGGAGAAATGTTGAATTCTGATTCGACGTGACAATTTCTAATGCGATCCTTACAAATAGGAGCATCCGAAGGCTACGTGTAAAAATATGATAGGCCAACAACTCACACACAATAACTGAAGAAGAGTAAGGCCCGTCGTCGAAGCACTAAGAACATACAAGGGTCATCATAAAGGACCCTTTATCTACATCAGTTGACGACAGTTCGCACAATTCCTGACGATTATATCAAACAACAGTCATCCTCCGGTTTGAGTAAAGAGGAGGAAGGGAAAACGTGTTCAGCATTCCACAGCCCATACTCTTTGAAGAGCTCAGCCTTGGGAGACTAACCGTCCCCTATTAAAGGTCAAGCCGCAATGGCTCCATTCATCAGAGTCAATGGTTGGCTTATCACATACCCATACCTTGGGTTCAAACCCAAGAAGACAAAGAAGGGTAGCCAAGTATGAGTCACACCTCTCATCTTTTCCCTAATTTTCTTTTAATCAATTGGACCTTATAAGATTAAAGGAGTTGGATACTTATTTTAGGTGTAAATAACATCGACCAATGAGAAAATTCCACTGCAGCAAAGTAAAAGATGAGGGGAAAGTGACACATCAATCCCTCTCTCACAGATAGAGGAGTAAGGGAAACCCGAGATGTTGACCCACGTGGGTTTAGAGCACACAAGGGCAAGCATAGCCTGATAATAGATCGAGTACCAGCCTGATCATAATTAATGCTTCCATAGCTGAGCACGCCACATTAATTGCAGCTATGGTAAACAGAACGCATGGTATTTATTGCGCCTCAACGCAGTAATTATGTTAACATCTACTTAGCGATTTGCATTAATGGTGTAATCCTTTATTCCTCGAGCAAACCCAATGTCTCCAATGGCATTGCCTGATCAAGATCCAACAAGCCAACTCAAGACATGCGGAGAAATCCCTACTGAATGCGACCCAGGAGTTCCCAAACATAATAGCACATGTGCGTACTTGACATGCCATGATCTCCACCATGCCTAAAAGTCAAAGTATACTCATCTCCGTAGAAGGTATTCAAACCCTTATTCAAAAGGATCCCAGAAACCAATTCAAGGATCTCGTTTGAGACACTCGTCTTTGAGCTCTATTACTCTAATGGTGTTGCAAGTTTTTCTACTGCCTCCACTTCATACAATTTATCTGCTCCTTGCTGTTTGGATCCTGATTTAGGTAGCGAAGTGGGCTCGGGGCACCGAGCCCGACCCCCTTAGCTCATCTTATCCGTGTTTACTACATATTATCTCATCTTAGGAGACGATGCATGGATTTTAACAACAATACATTTAAACCGACTATTTGGATCTGTTAAAACGGATCAAACATTTACTTTAATCACTTGGTGCTAATTGTCAATATTTGTAGAAATAAAATTTTATTTTAATGCTTTTCATCATGACATACTGTTAAATCCTAAGTTCACTTTCATATATGATTAAAATTAATTTAATATTTTTCTGGGTTTTCACTCTCTTTGTTCCTAACTCTATTTCCTCCCATAACAAAAAATTGAAAACTGAAACTAAATTAATAATCAGTTTTGATAAGCATTTTGAAACTATTTAATAAATGATTCCATTTTGATTTAACTCATTACACACCAAACCACACCGCTTAACACCCTTAATAGAAATAAATTGAGTATAAATAGAAAATGAGAAACGAACAAAACTAAAATAAAAGATGAAAAATGTAATTCTGTGAGCTCACCTCTGCATTAATGTATACAGTTATGTGTGCGAATGCAGCGCCTACCTCTGATCTATGGAATGCAGAGAAATTCTTGAATCCGGAGTACTCCTCAGAACCAGAAGAGATCTTCATTTAAGTGTCACAGAAGAAAGAGTTTATATATCATACCTGCCAAAAAAAAAAAAAAATCCATTAAATCCAATTACCTGTTGGCTTTTCGTTCTCTCTGTCTCTCTCTCAGGTGGAAACCTTATCGTTCTCTCTGTCTCTCTCAAGTCCCATCTCCTGCACTTTGGTTTTAAGCCATTGAACTGTGTTGACTATTGAAATGCGTTTCTATGATGGGAAAATTAATCTGTTTTTGTAGCTAATTATTTTCCGTAATGATCGTTGAGTGCTTATGTCTGTTTTACGTTATTGACTCCGGGAAACCGGATCGGGTACAGCTTACTTCATGCTGTGGAGACCGGGGACTTTTTTTTCCAGATGCAGAATGCGCATGGAGGAAGCAAGATGACTTGAAGGGTAATTTCCAACATGAACACCTCGTTGTCCTTTATATTTACCAAAATATACTTTAAAATTATCCAAAATGAATTACCAAGTGTACATAAGTTGTTGTTTAATTTACTACCTAAGCAAGGGAGATACATTTAATTACCTTGATCTAAAATGGTTACTACTGATTAGTACATTTGGAGTCCCCAATGTGACATTACTTGCGCCTTCCGAGATGGAAAAGGTGGTTCGCATGAGAAAAAAACAATTCACCAATCCCTCAAACGCAAGATATGACAACTTGGATGATGGATTCAAGGCTGTATTTGAATATAGGATGAAAATGAGTTAAATAATGAGGCATTTTTGTTGTGGGCTTTAAATGTAGAATGGATAAAAGAGTTCATTCCAAAATAGACTACCTTCTCTCTCTTAATGTATTCCATAATTCAAGAAAATGAATGTATATCAAACATTGTATTTGTCAATTGTCTTTACAGAATTTGTTCTTGACCCTAGAATGCATTCCAATAATGTATACCAAACACAGTCTTAGGTCAAGTTCGTAAGCAATTTAATCCATTTTAGGGCTTCTTCATAGAACAGTAATGATTCAAATAGTACCATAGAATACAATAGAAATTGAAAGAGATGATTAGAAATGACATACCTCTGGTTGAAGATTGATTTCCATCTGAAGTTCCTTGCAGTTTTGATTAGAGTCTTCCACAACACTTTAGGATTCCATTTGGTCTCTATGCGTGTAAGTGCAGAAAAAGAGATTGATCGTGGCTAGGGGACCCCTAATCATAGTATATACAATATCATTCAAACCCTGAATTATCCCCACAATAGATCGAGTTGGTTTATCTCTAACTCATGACAAAACAGATCAAAATTGGTCAACTAATATTTGGATTCCCATTAAACAAATGGTTTAATAATTGATCAAGCACAATAATATGGAATCTTACAACATTTGTTACGTATTTTCACAATGAAGAAATGCATTCCTAACATAGAATAAGAATGGCTAAAGAACGAAACATTTTCATCATACGCTTAGAAATGCTGAATGGGGGTAAAAAGGGCATTCCATAATGGACTGTTCTATAACACATTCCATAATCCATGAATCAAAATACAATACCAAACATTGATTATGTCACTTATCTCGAGCTTTTATCTCTATTTTTTTTTTTTGGGTAAAATCGAGCTTTATCAAAACAATGTTTAAGTCAGCAAGTACATTCTAAATATTAAATTGGCTATTCTATGAGCCTATTTAATCAATTATTAATTAAAACATAAAGTAGGGTCCACCCTTCCCAACCATTTAATAAGAAATACATGTGGACCAATTGCACTGGGATGCTAACAGTCCAGGTTTTTTTTTTTTTTTTTTTTTTTAGGGTAAATTTCTCCCACCTCCCCTCCAAGAATCTTAAAAGGTTACCATTCCCCAACTTTACTTTTAATGTCTCCACTTCCCCTCATTTTAAAAATAATCTTCCTCATTCAATATGATGATGACATCAATACTTTTTAGACTATTATGCCCTCAAATTGACTTAAAAGAAATTTTATCAAAATTGTTTAATCAAATTTAATTTAAAAAAATAAAAAAATTTCATCTACACCCCATCAAGGATTTCTAACATCACCTATATCCACAAGATTACAAAAACATTACCTAAGTCCACTTAACTGACAGAAATCACTAAAATTGTCAAAATACAATTTTACCCCTCATATTATAAATTGAAAAATTAAAAAATTTGTTGAAACCCACCGGACCGGGCGGAAGGTGTCATTGTTGGCAACCTTAGCGAGAGAGAGTGATATGGAGGAGAGAGAGTGTCCGAGGACCTTTGTCGGCCAAGGTGATGCAGCGCCGAAGAGAGAAGCCCGGTGATGAGAAAGTCTAGCAAAAAAAAAAGGAAATAAAGAGAGAATAAAGGGGAAAGGGAGAGGAATGGTGGGGACCAGCTAGGTCCCACCTTGGGTGGTCAAGCCAAGCTTGGCAGCAAGCAAGACAACACCGCCATGCCAAGCCCAAAGAAGACAAAGACAAACGGGTGCCATGCCGGGAGCCACGCACGGAAGGCCATGCGCCGGCGACATGCCGCGCGCACGGCCATGCCGCATGGTCAGCACCGGCATGCCATGCCATGCCGCAAGCTAAGGCAGCAGCCCCCGCAAGCAGCACCGCATGACACGATGCAGCGCGCGCCGCAAGCCATCGCAGGCCACTCGGCATGCGCATGACATGTTCGACGTTTTGCTCCAAAGAAAGGCCGACACAAAACCTTACTGGAATTTTTCGGATACACAGGGCATTACCACACTTTGTGGAGGGGTATTTTGGTCAATGAAAATATGGAAGATTCCACCTCAACGGCTCAGATCAAGCCACGCAAGCTTGATTCCAGATCGACGATCCACAAAAAGGTAGGATACTGTGCATCTCGCTGATCGCGTCAAGATGCTTGCGCGAGTCCTCTAATTGGCCGAAGGCAACCTAATATCGTGATCCGCGTCGCATGGAGCCGAGCCCAAGATACAGTGTAGCGCGCTCATGATACAGCGGCGCCGAAAATTACCATCTGACAGCTATCATCTGCGTCGAGTTCCGCTGACGTGATGAAGCCGATCCTAAGGCACATATGAAATCCTGCCTTTTAAATGAGATCCAGCGGCCTAAAATCGTTGATGCCCTCTCCGCAATCAACGGACGAGAGCGGTGTACGGTGGGTCAGATGCGGCGATGATTGTGTGCGTCGCGGCCCACGAAATCAGGGAGAAAGATTCCATTTGGAATACTCTCATTCACTGATCTTCTTTTGATGATATCTCGGCCATCCGATGTCGGATCGAGGCCTATAACATATCAAACTGAAGGATTTTCCAATGAGAGGAAATAGGCAGTAGTTTGAGCTCGAGATAAAGGCCTCAAATGGAGATTTTTGTGAAAATACTCCATTGAAGCTTCTCCAAGAGAGAGAGAGAGACTCCTACTGGCAGTGTGAGGCCATGAAAGATTTGTTGAAGCTTGAAAAGAGTAAGTGGACCAGCTATGAGTGTCCTATGGAGTTGTTCTGGTGAAGAACAAGCTGTAGAGCCCAAGACGAGGCCGAGATGCTTGGACAGTGAAACTTGCATCAGTAGCGAGCAAGACCGGGAGGTAAACTCGCACACACAAATCCTATTTACTATTTCAAAAATATATGGGAAGGGTTTGTATGAATATTTGAAATACACATTGTATAACCTGTCAAGTGGGTGCTTGACTGGAGTTGGGTTGGTGCCTAGGACACAGTTGTAGCTGTGAATGCGATTGATGTTGTAGCATCGGGGTTGTAGGTGCAACCGTAGCATTTCTATTGTGTATTGAGTATATACGAAACCTTGGTTAGGGTATTGCCCCGTGGAGTAGCCATTACAATGTGTGATTAGTAAACCACGTTATATTGTGTGTCCCATACATGTGCTTGTGATTGTGCATTAGAAGTCTGTGTGCTGCAGGTCTGGGTGTACACACTTGGCAGGTCAAGCCCCTGGTATGGATACCTGTTGGTGTGTGGTTGGTGTGTGCACGAAATATGTTTGATAGATTGTCTGTGAGAGTGTCTCAAGAAATCAGCTCAAGGCAGCATTGCATAATTGATCAACAGCTCTTGGCAGCCCTTGCATAGCATCAGGCCATAACCAGAATAAAGAAAAGGAATATTTAACGGGCACTGATTCACCCCCTCTCATTGTCAATCTGGGAATAACAATTGGTATCAGAGCAAGGTTCCCAAGGGAAGAAGTTTGACAGCTTTGGGTACAGATAGTGCATTGAGACTGAGTTATGGTTACAAATGAAGAACATCATGGGCACAGCAGAATTCCTATGTTTGATGGCTCCAACTACAGTATATGAAAAGTCAGAATGGAGGCTTACCTGATTGCCCAAGGATATGGGGTATGGCTAGCTGTGAAGAATGGGTACAGGTACACAACTGAAGATATCAGTGATTCTGTCGAGATGAAGAAGAGAGAAAATAAAGCTAAGGCTGTCACAGCTCTTCTAGCCGTACTTACAAGTAATGAACTTACTAGAGTGATCAGTTGTCCAACATCAAAGGAGATATGGGACAAGTTGCAGAGCGTACATGAAGGAGACAGTAAAATCAAGGAAGCTAAATTGCAGATATTGAGATCTCAATTTGAAAGCCTGAGAATGAGTGAAGGTGAGACAGTTGAGTTTTACCTGAACAGAGTAAACAAGGTCACCAATGCAATCAGAGCATTAGGTGAAGAGTTGAAGGAGATTCATGTGGTCAAGAAGGTGTTGAGGACACTTCCAAAACTGTATAATGCCAAGGTGTCAGCCCTTGAAGAAATTGCCACTTTGGATACATTGACCATAGATGAACTACATGGTATCTTGATTACCTATGAGATGAGAATGATTGAGCCAGTGTCAGTCGAAAAGGAACCTTTGAAGCCTTTAAAAAATTAAAAACGAAAGAGCCAGTGGAAGTCTCAAAAGCTGATGCAGAGGAGGACACAGATGATTCTGATGATGAACTTATAGCCTATCTGGCTAACAAACTCAAGAAGAGATCTAAGAAGTTCAAAAACAAGTCTTTAATGAGATGTTTCAACTGTGGTGGTTTAGGACACTTTGCCTCTAAGTGTCAGAAAAAGGGAAGAGTGTATGACTCTGATGAAGAAGAGTCTAAAGGAAGCCAAGAAAAGAAAGGAAAGAAGAAATTCATTCCAAGAAAGAGAAGTTATCTGTCAAAGCATGATGACCTCTCTGATGAGTCTGAAGATGAAAATGATGATGATATTCTTTTTATGGCAAGACTGGAAGAGACTCCTACAGGGAGTGATACAACAAAAAGGAAAGGTGATAGTGTCAAGAAAAGAATTGAAGAAGATGACAATCCAGATCTTGAAGCAGAGTTGCTTTCTGCACTCACAGAGCTCAAGTCAAAAAGAAAGAAGAACAAAAACTTGAATGAGCAACTCAACCAAGCAAAGGAGATAAATGCTGAAATTATGGAGACTCTCAGGAAAGCAAAAATAATTGCTGATGAGCTCGACAATGATCTTACACAAAAGACTTCTGAGTGTAAGAAGCTTGAGGAAGTAATTGTAAGACTTATGGCAGATCTAGCCAAGTCTACAAAAATAAAAAATCATGCTGAAGCTACTACAAACGTCCCTCATGTAATTGTTCTAAAGTCAAAAGATAAGAATGTCAGGTTACAGGAAGATGAAGAAAGCAACAGTTCTGAAGATGAAGACAAGGACGAAGACAACATCCTTGATGAGATTCTGAGTTACCAGAGATCCTCTCATATTAAATCTGGACTTGGATACACTAAGCAGCTATCTAAGGAGATAAGAGAAAAGGGATTTGCAAGTAATCCCATTATGTTTGTGAAAGAAAAGGAGAAGGAACCACCAGCTATGGGAGCTACTAAAAGCAAGAATGATGAAGAGGGCTACAAGACAGTCAGGCAAGGTAGTCAGAGAAAACAAAGTCAGTTCCAGAGGAATGGTCAGTTTTAAAGAAACAAGCAGGTACAGAGAATCAGATTCAAGAGGATATTGTTATGACTGTAATGCCTATGGGCATAGAGTGGCAGAATGTAGAAGACAACAAAGACCTCTAGTATTCATTGACAGGAACAGATTTTCTCCCCTTACTGATGAGGGAGTAATATGCTATAGATGTGAAAGACTTGGGCATATAGCCAGAAACTGCAAAACAATCATTCCATCTCAAAGGCAACCTAGGAGGAAGGAAAGAAAAGATCTTCCAAGAAAACCAGTTCAGAGAAAAGAAGAAAATGAAATGGTAAGAAATACAAGGAAGCCTATTACAGTGAAGGACAAGGCTACATGGGTGAAAAAATCACAGAAGCAAAGGAACAATTCTTTGTTGGTGCAAGCAGCACTTAAAGCAAACAAAGGAAAACAATCTCCATGGATTCTTGATAGTGGATGCTCAACACATATGACTGGCAACAAAGAAAAATTCACAAGCCTTGATGCTGCAGAAGGAGGAACTATGAAATTTGGGGATAATGAAGGTCCCAGAGTTGAAGGAAGAGGTTCAGTGAACTTTAACAATGGGAAGATAAAGTCCCACAATGTTTTGTATGTTAATGGGCTGAAACATAATCTACTCAGTGTGAGTCAGATATGTGATCAAGGACATGAGATCACCTTCAACAATGAAGGTTTTGTTGTTCACAGGGTTGGAACAGGAAAGGCAGTGGCTGCTGGTGAAAGAACAGTTGGAAATCTGTATGTGTTGACAGATGCCATCAACAAGTGCATGATAACTCAAGAAGATGAAAATTGGTTGTGGCATAGAAGAAAGGGACACATTCACTTCAAAAATCTGACTAAAATAAGCAAGGAGCAAGCAGTAAGAGATCTTCCCATCATAAAGACTCCAGAGAGCCATGTATGTGGTGCATGTCGCAGGCAAGAGCTACTTATAAATCAAAGGAGTACCATTCAAGTAAACCACTTGACTTGATACACACAGACTTGTGTGGACCTATGAGAACACAGGCCATAGGAGGTGAGAGATACTTCATCCTGTTTATAGATGAGTATTCTAGAATGACCTGGGTGATGTTTTTAAAGGACAAAACTGAAGCTCTTGACAAGTTCAAAGCATTCAAGAAGAGAGTTGAAAATGAGACAGGAAACACAATTAAGTGTTTAAGGTCTGATCAAGGCAAAGAATTTACATGGAGTGAATTCTCAAACTTTTGCAGTGAAAGTGGGATCAGAATTCAACACTCAGCAGCCAGAACACCTCAACAAAATGGAGTGGTTGAAAGAAAGAACAGAACAGTGCAAGAAATGACTAGAACTATGATGGCAGAGAATGACACAACAAAGCATTTCTGGAGAGAGAGTATCTATACTGCAGTGCATATCACTAACAGATGTCTTCTAAGGCCTCATGAGAACAAAACACCTTATGAATTGTGGTTTGAGAGGAAAGCTACAATAAAGTATCTCAGGGTTTTTGGTTCAAAGTGCTACATCAAGCGAAAGGAAGAAAATCTTGGCAAATTTGATGACAGAGCTGATGAAGGCATATTCCTTGGGTACTCTTTCAAAAGTAAGGCATACAGGTGCTACAACAAGAGACTAGGAAGAATTGTTGAGAGCTCAGATGTGAAGATTGATGAGAATATATGGAATCAAAAGGAGACTGAACCAAAAGGGTCCATTCTTGAAGAACTTGATGAAGATGACACTCTATCAGTTGACAAAGGGCAACAAGATGAAGAAGAATCTGAAGTGCAAGAGATTCATACTGAATTGCAGAGATATGGCAGACCAAGACAACAGATGGTTGAAAATTCATCCTAATCATCAAGTGATAGGAGATCCAAATGCAGGCATTCAAATCAGAAAGATGAAAGCTACTACTTATTCATTATTGTCTGAGATAGAGCCTAAAACTGTACATGAGGCTAGCAATGATGAAACTTGGTTGAAAGCTATGAATGATGAGCTTGACCAAATTAAAAAGAACAACACTTGGGAGCTAGTTTTTAGACCAGCAGACAAGAATGTGATTGGCACAAAGTGGGTTTTCAGGAACAAATTAAATGAAGAAGGTCAGGTTGTGAGAAACAAAGCCAGACTTGTATGCAAATGATATGCTCAAGTAGAAGGAATTGATTTTGATGAAACTTTTGCACCTGTGGAAAGGCTGGAGTCTATCAGAATGTTCTTAGCATTAGCTGTGCACAGAGGATTCAAGGTTTATCAAATGGATGTGAAATCTGTGTAATTCCCAGGTTGACACTGAGAGGGGGGGTGAATCAGTACCCACTAAAATTCTTCCCAACTATGTGAGGCTTGTCCTGATTGATTAAACACTGCTGCCTTGAGCTGTCTGTCTTAGCTGTGCTGCCTTGAGCTGACTAGTTCACATATCTGTTCATTTACATATTTCGTGTAACACACCATGCCACACACCTACAGGTATCCATACTAGAGGCTTGGCCTACCTTGTGTGTACACCCAGACCTGTAACCCACGCACTTCACATACACAACAAAGATATACACATCCACAAGACACATCATATAACGTGGTTCACCTATCACACACTGTGATGGCTACTCCACGGGGCAATACCCTAAACAGGGTTTCGTATTATACCCAATACGTTACTTCAATAGTATTCTGCTGCTACAACAACTTGGTGTTATACCACCAATGTAATCCAAGCTGCAACATGGAATTCTGGGCAACTACCCTCAATCCTGTCAAGCCCCAACTTGACAGGTTACAATGAAATTGATATGGAATGTGTACAAACCCTTCCCAATATAATGCATTTCACAATATAAGGTTTGCGTACGTGATTACCTTCCCAGCGTGATCACAGCAAGTTTGGTGCTCACAACGTAGACGTTCCAAGCTCTCCAGTAGTGATAGATAAGCTTCTTCAATAGAGTGAAACTCCGGTATTCTTCCAATCCATCTCGCACAACATCATTCACATCAAACCATCACTCATGCTCACTCTTCCCTCCAAACTACTCAAATGATCATGTATATCAGATGGAGGAAGGTGGAGAGGAATTTTTTTCTTCGAGAAAAGCCCCAAATCCTCTTATCCACCAAAAACCCGTAGCTCTTTTCTTCAAAACCCTGGTTTTTTCGTTCTAACACATTCTGCTCGGAGAGAGAAGCTCGTGGGCTTTTGAATCACCTCAATCGAAGATCGGACGGCCAAGATATGGCCATTTGAAGTTCGGTCGATCAGATTATTCCAAATAGAATCTTCTGGACTGATTCCATGTGGCGCGAAGCACCGTAGCGTGCCCTCCTCTGACCCACCGTACACCGTTGTCGAGTTTTGATTGGCGAAGAAGGAATCAAATGAATCAGACCGTTGGATCGATCAGTAAACGGTGGGATCTCCTCTGGACCGTCAGATCGGTCGGATCCCGTCGGCTAGACTCGGCTTCAACGCGATCCCTCAAGTTGGAATCATCGGCGCCCCTTCTCGCGGCATTTCATCGAATGGCTGAAGTGCATGCGGCTTGCGCGCTTGCGCTGGCTTGCGCGGCGCGCGCGACATGCGCCGCGGCTGCTGCGCGGCGTGCCGCTTGTCGCCGGCGAGCCTTGCGGCATGGCACGACGCTCATGGCACTTGCACGCGGCATGGCCTTGCGCGCGCGGCATGCGCTCGCGCGCGGCATGTTGTTGCTGCGGCGTGGCATCTTGTTGTGCATGGCCTCGGCGTGCGTGGCTGCTTGCTGCCGAGCAGGCTGGCATGGCCTGTTGGCCTGGTGCCGCGGGCATCAGCCCTGCTGGCCTGGGTTGGCTGCCATGCTGGCCTGGCCACCCAAGGTGGGACCCACCTAGTCACCCACTCTCTCTCCTCTTTCTCTCTCCTCAGTTTCTCTCTCTTCTTATTTGGACTTTCTTATCAACTTTCTTCAATGGTTCTCTCACATCAACTGCTGTTAGAGCACTATCCTAGTCATCCTGTCTACCAGTGGGCCTTCAGACTCTCTCTCTCCTCTCCAGACACTCTCTCTCCTCCATATCACCTTGTCAACTCAGAGTTGCCAACAATGACAACCTTAACTTGGTCAAGGATCCAACAATCTGCATTCCTGAATGGCAATCTAGAAGAGGAAGTGTACACTGAGCAACCTGAAGGGTTCCAACTCAGTAATGATGAAGATATGGTTTGCAAATTGAAGAAGGCTCTATATGGGTTGAAGCAAGCTCCAAGAGCTTGGTATGAAAGGCTTGATACATAACTGCATAAGTTGGGTCTGCGAAGAGGAGTTGTGGACAGCAATCTATATGTCATGACAAAAGACAGTAATCAACTAGTAGTTGTGGTCTATGTGGATGACATCATCTTTGGGGGGCACTGTGAGAAGCTTTGCAAGCAGTTTGCTGAGAGGATGAGAACAGAGTTTGAGATGTCTATGCTTGGAGAGATGTCCTACTTTCTGGGGCTGTAAATTCATCAAAGAGAAAATGGCATCTTCATCTCTCAAATGAAGTATACCAAGGAGATGTTGAAGAAATTTATGATGGAGGACTGTAAACCAGTGGGGACACCAATGACAGTGAATATCAAGCTGAGTTCAGAAGATGATTCTCCAACAGTTGATCAGACCCTGTATAGGTCAATGATTGGCAGTCTACTGTACCTGACAGCTTCAAGGCCTGATATTCTGCAAGTAGTATGCCTGATGGCCAGATTTCAAGCTTGTCCAAAGGAGACTCATCTGATGGTAGTGAAGAGAATACTCAGGTATCTGAAAGGCACAACAGACTATGGCTTGTGGTATCCAAAGATTGGAAGTTTCACTTTGATAGCTTTTTCAAATGCATACTGGAATGGTAGCATTGATGACAGAAAGAGCACTAGTGGTGGTGCATTCTTTTTGGGAGAGAACTTAGGAGCATGGCACAGCAAGAAACAGGTGTCTGTCTCCTTATCTACAGCAGAGGCAGAGTACATTGCAACAGCAGCTACTTGTACTCAGGTAATCTGGATGAAAAGACAGATGTCAGACTTCAGTATTATCTGTGAAGAACCAGTGGTCATCAAATGTGATAACATGAGTGCCATCAACATATCCAAGAATCATGTGTAACACTCAAGGACCAAGCACATTGACATCAGATATCATTATTTGAAGGAGAAAGTGCTTGAAGGGTAAGTGAGATTAGACTTTGTTCCTACAGCAGATCAAGTGGCAGACATCTTCACCAAGTCTCTTCCAAAAGACTCTTTTGAGAAACTCAGAGCTCAGCTAGGAGTAGTGACTTTGAGCACATTGTAGATGGCATATGTGTAGGGGGAGTTGCTGATTACATAGCATCATCTTTCATCTGTAGGATGGAAAGATGCAGTGGGCACTCCTATAGGTGAGGCTATGTAGGGGGAGTTGATATGAAGGGGGAGCTCATACATCTTTTGGGACTTGTTGTCAAAGGGGGAGAAGATGGTTGTGGTCACATTGAGAGAGATACCTCAAGAGGGGGAGGTTTGTTGCCAACAATTCCAAAGGGGGAGATTGTTGAAACCCTGTCCAGACAGTGTAGTAAGTGTTGTCATTATTGTCAACCTTAGCAGAGAGAGTGATATGGAAGAGAGAGAGTGTCTGTAGGACTCTCTGTCAGTCAAGGTGACTGGGTTGATGCAGCAGCCGAAGAGAATGAAGCCCAACTGATGAGAAAGTCTAGCTGAAGAGAGAAAAATAAGAAAGAGAAAGAAGAGAGAGAAAATGGAGGAGAGAGAAAGAGGAGAGAGAATAGGTGAGGACCAGCTGGGTCCCACCTTGGGTGGTCAAGCCAAGCTTGGCAGCAAGCAGCACAACACTGCCATGCCAAGCCCAGCAGCACAGCACAGCAGGTGCCATGCCGCAAGCCACGCACAGCAGCAAGGCCATGCGCACAGCAGCATGCCGCGCGCACGGCCATGCTGCATGGTCAGCACCTGCATGCCATGCCATGCCGCAAGCTAAGGCAGCAGCCCCGGCAAGCAGCACCGCATGAAACGATGCCGCGCGTGCCGCAAGCCATCGCAGGGCACTCGGCATGCGCATGACATGTTCGACGTTTTGCCCCAAAGAAAGGCCGACACAAAACCTTACTGGAATTTTTTGGATATACAAGGCATTACCACACTTTGTGGAGGGGTATTTTGGTCAACAAAAATATGGAAGATTCCACCTCAACGGCTCAGATCAAGCCATGCAAGCTTGATTCCAGATCGGCGATCCACAAAAAGGCGAGATATTGTGCATCCCGCTGATCGCGTCAAGATGCTTGTACGAGTCCTCTAATTGGCCGAAGGCAACCTAATACTGTGATCTGCATCACATGGAGCCGAGCCCAAGATACAGTGTAGCGCGCGCATGATACAGCGGCGCCGAAGATTCCCATCTAACGGCTATCATCTGCGTCAAGTTCCGCTGACGTGATGAAGCCGATCGTAAGGCGCATATGAAATCCCGCCTTTTAAATGAGATCCAGCGGCCTGAAATCGTTGATGCCCTCTCCGCCATTCAATGGACGACAACGGTGTACGATGGGTCAGATGCGGCGATGATTGTGTGCGTCGCGGCGCACGGAATCAGGGAGAAAGATTCCATTTGGAATACTCTCATTCACTGATCTTCTTTTGATGATATCTCGGCCATCCGATGTCGGATCGAGGACTATAGCATATCAAACTGAAGGATTTTCCGACGAGAGGAAATAGGCAGAAGTTTGAGCTCAAGATAAAGGCCTCAAATGGCGATTTTTGTAAAATACTCCATTGAAGCTTCTCCAAGAGAGAGAAAGACTCCTACTGGCACTGTGAGGCCATGAAAGCTTCGTTGAAGCTTGAAAAGAGTAAGTGGACCAGTTGTGTAAGAACCATGTTCTAAAATCAGGTCTAAACCATGGTTTTATGTGATGACAGGTGTTCCAATTATAACTGGACCGGAGGGTGAAGCCGAGTGACGAACCACTCAAAGTTCAGGTATGAAAACTGTAAACAATGCCTAAAAACTCATATCGGTCTCACTATACCGGTTGCAGTATAGTGCAACCGGTATGTGCATCCGGTATGAGCATAAAAAAATGCCCTTAAGCCATACCGGCTTCACCATACCGCAGGCACTATGGTGCAATCGGTATGGCGCCAGCGGTATGGTATACCGGTTGGACTATACCGGTGGCAGGGACTCCAATCGGTATGCGCAACCGGTATTCTTTTTGACAGACTCCGAAAGGCCTGTCTCTCAGAATGGAAACTCGAAAAGTTTTCATTCCAAGGAGAAACCTTCCTTGGACGGTCTCCCTCTATTAATAGAGAAGGAGACAGTCCATTCCTCCTTCTCAAACATTCTCACCGTCTGGAGAAGATCTGAGAAAGGAGCGAGGAAGGAGGTAGCCCCGCCCAGGAAGGAAGAGCACACCGCCAACCGACAACGCCGGTAAGTGCTCTACGTTGTTAAGTTTTATTATGAGGTCGGATCGAAGCCGCGAAGCGGCGTAAAGATCCAATAGGGAGAATGGCTCCCAATGTTCTCCCTCATTCGAATCTAATTTAGGTTCATACGGCAATATAGCCGAGATTCGAAGGCCAAGAAAGGGTTTAGACTTGGAAAATGTAGGGGAAACCCTATGGAGACCTATCGGTTAGCCGAAAAGGAGGGGAGATCCGAGATCTCACTCTCAGATCCAAACCGCAGGGTATACCGGATGGACTATGAGTCCAGCGGTATGGCCTAGCGATATGCACCGCAGGCACATACAGGTCTCACTCAGTGAGATCTGAGTGAGACCAGTAAGTGCAACCGGTATGTACCGGTCGCACATACCGGTTGCAGTATGTGCAACCGGTATGTTGCAGCCGGTATACATACCGGTTGCACCATACCGGCCTCACCAGACTGAGACCGGTATGTGCAGCCGGTATGAGTTTTCGAACCTGGTTTGCTTGGCCAGACCTGGTTTCGACACCTGAAACTCTAAGGAATGAATTCTAACCTAAAGTTATGATCATGTAGGATCTATAGACGCTGTGAGTAAACTCTCTGACGCAGAATCGAATCAATATCACGCGTCAGGTAAGGAACAAGACCCCAAACCTAAATAACTAAATAACAGTAAACCTTTGTTAAATGGTTTGTATCTGGAAACATATGTTGCTTGATGACTGTGCATCTCACATGCCATGTAGTTATGTTTTGATTATTATATCTTCATGCATTTCATATGCGAGGAATTGTTGTATGTTAGGCATGTGTATGTTTTCGTTAGTGTGTGGAATGTGAAGGGGATGTGCCCTGGATATATCCACAGCTAACACCTTTTCCTGTTTAGCCTTTACCTTAGCAGACTTGGTATGTCTAGGGTATCAGGGGGAGGACGTGGGATTGTGGTTCTTCCTGCCCGCCAGACTCGAGTCCTATCTCCATACCGAAGTGAGTGATGTGGGGCAACAACAGTAGTGTGGTAGGTGCCTGACTGTTGGGTGTGCTCACACTCTCGTGCATGGAGGTGCGGTGGCCGCCAAACCTTACCATAGCACATTTGCAAGTTATACCTGGCCCAAATTGTAATGTTATCTCATGCATATTGTACTGTTGCATTGGTTTTGTACTTACTGAGCTAAGTTGTGAGCTCACCAGATATATCTATGTTCTTTTCAGATTCGGATGCAGGATACACTGTTGACGACTTCATGACTACTCCCGCTTATGGCACGGTTGCTGCCATGGATACCCAAGCAGAAGAGGACGAGCATGATGTGTCATGCGAGTGCTCGTTCTGTGTCTACTCACAGTGACTTGGGAATTATTTTCTGTTAAACCTTGTAATAAATATTATTTAATTTGATGGATGATGAAATAACTTGGATATTTATTTAAATTATAATTTAGTTCTCGGCTCATTTATTATTTCCGCTGCTATGTATTATTTCTCTGATCATGTTAGATTGTTTGGGAATGATTGGTTGACACGGTCTATTGAGATCCTGGTGTGAACCGTGAGTTATAACCGGTTCACTCACACTTCTGGTTCATCCAGAATTGGGGTGTGACAAGTTGTGAGTGTCCTATGGAGTTGTTTTGGTGAAGAACAAGCTATGGAGCCCAAGACGAGGCCGAGATGCTTGGACAGTAAAACTTGCATCAGTAGCGAGCAAGACCGGGAGGTAAACTCGCACACACAAATCCTATTTACTGTTTCAGAAATATATGGGAAGGGTTTGTATGAATATTTGAAATACACATTGTATAACCTGTCAAGTGGGTGCTTGACTGGAGTTAGGTTGGTGCCTAGGACACAGTTGTAGCTGTGAATGCGGTTGATGTTGTAGCATCGGGGTTGTAGGTGCAACCGTAGCATTTCTGTTGTGTATTGGGTATATACGAAACCCTGGTTAGGGTATTGCCCCGTGGAGTAGCCATCACAGTGTGTGATTGGTGAACCACGTTATATTGTGTGTCTCATACATGTACTTGTAATTGTACATTAGAAGTCTGTGTGCTGCAGGTCTGGGTGTACACACTTGGCAGGCCAAGCCCCTGGTATAGATACCTGTGGGTGTGTGGTTGGTGTGTGCACGAAATATGTTTGATAGATTGTCTGTGAGAGTGTCTCAAGAAATCAGCTCAAGGCAACATTGCATAATTGATCAACAGCTCTTGGCAGCCCTTGCATAGCATCAGGCCATAACCAGAATAAAGAAAAGGAATATTTAGCGGTCACTGATTCACACCCCCCTCTTAGTGTCAATCTGGGAATAACAAAATTATATTGATTTACTAATTTGACCTTCAAATTAAATTTATATTTTCTCTCCCTCTTTCCTTTTCACTCTCACCCAAGCCTTAACCCCAAATGTTGGAGCTCCTTGTTTGGTGTTCCGACCTTGATTCCCTGAATGTTGTTTTTTCAACGTTTCCAACAGCTCAGAGCAAGTAGAGTCCCTATTCACCTGCTGAAATCCCAAAAAAAATCATCTTTCGTAATGAAAAAAAGAGGAGAAAATAGAGATGGAGAAGCTCCAGAAGAAGAAGACGCCTGTAACAAATCACATAAAGATGATATGATTGTTTTCTAATCTTCTTTTCACCTTTCTTTTTACCTGCTTTCATCGCACTCTCATGAGACCCATTAGAGCTCCCTCTATGTGAATCATTTTTAATGACTTGTGAACGTGAGACATTGGTCTCCTCCATCTTCCATCCTTGGAATTGATCGGTTTGTGAGTTATTGCCATGATCAATGTCATCTATCATAGCATAAGAGTTTTACCACATTTAAAGATAAGGGAAAAGCAGCTGCTAATGATGATGACGACGATGTTGACGAGGAGTAAGGGAACAAGAGAGGGTAATTGTCCATGTCAGGCATGCTGAGTCAGTAGGAGAGAAATGACTCTGATTTTTAATTCCCCTCGTTTGGAAATAATAGAGAAGAAGAAAAATCGATGGTTGATTTGTGCATATATATATGTAGGATGGGCAGGCGGGTGTCGGTAGGGGGAAATGGAAAATTAAAGGTGAGGCGGCTTCAAATTTGAGAACCAGATCTAGTAAACCAGTATTGTCGCATGGCTTTCTCAGATCGAACTCTTCGTCCTCGTCGACTGCTTTTGTGTCTGCAAGTTCAAGTTCTCTTCTCAATCTACTGGTTTCTTCAATATATCAGCTTCTCCAACTCGTATCTCTATGGATCCGTTGCTGCTTCACCGTTTGTTTGGTTTTCTATCGATCGATCACCATCTTCTAGCAGATCGATTGTTGTTTCTTCTGATGATCAGGTCATTAAGAAACAAAGTAATCCTCTATCTGCTCCTTCGTCTTCGAGAAGGACGTATATGTGTTAGCCGATGAATCATCTTGGTTCGTTTCTCTTTTAAAATGGTATATTGGTCTTTTCAACCGACCAAAAGGGTATTATCGTCTATGAAAAATTCCAATCTACCTGACGTCAGCATATAACGGGAATCAACTGATGGAGTGGACTTCTTTGATTACCACAGCCAAAGTTTTGGGACCTAGGTGATGTTTCTGCATTCTTGTGGGTGTAGATGATGTTAACCATCTTTGATGGGGTGTAGATGAAATTTTTTCTAAAAAAATATATTAAAAATTATAAATAAAAAAAAACATGAGATTTTAATTTATTAAACAGATTTAGGGATAACCAAATTTAATTAACTAAATCCCAAAAAAAAAAAAAAACATGAGATTTATCAAATCTCTCTCTCTCTCTCTCTGTTCTGATTTTTTACTTTCTTACCGTTCTGCCACTGCTCTGGTGGTCATATCAATGGGGATGCCGCCTAGGAGGAGACCTTGGAGGGCTCCAGAGGAGTCGATGAGAACGTACTGAGCGTCGAAGGGGTAGCCGACGATGGAGAAGACAACATTGGAGTGGATAGTGACTTCCAGAGGGGAGGAAGCAAAGCGGGCGCCCATGTCAAGGAGGGGCTAGACCTTGGATTGGGTGCGGTTGAAGACGATGAGGGAGTAGCTGGCCTTGATGAGATGGGAGCACATGGATTGTCCCATTACTCCCGTTCTGATCCATCCTAGCTGTGTGTTGGCCAGGCTGATTGGTTCCAGGGTGGTGATAGTGGCGGCCATGGAATTGAAATGACAGAGGTGGAGAGAGAACGGAGAGACGATGAGGGTGGATAATGAGCAGCATAGATGAGGAAAGGATCGGATTGAAGATGGGGAGCAGTAGCAAAAACGTAAGAAACAAATCGAAACAGAGAGAGAGAGAGAGAGAGAGAGAGAGAGAGAGAGAGAGAGATAGAGAGAGTAAAAACGTTGAGAGAGATTTGATAAATCTCACGTTTTGTATTTTGAGATTTTAATTAATTAAATTTGATTATCCTTAAATCTATTTAGTAAATTAAAAACTCACGTTTTTATTTTTATTTTTAAATATATTTTTAAAAATTAAATTTGATTAATCAACTTTGATAAAATTTCTTTTAAGTCAATCTGAGGGCATAATAGTCTAAAAAATATTGATGATGATGAATGTCATCACCAAATTGAATGAGAGAGATTATTTTCAAAAGTAAGAGAGGTGGGAGTATTAAAAGTCAAATTGGGGGTGATAGCCTTTTAGGATTCCTGGAGGAGAGGTGGTTTTTTTTTAAGGTGTGCGATACACCCTTTGGGACTACTAGTCTAAAGAAAACCAGATCATTAATATTTACCCAAAAAAAAATATTTTCCATTAATAAGGTAAAGTTAGGGTTGCAACAGGGCCAGGTTGGGTCGGATTTTTCAAAATCCTAACCCCAACCCTGACTATTTAAACTTAACCCTAACCCTGTCCAACCCTGCCAGGGTTAGGAAATGTACAATCCTAACCCTGACCCTGGCATGGTTGGCCTAACCCTAACCTGTCCTGATTGACCTTGACAAGGCCGGGTTAACTCTGATTAACCTTGATTCAGGGTCGGATTGACCTTAATTGACCTTAAACTTACAACAAATTTCCCAAAAAAGGTGAAGAAAGAGTGTTGATCATCCAATCTGGTTAGCTTTTGATTAAAGAGGTTTCTTACATGTTTCACATTGAAAAAGAGGCTTCTCACCCCTTACATTTGGATACAACCTTTATGCAACAACGAACAGTATATCTAATATTTTACCAAAAAAAAAAAAAACAGGATATCCAATAAAAATAAATCCAAGTAAAATCCATACATTATTATGGATAGCTAGAAAATAACTATGAGAAGCTTTAATCAGCAATAATATTAATATCATAGTCAATTTATATGGTGTGAAGATAGACAAATTCAAGGAAATATGAGAGATCCCCCAACAATTCGATCATTCAAATGAGCAAAACCACATAACACAAAATCTATTATATTCCCTCTCCAGTGATGCAAGAAAACTAATAAATTAAAAGAAGAATCAACTACCCAATTACTTGACACTGAAAGGATGCCAGGGATAAAATGCACATCATAGTCAGCACTTCAATTGTCGTGATATGAGAAGGAGAAAGACTAAATACTTTATCATTTCTTCTCAAAAACACATCTGCTGAAGCTTGGTTTCAAGAGATGAAGAAGGGGAACACCTCAACTGTCGTGATATGGGATGGAGAAAGATTAAATACATTGTCGTTTCTTCTCAAGAACACACCCACTGAAGCTTGGTTTCAAGAAATGAAGAAGGGGAACAAGGACTCTGGTGCGATGAGAGTCATGAGAGAGAGTTGAGAGTCGAGAGAGTTGGAGAGATTGAGGGTAAAATTTGCACCCATAGGTAAAGTTTCCATTTCAAAATCTATTCGAAATATTAAATTGGCTATTCTATGAGCCTATTTAATGAATTATTAGTTAAAGCAGAGCGTAGGATCTCCCTTTCCCAACTATTAATGAGAAATACATGTGGACCAATTGCACTGAGATGCAACATTTCGGGTGAGATATGGGATGAATTTTGCCTATGGATGGACAGGTGTGTTTCAAACGTCAGCCCCTGAGCCAAACGTGATGACCCAGGTCAACCTCTTCCAACGTGTGGTCCTCAACGACGACCTCTAAACACAGATCGATTTCGCCTCCTCCCTTGCTCTCGTCTTCGCTGCCGGCAACGATTACGGTTTTTATACTGTCCGCAATGACAGTATAAACAAAAAGGTTCAAGCCTGAACTTTGAATGTAATACCCCAAATTTTTATTAACTGTACGTAGTGTGGTTTACTGATTTTTTTTTTATATTGATCATAATAGTGATTTTAATAGTGATTTTGTTTTTAATTTTAAAACTGATTTTAATACTGATTTTTAATATTGAGTTTTAATACTGAGTTTTGATACTAATTTTAATACTAATTTTCATATTATTTTTAATACTGATTTTAATATCAATTTTTAATACAGATTTTAAAAACTAATTTTTTTAATATTGATTGTAAAACTCATTTTAATACTGATTTTAATATTGATTTTTAATACTGATTTTAAAAAAATAGATTTTTTAATATTGATTTTAAAACTGATTTTAATACTGACTTTAAAACTGATTTTAATACTGACTTCTATCCTAAGTTACTTATTAATATATAACAGGTGTTTACATTGATTTGTGCACTGTTTAGGGAGCTAGCCGATTTCGCCTCTTCCCTTGCTCTCGTCTTCGTTGCCGGCAACGACTACAGTTTTTCTACTGCTCACAATGGCAGTATAAACAAAAAGATTCAAGCCTAAACTTTGAATGTAACACCCTAGATTTTTATTAACTGTTGGTAGTGTGGTTTACTGAATTTTTTTATATTGATCTTAATAGTGATTTTAATACTGATTTTAATACTAATTTTCATATTAATTTTTAATACTAATTATAATATCAATTTTTATTACTGATTTTAAAATTGATTTTCTAATATTTTTTTTAAAACTGATTTTAATACTGAGTTTTAATACTAATTTTAATATCAATTTTTAATATAGATTTTAAAAACTGATTTTTTTTAATATTGAGTTTTTAATACTGATTTTAATATCAATTTTTAATACTGATTTTAAAAAAATTGATTTTTAAATATTGATTTTAAAGATGATTTTAATACTGACTTTAAAACTATTTTTAATACTAACTTCTATCCAATGTTACTTATTAATATATAAACAGGTGTTTACATTGATTTGTGCACTATTTAGGGATCTAGCCGATTTCTCCTCCCTTGCTCTCGTCTTCATTGCCGGCAATGACTAAGGTTTTTATACTGCCCTCAATGGCAGTATAGACAAAAAAATTCAAGTCTGAACTTTGAATGTAACACCCCAGATTTTTATTAACTAGTGGTAGTGTGGTTTACTGATTTTTTTATATTGATCATAATAATGATTTTAATACTGATTTTGTTTTTAATTTTAAAACTGATTTTAATACTGATTTTTAATACTGAGTTTTAATACTGAGTTTTAGTACTGATTTTAATACTAATTTTTATATTAATTTTTAATACTGATTTAAATATCAATTTTTAATACTGATTTTAAAATTAATTTTTTAATATTGATCTTAAAACTGATTTTAATACTGAGTTTTTAATACTGATTTTAATATCAATTTTTAATACAGATTTTAGAAACTGATTTTTTTTTTAATATTGATTTTAAAACTGATTTTAATACTGAGTTTTTAATGCTAAATTTAATATCAATTTTTAATACTAAATTTAAAAAAAATTATTTTTTAATATTGATTTTAAAGTTGATTTTAATACTGACTTTGAAACTGATTTTAATACTGACTTTTATCCTAAGTTACTTATTAATATATAAACAGGCGTTTACATTGATTTGTGCACTATTTAGGGACCTACCTAGTTTGAAGGGTCTAGATGTGGAGTCTAGGGGTGATTTAGATACTGTTTAGGTAGTCGATACACAATTATTAATAGTAAGCTTCATAATACTCACATGTTCTATTGCTGACTATAGAAAGTGTATGTACAAAGAAAAGAGATTCGTGGAATGTTATAGGGTACACCAGTACTATGGTGACACCGAAGTACTGGTTTATGCCTTATTCTTTAGTGTTGTTTAATTATTTGATGATGGTTGATTGTTGTTTTTTTTTTTTTTTTTTTTTGTTCATTATTGTTTATATGATTTATTATTTATATGAATGTGATGAGAAAAAATATATTTTCATTTCATTTTAATATTTCATTTATAAAAATTGCATCTTTTAATAATGGTTGTTATATAATAAAGGAGAATAATTAATTACACTTTGTGTCTATTAGAGAGTAAATGAGAACAATAGGATAAATAGTCATTGCCATCTGAGTCTCATTCGTTACGTCGTGGATGAATGAGAATGGGGTCATGAATGAATAATCGAAAATATATTTTGATTTTGGTAGACTCTCTACTAGAACAATGGTAACTAGTTATTCACTTGTAAGAATTATATCTTTTAATAATGGTTTGTCACATAAAAAAGAAAAAAATATTAAAAATATAGAGAGAATGATAATTAGTTATATTTTGTGTCTATTAGAGAGTATGTGAGGACAATAGGATAGAGAGTCATTATCATCTGAGTCCCATCCGTTACACCACAGATGAATGAGAATGGGGTCATGAACGGATGATCGAAAATATATTTTCACTATAATAATTCTCTACTAAAACAATTGTAACTATTTATTCATGGCAGTTGACCAGAAATGAAAATAGATGTGAAGGTGTAAAAATGATAGAAAATAAGTATGAATGTGTTAGAATAAATTTGAAATCGAATTTTCTTACATTCATGAATTGAATTGATTCGTTGTTCACTTTTTTATTGTATTCCTATAATATTCTGTCTTATTGGGCTAGTGAGCTCACCCTTTACAATAAAATTGCAGATGATGAGATGGCTGAAGGAGAACAAGAAGAAGGGTTGAGGACACGTAGATTTACTGTTAGATTTTAATTACAAGTTTCAAATTTTTAGATTAGTTATATTAGGATTTGAGGTTTAAATTACAAAGATATATATCTTTTTATTTGATACAAATTAGATTGCCACTAGTAAGTTTTGGTTGATTTGCTACTTTGCTTATTGTTTTAAATTACATTATTTTAAAATATTAAAGTTTAATTTATATTTGTTTGGTCGATCGTTAGATCAGCGCCCGTGAGGGCTGTACTCTTACCTCATATAGGTTTGGGTCATGATAGAATGGTATCATAGCAATTTTTCCTAGGATTGAGTCTGGTGGCATTGGGATATTAACATAATATGTAATACCCCAGCTCCTAAGGTATTGGTTAGGATATAGGATTAATGCGGAGGGTAATTTGGTAATTTATCAATCCTAGATAAGACGATGGTTTTGACAATGGTATAGTGTTCCATAATTTTATGTAGATTCTGTGGTTATTGTGTGAATGATTTGAGTGAGGATAGTACAATCTATGTGGGTACACATTTGTGCATTATATCTTAAATATACTTTATGTTTTATTTTACTTGGTTAATTCATCAAATGACTTAACCCTCTTGTTGGGTTAATATATGGACCCACAAGAGGAGAGAGAGGGTAAGTATATGTATGGTATAATATTATCTTATTGTGTTAATCATGTACTATGTTAAATTATAATATAATATTATTATATTATTTTGTATGACGAAATGTGGTGAAGGAAACCCCATTTTACGTTAGTGGGCCTTATTGAATGAGAAAGTGAGTGAGATGAGTAAAAAAAAAAAAAAAAAACAGTTTTTATGCAAAATTTGGCTGACCGACACTTAACATATTGCATATGCATGCTGTAAGGCAGTTCAGCTATTGAGCTGCCATTTGTTTGTCTATTGCCTCCACCTGTAGGGACAGGTGTGGGGATCTTTTTGCAAGGAAAATATGGCCTAGAGAAAATTTATTATGTAATAGTGTAGCTGGGTTTGTGAATATAAGGGTGGCAATAGGGACTTTCCTACTTAATCAGATTTTGCCCGTTTATATATAAATGGGAATGAAAGTGGTTAGTTCATTTTTACTGCCATTACTCTCATACGTATGTGAATAAGGGTTATGAGAAAGCCATAGAAAGCTGGAAAAAAAAAAAACCAGAAAATAGCGAGGAGGAAGGGATGTTTAGCAAGAGAAAGGAGAGAAATAAGATATGTAATAGAGTATGTGATTGAAGTACCATTGCAGCTGAGATACTGTGAAGATAGTTCAAGAAGAAAAGCAAGGAGGAGGGCAGTCCTACCTGATTCCATTGGAGGAAGAAAAGCAGGCCTTGCTGCTGATTTCTAATCAAGGTAAGAGAGCTGAACTGAGTTGCCTTATTTAGAGGATATAGGAGATTTTTTTTATGAGGAAGATAGAGGACCATGGCTGAGTTTAATGGCAGTTTAAGGAACTGATCGATTGACTCCCTTTGAACCCACGAACAGTAGAAGAACCTGCCCAATATAAGCTGATTCCATATGTAGCAGTCCCTTGATTATAAGATAGTGAATCCTTATGTTGGATTCTTTATTTTTAGGAAAAGGAAAATAAATGGAGTGAAGGAATGTCTAAATGAGGCTCTTCGCCAGCAAGAAGTGTTAACCGAGATGTTCCTCTGGAATTACCTTGAATACCCTAAACCTAGGTGTAGAATGTTTATGGATAATGACCTACGTATCATGTTTAAGGGACTTATCAAATGGAGAGCACTGAGGTCATGAAGTAAGCGCTTTTGGATGTAAATTTACTGCTGTGCTAAATTGGAACTGTAAGTGGGTTTCCTAATGAGCTAATGGAAATTTTGATGGGTTAAGAAACCAAGTGTAGGAAGGTGTTTATAGAACCTAAGAATATATGAGGTGTTTTAAGTGTTTTTATAAATATTAATTTGTAGGATCAAAGGTCAAATAAAATAGAGGTTTAAGAGTTAGACGAGAGATTTTTAAAGAAATGATGAAATTACCCTTGGCTTTTGCCATGGCCTTATAATAGTGAAATTTTAGCAGAATGAGGAGGGTCTTTTGGTCGTTCCTCAGGGTCAGTAGAAAGAGTAATTTCCTGAGATAATTAGGAGAGAGACTAAGTATATCTATGTTTTGTATTCATCAAACAGACTGAGAAAGAACTGCGGCTAAAGAATTGGAAGAGGAATTGAACAAACTTATTCACATAGCAAAGAGGAAAGAGATAAACAGTACTCTAGGTGAGAAATGTATCCATCACATGATGTCTGATGCTGTGATGTAAGTTCTGAGAGTATATGATTTGCTCTATTCTGACTGTGATATCATTACCGTTCTGTAAGTTCCATCATTGCAATATTAGTGTAAATGTACTGTGTACTGAAGGTTATGTTTATGCATGTGACACTGAGTTCTGTTCTGCTTAAGATATTGTCTTGTTTTGTAAACTTTTGTTACTGTAGTTGATACTGTTTTTGTCATCGTATTAAAAATATTGTTACGATTTCGTAAATTTTTGTTACTGGAAGTATTACCGACACTACTACTGCACTACTGTTACTGTATACTGTACTGTCAAAGATATTAAAGTCACTGCAAACTATTATATACCGTAATGTTCTATAAGAAAATTAATAAAAGAATAAAGTTCCATGGTTACTGCCCCCTCTCCATTAGGGGATTATGTAATGGATAGAGATGTGTTACGCTTATCGTACCATGCCTTCGGGCTTACTGTTTTGCGCCTTTGGGCTTACTGTTATGTGCCTTTGGGCTTACTATTCTGCGCCTCCGGGCTTACTGTTTTGTGTCTCTAGGCTTACTATTCTGTACGTAATGGCTCCAACTCTTCAGTTCATAGTTCACCACAGTAGCCACATGACTTTCTAACTGGATTCTAATCTGTAAATGAGTGCTCATGCAATGTTCTTGATCTACTCTAGGATTGTATAATTTTGCTATGCCTTGATGATAATCCTTAAACTGCTATGCTCCTTTCAGCTTGTTGATGCATTAGCTATTGTGTGATTGCTATGTTTCTAACTGAGCGTGTAGCTCATTCCTTTATTACCATGTGGTTTTCAGACGCTACCGTACCAGTCCCAAATGAGCTGTCAAGCTCTATAGAAAGGAAAAACTCAGTGAAAAAATGAACCTAAGCCCAAGGGGCATCAGATGTAGAGAGGATTATGTATGAGGTGAAAAAAAACAAAAAGGAAAAAAAATGTACACCTACTTCTGAGTATATAGCAGACTATGTTGTAGTTACAAAATTTGTAAAGACCATTTTGCCACCAGTTAATATATCTAGTATCCCATTAAATGTTTGGAATGTCTAAAGTCTGTTTTTGATGTGAGAAATTTTTTTTTTTTTAGTCATCTGCCTCTTGTAATCTCGGGTATTTTTAGTCTAATAATGCTTGAGACCCCGAGTTTGGAGGCATTACATAATACACATGATTAATCATAATATACTAACATTTTAGACGAAGGAAAAGTATAAATGTTGACATAACATACTAAATTAAAATTAACATATCAGTATCTTAGATTTACCATTGTGAATCACCTTCCCTCCTCTTATAGACTTAAAAACTCAAGGAATTTTCTTTTGGTAGGAAATGATTTGCTATAACAAGAGAGGAGCAAATGAGGTTGGACAACAGGTGCCACTTGTACTGCGGTATGATGCTGTTGGAGGAGAAGTACTAGACCTAGCAAGGGTAATAATTGTTAGTTTCAGGAAGTTTTGCCCTATACCTTTTAAGGGCACTCCTGATCCTCTAGTTGCTGAGTCATGGTTAAGAGAGATGGAGAAAATTTTTAAGGTTCTAAGACTTACTGATGAATCCAAGGTGATGTATGCTTCCTTTATGTTATAAGATGATGCAGACCACTGGTGGAAAACTACTCAAAGGATGTTAGACGGTGAGGCCCAACCGAAAACATGGCAAAGATTCTGGGAAGTGTTTCATGCGAAGTATTTTCCATCACCTATTTGGCGAGAAAAAGAGTTGAAATTTCTGAGGCTGCATCAAGGGTCCAGTTCTGTAGGCGACTACAAGAGGAAGTTTGAAGAATTGGCTCGATATGCCCCACAACAAGTGGATACTGAAGATAAGAAAACCAAGCAATTTGAGCAAGGGTTAAACTTTGAAATCAGGTCAGTAGTGGCCACACTCCAACTGGATACTTATGCTGAGGTTTTAAAAAGAGCCTTAATCATGGAAAGTAACCTCAAGGAAGCAAACCGTAGCAAGACCAGTGAAACGAAGAAGAGGTTTAGACCTAACAATGTTCATGGTGGGGCTTCAAAGAAGGGTCGGGATGCTGTTGCTGATAAGAAGGTACAAGGAATCTATCCTACTTGTGGAAAGATGCATGCTGGGGAATGTCGTTTGAGAGCTGTAACATGCTTCAATTGTGGAAAAATTGGACATTACTCTAGAAAATGTTCTGACCCAAGGAAAGGCAATGTAGTCTGCCACAAGTGTCAAAAGGAGGAACACGTGATCAAAGACAGTCCGAAATGGCCGAAACAAAAGAACCAGATCCAACTAGGAAGAATGAAACCAAAAGCTCATGGGAGGATTTATCGCCTTGTGGATCTAGATGATGGTGCGTCACCTGCAATAATATCAGGTACACTTATCATATACAATTTGCCTGCTCTTGTCTTCTTTGATTCTGGGTTAACGCATTCATTTGTTTTACATGCCTTCTTAACCAAATGAATGTAGATGGAAAATTGTCAAGTGACGGACTGTGTGTAGTTACACCTTTAGGAGAGGTGATGGAGTCCTTTATGCTATTTAGCTCTTGTGTGGTAAAAATTAATGGCCATGAGCTTGTAGCAAATCTGTTCTTATTGGACATGAAGGACTTTGATGTAATTATAGGCACGGACTGGCTATCTACACACCATGTTAATATTGACTGCCTGAAAAAAGAGTTGGTCTTCAAACCCCAAACTGGAACCGAGTTTCGATTTGTTGGTACCGAAGTCAAGAAATTTCGACTAATATTATCAGTAATGAAAGTAAATCACATATTAGAGGAAGAGCATTGGGGTTTCTTGGCCAATGTTTTAAATTTTGAGGCTACAGAACCAAGGGTGGACGGTATTCCAATTGTGTGGGAGTTTGTTGATGTCTTTCCACAAAAGTTATTAGGATTACCACCTGATCGTGAGGTCCAATTTTGCAATAGACCTCGTTCCCGGTACCGCATCAATCTCAAAAGCACCTTATCGTATGGCCCCTATGGAGTTGAAGGAGCTTAAGGAGTAGATACAAGAATTGTTGGACAAAGGGTATATTCACCCCAGTGCCTCACCTTGGGGTGCCACTGTATTATTTGTGAAGAAGAAGGATGGCACAATGAGGTTTTGCATTGATTACCGAGAGCTGAACGGGGTTACTATCAAGAATAAGTACCCGTTACCTTGCATTGATGATATGTTTGATCAGTTGCAAGGAGCAACGGTCTTATCAAATATTGACCTTCATTCAGGCTACCATCAACTAAGAATTAAGGAGGAGGACATGCCCAAGACAGCATTTTGAATATGCATGGTATGACCATTATGAATTCTTGGTGATGCCTTTTGGCCTAACCAATGCACCTATTGTTTTTATGGACTTGATGAACTGAGTATTCCATAAATACTTGGATCAATTCATGGTAGTCTTTATTGACGACATCCTAATCTATTCCAAGAGTATAGAGGAGCATGAAAAACACCTTAAGGTGACATTACAGGTTCTAAGGTAGAATAAATTATATGCTAAACTCAAGAAATGTGAGTTATGGCTTGACCAAGTTACCTTCTTGGGTCATGTTGTATCCAAGGATGGCATCGTGATAGACCCTAGCAAGATAGACTATGTTCTTAATTGGGCTAAGCTTACCAATGCGACAGAAGTGAGGAGTTTCCTAGGTTTGGCCGGTTACTATCGACGGTTCATGGAGGATTTCTCTCGGATTGCTACACCTTTGACTGGCTTGACAAGGAAGAATGCACGGTTCGATTGGACTGAGGAGTATGAGAAAAGTTTTCAAGAACTAAAGCAAAGGTTGGTTACAGCCCTAGTATTGACTATCCCTTTAGGCTCAGGGGGATTTACCACATATAGTGATTGCTCAGGGAAAGGACTTGGTTATGTATTGATGCAACATGGAAAGGTAATGGCATATGCTTCACGTTAGTTGAAGCCTCATGAACGGAATTATCCAACCCATGATTTAGAGTTGACGGTTATGGTGTTTGCCTTAAAGATATGGAGGCATTACCTGTATGGAGGAAAGTGTGAGACATACACTGACCACAAGAGCTTAAAAATATTTCTTTATACAGAAGGAGTTAAATATGAGGCAACGTCGATGGCTCGAGTTAATAAAGGATTATGACATCACCATTTCATATCATCTTGGTAAAGCTAATGTTGTGGCGGATGCCTTCAATAGGAATCCACAAGGGTACTCTGCAGGCCTCCTGACTACTCAAAGGCACCTTTTGGAGGATATGAGGAGATTAAATTTAGAAGTGGTCGTGGGTGATGTCACTGCAAGATTAACATCTTTGAATGTCCAACCATCATTGATCCAGAAGATAAAAAACGCTCAGGGAAAAGACCCCAAGCTTATGAAGACTAAAGAAGAAGTTCTAGAAGGTAAACGACCAGATTTTGTTATCACTGATGATGGGACGTTGTGATTCGGTACAAGACTCTGTATGATGGAAAATGAAGACTTAAAGCAAGAAGTTATGGATGAGGCACACCGTCCTCCTTATACGGTACATCTTGGGAGCATGAAGTTGTATCAAGATTTGAAGAAGGTATATTGGTGGGCCAATATGAATAGACAGATTGCTAAATATGTTGAGTAGTGTTTGACTTATCCGTAAGTGAAAGCTGAGCATCAGAGGCCGGTAGGATTATTGTAAATGCTTCCTATTCCAGAGTGAAAGTGGGAGCGCATTGCTATGGACTTTATTACATCATTACCAAGATCGCCTAAGGGGCACGATGTGATATGGGTGGTTGAGGATTTCTTAACAAAGTCAGCTCATTTTCTGGGCATCTAGATGACATATTTCATGGAGAAGATGGTCCAACTATTTATTGACCAGATTATCAGATTGCATGGAATTCTTGTATCCATTGTGTTTAATCAAGATCCGAGATTTACTTCATGATTTTGGCATAGCTTGTAGAATGCCTTAGGGACAAAGTTAGACATGAGTACGACTTTCCACCCCTAGACAGATGGATAATCGGACCATTCAGATTTTAGAAGATATGCTAAGGGCTTATGCACTAAACCTCAAGGGTAGCTAGGAAGACCACATGTTATAAATAGAGTTCGTGTATAATAATAGCTACCAGGCCACCATAGGAATGGCACCGTACGAGGCGTTATAGGGCCGGAAGTGTAGATCTCCTGTATATTAAGATGAAGTTGGGGAGCGAAAGATATTGGGCCCTAAAATAATACAGAGGACCTACGAGAAGATAGACTTGATTCGAAAGAGGATCTCTGCGGCCCAGAGTCATCAAAAGAGTTATGCCGACGTTAGAAGGAAAGGGCTTGAATTCGAAGAGGGTGACATGATATTTCTTCGAGTTGCCCCAATGAAGGGAGTGATGAGATTTGGTAAGAAGGGTAAATTGAGTTCTAGATATGTAGGACGTTCAAAATCCTCAAGAGGATTGGGCCGGTAGTATACCAAATTGCATTGCCACCTGCCTTATATAGCGTACATAATGTATTTCATGTATCCATATTGAAGAAGTACGTGTCGAATACTTCCCATGTTTTGAGTTACGAAGCATTAAAGTTAAAAAAAGATCTATCCTACGAGGAGGCACCGACCCAAGTTTTGGAACGAAAAGAACAGGTCTTGCAGAACAGGATTATATATTTGGTAAAAGTATTATGGAGGAATCATTCAATACAAAAAGCAACTTGGGAGCACGAGGATGAGATGAGGACTCGCTACCCACAATTATTTGAAGAGTAAGGTACATGCAAATTTTGATGACGAAATTTTTATTAGGAGGGGAAGATGTAAAACCCCAGATTTTTATTAACTGTTGGTAGTGCAGTTTACTGATTTTTTTTATATTAATCATAATGGTGATTTTAATACTGATTTTGTTTTTAATTTTAAGACTCATTTTAATACGGATTTTTTATAATGAATTTTAATAATGATTTTAATACTAATTTTCATATTAATTTTTTAATAATGATTTTAATATCAATTTTTAATATTGATTTTAAAAACTGATTTTTTAATATTGATTTTAAAATTGATTTTAATAGTGAGTTTTTAATACTGATTTTAATATCAATTTTTAGTACAGATTTTAAAAACTGATTTTTTTAATATTGAGTTCTTTATATTGATTTTAATATCAATTTTTAATACTGATTTTAAAAAATTGATTTTTTAATATTGATTTTAATACTAACTTTAATATAAACAAGTGTTTACATTGGTTTGTGTATTGTTTAGGTAGTCGGTACACGATTATTAATATTGTGCTTCATAATACTCAAATGTTGCATTGCTGACTATTGAAAAGACAATCAATGTATGGGAAAAGAAAAGAGGTAAGTGGAATGTTACAAGTGTACACCACTATAATGACACCAAATTTCAAGTTTATACCTTATGCTTTGATGTTATTTAATTATTTGATGATGGTTGGTTTTTTTTTTTTTTTTCATTGTTGTTCATATGATTTATTATTTACATGAATGTAATGAGAGAATATATTTTCATTTCATTTTAATAATTTAATTGTAAGAATTGCATCTTTTAATAATAGTTGTCATATAATAAAGGAAAATAATTAGTTACACTTTGTGTCTATTAAAGAGTAAATGAGGACAATAAGACGGAGAGTCATTGTCATCTGAGTCCTATTCGTTACGCCATGGATGAATGAGAATAAGGTCATGAATGAATGACCAGGAATATATTTTGGCTATAATAAAACTCTACTAGAACAATGGTAACTAGTTATTCACTTGTAAGAATTACATCTTTTAATAATGGTTTATCACATAAGAAATAGGAGAATGTTGAGAATGTGAAGAAAAGACTAATTAGTTACATTTTATGTCTATTAGATAGTTAGTGAGGATAATAGGATGGAGTCATTGCCATCTGAGTCTCATCCGTTATGTTGTGGATGAATGAGAATGGGGTCATGACCGGATGATCAGGAATATATTTTAGCTTTGTAAATCTCTACTAGAACAATTGTAACTAGTTATTCGTGGCAGTTGACTAGAAATGAAAATAAATGTGGAGGTGTTAAAATGATAGAAAATAAGTGTGAGTGTGTTAGAATAAATTTAAAATCGAGTTTTCTTGCATTCATGAATTGAATTGATTCATTGTGGTGTTAAAATGATAGAAAATAAGTGTGAGTGTGTTAAAATAAATTTAAAATCGAGTTTTCTTGCATTCATGAATTGAATTGATTCGTTGTTCACCTTTTTATTGTATTCCTGTAATATTCTGTCTTATTGGGCTAGTGAACTCATCCTTTACCATGACATTACAGATGATGAAGTGGTTGAAGGAGAACAAGAAGAAGCATAGAGGACACATGGATTCACCCTTAGATTTTATTTAAAAGTTTCAAATTTTTAGATTGATTGTATAAGGATTTGAGGTTTAAAAATTTTAAAGATATTTATCTTTTTATTTGATATATCTTTTTATTTGGTACAAATTAGATTGCCACCAATAGGTTTTGGTTGATTTGCTACTTTACTTATTGTTTTAAATTGGATTATTTTAAAGAAATTAAAGTTTAATTTATATTTGTTTGGTCGATCATTAGATTAGTGTCCAGGAGGGATGTACTCTTACCTCGTATAGGTTTGGGTCGTGACATTGAATCTTTTATCATCATTTTTATTAGTTACTTTTTATGTCGAAATCAGAACTTAGCGATTGCGGGCACTAAGAGCCAAAAGAGGAGGGTGGTGGTGGGGACAGCAATGGAGGGGATGAAGATGAAAGTAAAACTTTGAAATTTTAAAAGGGATAAAAATGATATTTTACAATCTCAAAGGTATGTGCTATGTGAAAGCAATATCCTCACCTTTTCGACTCGGAAGGTATGTGCAAATTTCGAGGATAAAATTTCTAATAAGAAGGGGGAGTTGTAAGACTCGTATCAAACTAACCTGTAAGACCCGCACGCCACGAACCCGGTCTAACCTTACATTCTTGTGTCATGACCAGTCTACCTATCATGGTCGAGCCCAGTGGACCAAGTGCATGAAGAAATCACAGGACCAGGTATGAGTCTAACCCAAAAACAGTAAATGTGAGGGTAGGGTCGTATGCTTAAACAGGTAGGGCCGACCCCACCTCAAAAGAGTCCAACCCATGACTTTTTGGTCGTGGGGTCGCACATTTTAAAACTTAGGGTCGCAGTATGTCCGACCCTACATGTGACCCTACACCCTAGGGTCACATGTTTTAAAACATAGGGTCACGGATTGTCCGACCCTAAGTCCGACCCTACGAAAACAGCACGAACCGAAAATTAGGAAACCTTCCTAATTCGAAGGGGGGCTTTCCTAAACTCATTGGGACTTTTTATGGAGGGTTTTTCTCTATAAATAGGACGTCTCTTAGCCTCTTTCACTCTTTTAAAACCCTAATTGAAAGTGAGAGCAAGAGAAAGAGAAGGAAGAGAAGAAGAGAAGGAAACTTGAAGAAGAAGACTAAGGAAGAGGAGGAAGTTCAGAGAAACCTCTGAATTAAGGTATGAACCTAATTCCCTACCTGAATAAGAGAGCCTAGAATAGTTATGAAGAACATAGGATTAGGAGAAACCCCAAATCATCCATCCATGGACAAGTTCCAAGAGATTCCATGGAGGAAATCATTATGGACTATGAATAGTATGTAAAAATTGTAGTTTTGAGCCATAAAACAATCATAGAATGACCATGATAGTAAGCCAAAGGATATAAACATGAAGGAATGGACTGTAGAGTGAAAGGTCGACTCAGAATACGTGTGGTCGCACGTAGGGTCGAATGATATCCGACCCTACAAGACCACAGGATCGATCACATGCCCTCGGAAAGTTTCAGGGAGGGTGTGGTCGCACGTAGGGTCGAATGGTCTCCGACCCCATGCCACATCCGACCCTACACCCTAGGGTCGCAGAAACTGCTACCATAGGTGCAACCCTACCTACGACCCTACAGGTTCTGTTAGTTTAAACATGTTGGAACTAATTCTAATTAAAATCTATCGACTTGTTAGGTCTTTTCAATGGTTTAAAAGTGAATTATAAAGCTTGAACGAGGATCTACTAGCAATCAAAGGTGAGGGAACAAGACCTAAACTAATTGGGTAATAATAAACTGTTTTTGTTTATTGAGTCCAATACCGTGAATGATTCTATATTTGTATGATTGTAATGTGCATATCACATGTCATCCACTATTCTTGTTATTACTGTTCATGCATATTTAATTTCTGCTTATTTTAATATGATGATGATAATGATGCTAGGAATAAACATGTGAATGTTTGTGTGTGGTTAGTGTACTTGATGCGAGTGGGGCATCAGGGGGAGGACGTAACATTGTAGTTTAGCATGGTCACTAGACTCTAGCTCTATCTCTACTCAAGTCTTGTCCACTAACATCATCGTATCACCATTACCTTAGCAG
This sequence comes from Protea cynaroides, assembly GCA_028583415.1. Classification (NCBI taxonomy): domain Eukaryota; kingdom Viridiplantae; phylum Streptophyta; class Magnoliopsida; order Proteales; family Proteaceae; genus Protea; species Protea cynaroides. The sequence goes on along the minus strand of CM053275.1, from coordinate 93,187,940 downwards.
AACTATTACGTCGTAGGGCATCAGGGGAGGTGGTCTTGGACCGTGTAGTCTCTGACTCTGCCGGGGGGCCTTAGTTCTATCTCTATGGACGTATTGAGGGATGCTGGGGTGAGGCCTTGGATACACTGTTTGACATTAGGATTGGTTAATTGCGAGCCCAGTTTGCAAGCCCTTGCCAATAGGCGCTTACGTATTGGTATGGGTAGAGCATCAGGGGAAGTGTCATGCGGTGTTTGATCCGGGCACTTTAGCTCTATCTCTATTCCATGGTGGGTGCATGTGGGGATGACAATGGTGTTTGATCCATTGGGCGGTTCCACACATTCGTGTATAGAGGTGCGGCGACCACCTATCATTTCTATAGCACATTGTAAACTTATGAACCAGACCAAAGATATGAATTGAATGTATGCATATGTTTGTTGCATTGTTTTGTTTACTCACTGAGCTCAAGTTGGAGAGCTGACCCTCGCGCGCGTAATTCTTTTAGTTTCTGATGTTGCAGGTATTACGGTTGAAGATTATGACGACACGTCAACATATAAACGGGTGGCGGCTATGATAAGCAAGCTGTAGAAGACGAATATGGCTCGTCAAGCTAGCGTTTCAACTGTGGATACGCTTAGTGTTTAACTTTCGTATTTGGATATTTGTAATATGTATTAAAGTATGTTTTGGTTATTTGGAGATAAATAGAATATTAATTATTTATCATGACTAGACCTCAGTTCATTATCTGTAAGACTTCTACTATTTACTTTATTATCTCTGATTAATGTGGAATGTGTTTTGGTTTAACAAAAATGGGGATAGCCTATTCAAGATCCTGGTTGAACCGTTGGTTTATTGACAGTTCATCACACCATTCTGGCTGGTGCAGAATTGGGGTGTGACATATCCGGTCTTACCACCTTGTATCAGGTCTTCCTATCATGGTCGGGCCAAGCGGACCAAGTGCGTGAAGAAACCACAAGACCAGGTATGAAACTGAACCCAAAAATAGTCAATTATGAGTGTGTGGTCGCACACCTAAACAGGTGTGGTCGACCACACCTCAGATTAAAGCGACCACAGAAATTTGGGTCGTGTGGTCGCATGTTTCTGACTGTGTGGTCGACGGGTTCTACGACCACACCTGCGACCATAGGAACCCAGTCAGAAATCGTGATTAGGAAACCTTCCTAATCCGAAGGGGGGTTCTTTCCTAAAATAAGTAGGGTTTATTATGGAGGTTTTTCCTCTATAAATAGGACATCCCTTAGCCTTTTTCATTCTTTTAGAACTCAAGCTAAAAGTGAGAGAAAAAGAAGAGGAAGAGAAGGAGAATTGAAGAGGAAGACTAAGAGGAGGAAATTCAGAGAAAACTCTGAATCTTCAACAAGCTTAAGGTATGAAAACATTCTTCATGTCAATTGAATGCCTAGAATAGATCATGAAGGAGACAGGGTTTTAGGTGAGACCCAATCATCAATCCATGGATAAATTCCAAGAGATCCATGGAAGGAATCTATTAAGTTGATAGATTGTGTATAAAATATTACTTTTAAGCCATAAGAACAATCATAGGAATGATCATGATGATAAGCAAGGAATCAAAGCATGAAGGAATCGAGTTGGGAGTGAAAAGTTGACCATCACATGTGAGGTCGCATGTGTGGTCGCATGATATGCGACCACACGAGACACACATATTCGACCACACACCATCGAAAAGTCCAGGAAGGGTGTGGTAGCATGTGTGGTCACATGATATGCGACCACACCTTGCGACCACATGCCCTCGGGAAGTTCCAGGGAGGATGTGGTCGCATGTGTGGTCATAGGATATGCGACCATACCTTGCGACCACACACCCTGTGGTCGCAGAAACTGAGACCACAGGTGCTGCCACACCTGCGACCATTCAATTTCTGTTAGTCTGAATTGCTGGGAATAAATTCTAATTTAAAATCTATATATTTGTTAGGTTTCCAAGTGGTCTAAAAGTTATTTACAAAGTTTGAACGGGGATCTACTATCGACCAAAGGTGAGGGAGCAAGATCTAAATTAATTGGTTAATAATAAACTGTTTTTACTTATTGAGTCCAATGTCATGAATGATTCTATGTTTGTGTGCTTGTAATATGCATATCACATGTCATCTAATATTCTTGTTATTACTGCTCATGCATATTTAATTCTGTATATTTATAACATGATGTTGATGATGATGCTAGGAATAGGCATGTGAATGTATGTGTGTGGTTAGTGTACTTGATGCGAGTGGAGCATCAGGGGGAGAACGTGACATTGTGGTTCATCCTGGTCACCAGACTCTAGCTCTATCTCTACTCAAGTCTTGTCCACTGACATCGTCGTATCGCCATTACTGTAAGCACCCCATTTTTGTCATCCCCAGCCAAACAAAACTTTATTGGTGTATAAGCAGTAAGAGAGCGGAGGGGGATGAAAATTTAGAAAGTACAAGGGAGGCGAGTGAAACTCTCTCAAACCAATAGTCGATCATTTTCTCTATGCTCTCTATGGTGTTCTGGGCTGAGCCAGAGTGTCCCCAATGTACAAGAGTCTTGGTGGGCATATCCAGAAGGGTTGCGGGTGAATTCAAGGTTTGGACACTAAGCGGTGATTTCAAAGCTGATGTTGGCGGGCCCTATAGCAAGGTCATGAAAATACCTTCGAAATGATACCAGAATCACTCAATTCCGATATCAAACGAAGAAGATGTCACGGTTTTAGTCGGATTGAAATTGGCTTATTAAATCCAAGGGCTTTTCTGTAAGTTATCATAAATTAAGGATTTATTGGGCAAATTATCGTGATTTAAATCGATTAGATTTCATTCGACCATATCTTGATCGTCTGACATCCAAATTCGACGATTCAAGCGTCACTGTGCTCCATTGTCTGTCCTCTTCAAAATGGACGTAAAGAATTTTGGGCAGAAGCCACCATCGGATCCCATGCAAATTGTCGATTGGATTATCGTTAAAACTTTAATTCTTCATATCTTGATCATCCGAAGTCCGAATCAGGCGATTCAAGCGCCACTGTGCTCTATTGTCCGTCCTCTTCAAAGTGAACGTAAAGATTTTTGGACAGAAGCCGTCAGCGGGTCCCATGCAAAGTTGCTGGCCGAATTATCGTCAAAGCTCCAATTCTTCATATTTTGTTCATCTGACGTCCGAATCAGACGATTTGAGTACCAGTGTGCTCCTTTGTCCGTCCTCTTCAAAGTGGACGTGGAAGATCTGAGATAGAAGCCGTCAAAATTTTTCATGCGGAATTGCAAGCTAAGAGGATCCATAATAGAGAGAGAAATCAATCCAGTCCATACTTACTCAGCCCAACCCAGCTCAAGCCCAATTTAGTCCAACCCTGTCGAACTCAACCAAGTCCAGCCTGACCCAACCCAGATCGGTCCAGATCGAGTCGGGTCGGCCCATGTATATGTGCTTTATGTACTTGTTATATATATACATAATATATGTTTTATATATGTTATATATTATATATATATATATATATATATATATATATATATATATATATATATATATATATATATATATATATATATATTGTATTATTATATTATATTATATTATATTATCTTATATTATATATATATGTGCATATTCGGTCAAGAAAGGAGAATCCGAAAAAGGAAGAAGAGAGAGAGGAAGAGAAAGAGAGAATGGAAGGAGAGAGAGGGAGGAAGAGAGAGAGAGAGAGAGAGAGAGAGGAAGAGAGAGAGAGAAAGAGAGGCCGAAATGAGGGAAATAGCATTCGGCGGAGGGAAAGATGGAGGTGCTGCCGCTGCCACCTCCATCTTCTCCATGCCCATTTCCCCCAATACCTCACATAGCCTCCATCCATCATGCTACCCCTCACCGCCACCTCTTCCTCTCCTTGAGCCCAACAAAACCACTCCTCCATGCCTCACCGCCACCTCCTTCTCTCCTTGAGCCCAACAAAATCACTCCCTCACCACCCCTCATTGCCACCTCTCCATGCCCCTATTAACTCTCATGCTGCCACATATTTTTCTTAAACCCAACCCCAGCCATGAAATCTGGAGAAGGGAGAGAGAAGAAAGAGGCACGAATGGAAGGAGTGGAAGAAAGAGTGAGAAAAGAGAGAAGTGGAGCGGCAAGGCCATGCTGCCACCTCCATCTTCTCCCTTACCGAGCAGCACCAACTCCTCCCTACATCAACAGTACACCACCGCCACCATGCTGCCCCTACTCACTCCTCTCTTTGAGCCTAACAGCCCCTCACCTGCCATGCCCCTACTCACTCCTCTCCTTGAGCCCAACAGCCCCTCACCAACCATGCCCCTACTTACTCCTCTCCATGCCTCTACTCCCTCATAGCCTATCCATCCTTCAGCCCACCAACATCTATAAAAGGGGCCAAACATCTATAAAAGGGGGTTGGCCGAGAGAAGCAAGGGAGAAAAAAAGAAAAAAAGAGAGGGAGAAGAGTTTGGCCAAGAGAAGCCAAGAGAAAAAAAAAAGAGAAAGAAAAGGAGAATCCGATAAGGAAGAAAAGAGAGAGAGAAAAAGAGAGAGAGAGAGAGAAGAGAGAGAGAGAGAGAGAGAGAGAGAGAGAGAGAGAGAGAGAGAAGAGAGAGAGAGAAGAAGAGAGAGGAAAGAGGAGGCTGGCCACCGCCACCATTGGTCGATGATCTGCACCACAGTTTATGAACCCTTCCCATCACCGGCAACCAATCAGGTTAGTTTAGTTTTCTCTTTGGTTCACAAGTTTACTTTGCAGCTATCCGATTTTTTTGCATGCACTGTTATATTGTTTTTATGTGTATCACCATTATATTTATTATTTTATTTTGGTAGCCCAATGCATTGTATATTTCATCCTCTTCTCGGTTTACATAGTGCATTGCATAAATCATTGTTTTTTTTGACATCATGGTGCATTGTATATCCTATTGTTATTTTAGTGCATTGTATATTTTGTTATTGATCTTGCATGTTTGATGTGTTTTAATATTGATCACTGATCATGTCTATCTAATGTTCACTGAGAACCATTTATGATCAAGAAAATTTTATGTGATCAATATTGGTTCGACCATATAATGAGAATTTTAAGGTGATTGGTCCAACCATATGTTTGGAATTTTAATGTGGGTGATCCAACCACACGATCTGAATTTTATGAGAATTGATCATAACCATATAATTAGAATTTTCATGAGTTGATCATAGCCATTGATCTGAAATTTCAATGTGATTTTAATTAATACAAACCAATGGATTATCTTTGGAAGTGATATTAATCCATCTGAATGGTTGGATTGTGATCTTGACAATCTGAACCGTTAGATGGTCTTTGGAATTGCTTTTAATCAATCTGAGCGGTCGGATTATCATGATGAGCAATCTGGACCATTAGATTATCTTTGGGAATGGTTTAAATGAATCTGAATGGTTGGATTATGATCTTAAGCGATTTGAACTGTTGGATTGTCATCGTAAGTGATTTTGGTGAATCTAAACCGTTAAATCTTGATCATGAGTGTTTTTAAAGAATCTGAATGGTTGGATTATGATCTTAAGCGATTTGAACCGTTGGATTGTCATCATAAGTGATTTTAGTGAATCTAAATTGTTAAATCTTGATCATGAGTGTTTTTGATGAATCTGAACGGTTGGATTATGATCTCGAGTAATTTAAACCGTTGGATTGTCATAGTAAGTGATTTTGGTGAATCTAAACCGTTAAATCTTGATCATGAGTGTTTTTGATGAATCTGAATGGTTGGATTATGATCTTAAGCGATTTGAACCATTGGATTGTCATCATAAGTGATTTTGGTGAATCTAAACCATTAGATCTTGATAATGAGTGTTTTTGATGAATCTAAACGGTTGGATTATGATCTTGAGTGATTTGAACCGTTGGATTGTCATCGAGGGAATTTTGACTGATATAAATTGTTGAATCTGGATCATAATTGATTTTGACGGATCTGAGCCACTGATTTCTTAGTCTGATCATGATTATAGCTTGATGTGAGATATGAGCCATTGATTTTGATTGTTTTGATGAATCTGAGTATTGATCATGATTATCAATGTTTTGAAGAGACTTAACCGTTAGATTGAGGATCTGATATTGTCTACATTGTTATATTTGTGCATTTGCCATGTTCACATGCTTACACTGTCATATTGGGCACATTGTCATGTTTCAAATGCTTGTATTTTTAGCTTTGAATACATTGTCATGTTTGATACACTTGTTGATGCTATGATTGAATGATGTTTATGTCGGCAAGAACTTACTTTTCGCTACACCCTAGTCGAACTGCCGTGCATGTACACTGATAGAAGACATTCCTAGGTGTGGGGACGTGAATGTAGGCACCTACATTCATGAGAAGGGTAATAATGGAAAAATGATAAAAATCTTAATCAAGAATCATGAAGCCTAGCCCAACAATTCCAAAATCAGGGTTGTAAGTGACAAGGGTAGTTTAGGACAATCCCTACCCCTCAGTTCATTTCCCCTAGGATGCAGAATCTAGATAGGTGTATTATGAATCCAACCACAGATCATCTAGGATTATCTTTCAGTCCGACTAGACCGCCCATATTCCGACCCAAGTGGGTCACCCAATGAACAGTGCCATTTCAAACTACGTGGATCCTGATTCTCAGGTCAATACCCTGAGATACGTAGGTAGTCTGGAAAACTCCCAGATACGGTTCCACACATCAATCAATGTGCCCTCATACCTCACTCCCTGAGAGTACAAACCTTACTCCCTGAGAGTACAAATCATCACTCCCTGAGAGTACAAACATCACTCCCTGAGAGTACAAACCTTACTCCCTGAGAGTACAAATCCAACTCCCTGAGAGTACAACCCTACTCCCTGAGAGTACAAACCTTACTCCCTGAGAGTACAAATCCAACTCCCTGAGAGTACAACCTTACTCCCTGAGACTACAAATCTGACTCCCTAAGTCACAACATACATATTCTACTCCTTGAGAGTACGCATGCTCAATCCCGAAGCCGCACTTGCGAGTACGCACCCTTAGCCTTGCGAGGCTCAATCCAGAAGCCGTGCTTGCGAGTACGCACCCTTAGCCTTGCGAGGCTCTATCTTGAAGTCGTGCTTCCGAGCACGCACCCCCCTTAGCCTTGCGAGGCTCTATATTGAAGTCGTGCTTGCGAGTACGCACCTTAGTCTTGCGAGACTATCCCACACCCTACTCCCTGAGAGTACAAATCTAACTCCCTGAGAGCCACACTCTACTCCCTGAGAGTACAAACATCACTCCCTGAGAGTACAACCCATGTAACGAACTATGTTGTACCTAATTTCCAGGACCTCTGGAATACGTAGGCAACTTGGAGGACCCTCCAAGTACGATACCCCATCTTAGTATCCTTAGGTCCCCCACATCCATATCCATTTCCAAATCCATCTTCACTTCAATCCATATTTAGGCTATCTCTAGATTCAATCTCAATCATCATCAAGCATAAACTTCAACTTAAATAAATTGAATCTAAGAAAGCTTAATCATAATCCACATCCATAAGCTTTAATCACTTTCCGTTTCGAACTACGTTTTTGGACTTGATTTCCAGGATTGGAATACGTAGGCAATTTGAGACGTTTTGGACATCTCAGATTCAGTCCATCACCGAACCAAAGATGACCAAACCATCTTTGGTTCGGTTCATTGTATATTATTTTATTTGTTTTCTTACTTCGAGAACATGTTTGGCTGAATTTAAGCTAGAAGAACTTAGCAACTTGGCATAAGATCCCCCATGAGCCTTAGTCATCATCCATTGACCATGAACAGTCAGAACCATGGAGTCTTAAGGAAAGTAGAATCATATAGGAGGCCGATTTTTGGATCGGGCAGTTTTGGGTGCCTAACACCTTCCCAAACTGTACTTTGAACGCTTACCCATTCTCTGATGGACCAAAGCCGATATGTTGGGTCATGAGTCAATAGAAGTCTTATCTCAGGATGAGGCTACATTTTAGGTCCTAGACCTTAATCTAGGTGGCGACTCCAAATCATTTTATCGTCCATTCAGCGTGGGTGGATATTTTTGTCCTCACAATTACCTTAGCAGAACTATTACGTCGAAAGACATCAGGGGAGGTGGTCTCGGACCGTGTAGTCTCTGACTCTGTCGGGGGGCCTTAGCTCTATCTCTATGGACGTATTGAGGGATACTGGGATGAGGCCTTGGATATACTATTTGACATTAGGATTGGTTAGTTGCGAGCCCAGTTTGCAAGCCCTCGCCAATAGGGCGTGTTGGTATGGGTAGGGCATCAGAGGAAGTGTCATGCGGTGTTTGATCTAGGCACTTTAGCTCTATCTCTATTCCATGATGGGTGCATATGGGACGGCAATGGTGTTTGATCCATTGGGCGGTTTCACACACTCGTGTATAGAGGTGCGGCGGCCACCAATCCTTTCTATTGCACATTGCAAACTTATAAACCAAACCAAAGATATGAATTTAATGCATGCATATGTTTGTTGTATTGTTTTGTTTGCTCACTGAGCCATGATGTATGCTCACCCTTTCGACGTCGAATATTTTTAGTTGATGATGCAGTTCCTACTATGGAAGATTATATGAATGCACCAATATACGGGCATGTTGCTGCGATGGACATGGAAGCTATAATGGAGTCGCATGATTCATCGTGCGAGTGCAACTCATGTGTTTTTGAGTAGATTTAGTTGATTGGATTATCGAAATATGTAATTGATAAATTTATTTTATTTTATGTCTTAGTCAATTGGAGATAATTGGGTAATTTATTTATGTTATCATTGTTAGATACTCAGTTCATTAATATTAAAGACTTCCGCTATTGTTTATTTACTCTGGTTATGGTTATGGATGTATCTGGTTTAAGCAAAGGGACACGGTCTATTTGAGATCTTGGTTGAACCGTTGGATCATATACGATTCATCACACCATTCTGGTTGGTTCAGAATTGGGGTGTGATAGGTAAGTCCTCTAACATTGTAGAATGTTAGGTTTGTAGGTTAGACTTAATGGCTAGGGATCAATACCATAGAGGGCCAGGTATTGGTTCAAAACCCCAATTCCATAGGTTGGAAACTATTGATCCAATAACTACGAAGATATAGGGAAAGAAACAACCAACTAATGAGAGTTAATGTATATCTGACCATAGAACTAGGAGAAACCCTAGAATAAGTTAAAGGATCAATTCTGAGGAAAACCACAGACAGGTGAACCTGTAGGTTGTCTGGTCTGTATGATCGGTCGCACCTAGAGTGAGACCAGTCACAGATCCGGACACTCTCAAAAAGTGTCTCAGGGTTGTCCGGTATGATGTTCGGTCGAACAATATGCCACACTGGACATGCAATCGGACAATGTTTGAAATGATTGTTTGCAAGTCTGGACAATGAATCCGATCATTATAAAATTATCAAAACTTCAACTAACTTAATCTTATTGATTGTCTAAAATTCATAATCAACCAAAGTTACTTTCAAGGTATTAAGAAGAGTCAACATCACTCAACAGGTGAGGGACAAGACTCCAAACTAATTGGCTAATAACAAACTACTTGCTTGTTGTTGATATGCTGTGTTTGTATATATAAAATATCATATAATATCTGTTATTAACTGTTCATGCATATTTATTTATGTTATAATGTGATTAAGGATAGACATGTGTTTGTGTGTTGTTGATGTGTTGAGTGGAGAGAGGTTAGAGCCTCAAATCATTTACCATATTAATATCATTGTATCGTTGTTACCTTAGCGTGCTTAGTACGTTGCAGGGTATCAGGGGGAATGCTGGCAGTGTTGGTTGTAGCCTTACCATTAGACTCTAGCTCTATCTCTGTTTTGTATTGAAGGGTGCTGGGGTAAAGCCTTGGATACAATTTTGATGACATCTAGGATTGGTTAGTAACAAACCCAGTTTGTAAGCCCTCACTAGGAGAAGCATATATACTAGTATGGGGTAGGGTATCAGGGGGGTGCTGACGTTTTGGTTGTAGTCTACTGTTAGGCTCTAGCTCCATCTTTATCTTGTAGTGAGTGTTGTGGGACGACAATGGTTTTGGTTGGAGCCCACTCTCATGTATGGAGATGTGGTTGTAGTCTATCCTTACCCTAGCACATTGCAAACTTAACCAGACCCAATGATTGAAGGTTACATCAGGCATATTGTTTGTTGCATGTTTTGTTTCTCACTCAGCTAAGTTGTGAGTTCATCCCACGATATCATTTTCTTTTTAGTTTTTGATGATGCAAGTTACACTGTGGACGATTACGTTAAAGCGCCTTCGTTTGTAAGAGTAGCAGCGATGGATGTGCAGTTAGTGGAGAACGAGCATGACTTGTCATGCAAGTGCCACTACTGTGTCTATCTGTAGGATTCTATTTTATGTTTGGGTTTATAAGACTTGTAATGGATTGTTATTATTTTATGTTTTGGTCAACACTTGGATAATTGGAGTATTTACTTATTTATCACTTAGACATTTAGTTCATTATTTAATAAAGACTTCCACTGATATTTATATATTTTGATTATGGTTCAAATGTATGATTTGAATGTTAACACAGTTCTTTAGTGATCCTGACTTGAGCCGTTAGTTCATTGATGGTTCATTCACACTTCTGGTTCGATCAAAATTAGGATGTGACATTTAAGGGTATACCCTCATGGGGGTGGGAGAAATTTTCCCTTTTTTTTTCTCTCTTTCTCCTCTCACCAAGCTCTCTCTTACAATATTTTTGTAATTCTTTATTTTTCTTTATTTTGTGTGTCTGTGTCCTCCAATAGTCTTTCAACTCTTGGAGGACCTTCTAACTGACCTTTAGTGTTCATACATCAAAAGCCAATATGAAAGGGTGATCCGCAACATTGGTAACCCTAGCCGACGATATTCTTGAAAAGCAAATTCACGGAGTTGCTCGACAGTATTCTAGAAAAGAAAATCATTATAAGCTATGCACCCTGTTGCATGGTGATTAATGTTAATGTGAGGAAATTAAGTCATAGATTTGTTAAAATTAGAAAAAAAAAAAAAAAAAAAAAAAAAAAAAAAAAAAAAAAATTTTTTAAAACAAATTTATAAAAAAATTAAAAAAAAAAAAAAAAAAAAAAATTTTTTTTTTAAAAAAAAAAAAAAAAAAAAAAAAAATATTTTTTTTTTATTTTTTTTTTTTTTTTTTTTAAATATTTAAAAAATTAAAAAAAAAAAAAAAAAAAAAAAAATTTTTATTTTTAATTTTTTTTTTTAAAAAAATAAAAAAAAAAAAAAAAAAAAAAAAAAAAAAAAAAAAAAAAAAAAAAAAAAAAAAAAAAAAAAAAAAATAAAAAAAAAAAAAAAAAAAAAAAAAAAAAAAAAAAAAAAAAAAAAAAAAAAAAAAAAAAAAAAAAAAAAAAAAAAAAAAAAAAAAAAAAATATATAAAAAAAAAAAAAAAAAAAAAAAAAAAAAAAAAAAAAAATAAAAAAATTTTTCACAAAAAAAACAAAAAAAAAAAAAAAAAAAAAACACACAACCTACTCCCCCCCACAAAAAAAAAAATAAAAAATTAAAATAAATTATTTTATTTTAAAAAAAAAAAAAAAAAAAAAAAAAAAAAAAAAAAAAAAAAAAAAAAAAAAAAACACAAAACCAACCCACATTTTTCAAAAATTTTTTAATAAAAAAACCAAAAAAAAAAACACAACACTCCCTCTTTTCCCCCATATAAAAAAAAAACAAAAAAAAAAAATAAAAATTAAAATAAAATTTTATTTTTTTTTTATTTTTTTTTTTTTTTTTTTTTTTTTTTTTTTTTTTTTTATTTTTTTTATTTTAAATTAAAAAAAAAAAAAAAAAAAAAAAAAAAAAAAAAAAAACAAAAAAAAAAAAAAAAAAAAAAAAAAAAAAAAAAAAAAAAAAAAAAAAAAAAAAAAAAAAAAAAAAAAAAAAAAAAAAAAAAAAAAAAAAAAAAAAAAAAAAAAAAAAAAAAAAAAATAAATAAAATAAAATTATTAAAGTTAATTTTAAAAAATTATTTAAATTTATTTTTTTTTATTTATTAAAAAAAAATATATAAAAAAAAAAAAAAATAAAAAAAAAAAAAAAAATTTTTATAAAAAAAAAAAAAATTATTTTTAAAAAATATTTTTTTTAAAAAAAAAATTATAAAAAAAAAAAAAAAAAAAAAAAAAAAAAAAAAAAAAAAAAAAAAAAAATTTAAAAAAATAAAAAAAAAATTTTATTAAAAAAAAATATTTTTTTTAATTTGGAGTGATGTGGAATAAGGGGGTAATAATTTTAAAAAATATTTATAATTTTTTTTTTTTATTATTTTTTACTTCCAACACCCACAAGATTATGTTATTGCACTCCTGAATGTTATCTCCAGCATACTTATTAATTTACCGGTCTACAAGAAAGGGAAGATCTTGGAAGCGATGAAACTGATTCGTTGTGTAGTGGTCTAAAGAAAGACAGTTGGTGACGGAACTGGGAAGGATGGAAGAAAGAAATGATGGGGGAAAACTGTAAAAAGAAGACGAATTCTGAGAGTAAAACATTGTTTTGGGTACATATTAAAAATACTGAAGCTCTTTGTCTTTTTTTTTTCTTTTTTTTTGGTATTTTTGTTATTGCAAATATGGAATGAATAGATTGATAAAATAAAATCCAAAAAAAGAATAATTTATTAATGGGCCCCACATTTTAGCATTTTTTTTATTTACTATTTACTTGAAAGGTGACTCGTTCCCAAGAATGGTTAGGTTTCTAATCTCATTAGCTCAACCCAATCCTGTGTTTAGAATGTATTCCTAACAATTATGTAACTTCATTGAAACTTTGAAAGCTGTCCGTAAGATGTGAGTCCCATATGGTGTGTTGGATGGTCGTCGGGCGGCCAATGGGCGATTCTAAGAGTTTAGGGTGATTGTTTTCTACCTCCTCAATAAACCCAGTCCGATAACAAATCGACACCGGACTAACCCGTTAGTTATTGTGTCCAGTGCAGTCCACCCCAGCCCGAATTCTTAATAGACATGTTTTGGGCTGGGCTTATAAAATCCAACATCGGTTCAGTCCGGACCGAAATCGATCTAGACCGGCCCGTTGACACCCTTAGTTACGAATGAATTCCATTACCGTCCTATATAAAGTAATCCCGACAGTACCTAACCGTCATAGGATGTTATTTTTACCAACGGTTTATTATTACTGTCGTTAGAATTATTTCTTTTTTTTAAAAAAAAATTAACCAAAAAGTTTCTCCCATAACAAAAATTCGTATTGATATTTCCAGTAAATATCCACTTCAACACACCAAATACATCATATGTACCATAAGCATATATGCAAACTTCAGATAAAACAAAAGCATAAAAGGATTAGCTTGGACCAAGACACAGGATAGAAGTTCAAGCAAATTTAGAGGCATCAATTATTTTTTTCGGTATACTCTTTTAAGAATATTGTGATTCTAGAGGCTAATAATATTAAGTTATACCAAAGAGACAACAACAAATGAATGCATTCTGCAATGGAAAACGTGCTTCACTTGAGAAAAAACAATGCATCGACTCGTTATACGCAAGATATTGCAATTTGGGTGATAGATGCAAGGCTGTGTTTGGAATGTATTTGTAGAATGCATTCCTAAAATAGGATGGGAAAGAGTTAAATGATGAGATATTTTTGTTCTGGGTTCCAAATGTAGAAAGGATAAAAGAGTACATTCCAGAATAGACTATGTTCTCTTTAACATATTCCATGATTCAAGAAAGTTAATGCATTCCAAACATTGTTTTTGTCAATTGTCATCACAGAATATGTTCTTGACAGTAGAATGCATTCCAAGAATGTATACTAAACACAATCTTAGGCTACTTTTGCTATGCATCCTCCTAATGAAAAATACATATTCCTAACGTAGAATGAGAATGGTTAGAGAGCAAGACATTTTCATTCTATGCTTAAAAATGACGAATGGGCTAAAGAGGGCATTCTATAATGGACTTTATTCTCTAACCCATTCCATAATCCATGAACCAGAATGCATATTAAACATTGGTTTTGTCTCCCCTAAGTTGTTAGGTTTTTTATTCTAGATCCCAAAGTCAATTGTTTATCATCTCGAGCATGTATCAAAACATTGTTTAAGTCAGCAAGTATATATTCAAAATATAAAATTGGTTATTCCGCGAACCTATTTAATCAATTATTAATTAAAGCATAGCAAAGGGTCAACACTTCCCAACCATTAATGAGAAATACATGTGGACCAATTGCACCAAGATGCAAGAGTCTAGATATAGCCTTAGGGTTTGGATCGTCTTCTATCACTAGAGTTCCTCCAGCCATGATCCTGCGATTGAAGTCACTTAACGCACATATGATATGTGCGCCAGATGAATTCCAACAATTGGATTATAGTTGGAGGGTCTGGACAATAGAAGAAGATCTTTTTCCCACCCTTTAGGATTGCTAGTCTAAAGAATGGATTATTAATATTTTCATTAATCCAACAAAACCTCAATTTCATTCCATTACATCTTGGATAAGGAATCCAAATGGATTGCCAATTCTAGCAAATTTCGGATCCGTGTCCTCATTCAAAAAATTGGGTGTTTCTTTTTTCAGATGAGTTTTAGCCAATTCTGGCATAAACAAAATTGGAATCAGACTCTGCTTCTTTAAACTATGATTACAACATCATATCTCCCATCTGTCTCACTGGTTGGAGTCATATGATAAAAACATCTAACTGTCAGGAATTTTGGACTGCCAAAAGGATAACGAAAAATATACAATACATTGTAGATCATATGATTAAATTATAGGCTCAACTTTGACTTATTTTTTCCTTCTTTCCGTTCAATGTTTTGAATTGATCCATTTGCACACCATCTCCAACTTTTTTTGGGGGTTGGGGGAATTTCTTTCACGCGAATGTTATATGTAATCAATTAAGGGAGTTCATCGATATGTTTCTAATTAAATTGTTTGATTCCTATTCGATTGCAATTACTAGAGGCCAAGACCATAACTGACCAATTACTAAACGACCCTTGGATAATTGGTCGATGGGTCTCCATTCTTTATTTAATTTCAAAAATAAATCTCAATAATTTGTCAATAAATAAAAAGAAAATCTTGTCATGACCAAGATTGGTATTAAAAAAAATCTGATTCTCAAAATTTAACTGATTCTCAAAACTATTTCTACAAAATAATAAAAATTTAACTGATTTTTTTCCTAATTTTATTAGTAATTTGGTTAGGAACCGGCAGTCTAACATAAGTAAGCAAATTTTACATGATGGGTTCTGTTTGTTTTAACGTAATTAAAATTTTATATGTAACATTTTATATGTTAAAATAAACCAAAATTACAAAATTAGTGGAAACTGCAAGCATGAGCATGAGGAGGCCGAAGGTCTCAGCCCAAGTGTAATTACACAACCTTGACTTTCAATTACAAAATTTTCTAATATTTGTTTCTACTTCTCTGTTCCTTAAAGATCACATCTTACTTTTGGAAACAAACATTGAAAAAATTTAAACATGTAAAATTTTCATCTAAAATTTAACCTCCAAAAAAACGATCTGATAAAAAAATTTATGAAAAATTCACGTAAACTAAGTAATTAACATTACCCCCAAAAAAAATTACAACCAAACAAACAAGGTCTTGAGTATTTTCCATTGTACAATGTAGAATAATGTATTCTTTTTTATGGAGGCTCTGTTTGTTTTGACATCAAATTTTACTTGTAATATTTTATATATAAAAGGAAAAATTTCTGCTACCCCCCATAATAGTTTCAAAACATCACCTACCACCCATACGTTTCAAAAAACATCAAATGCACCCAAGTAACGCGGAAGTGACGGAAATGAGTGATAGACCGTTTTACCCTTTATGTTTTTAATTGAAATTTTTAAAATTAACAAAATCCTTAAAATAACCCGGTCATTTCGGTTAAATAAAAAGTCCAATCTTCTTACGGTTGGACTCTCCTCTCCTACGAACCGCACCTCATCGGACCAAGTCCATGCGGAACCACCGGCCGAGGCGGCGGCTGGCTGCCGCAGATCAACCCGATCGTCGTCCGAGGAACGAATCGAGAGCCTCCGCATTAAGGCGACTAAGAGAAACGTACGGGAGAGAAGGATCATAAGAGACGGCATCGACGAAGAAGATCGATCACCGATTCCATCGCCGAACCACGAAGATTGGAGTGCTTGCAAAGGGTTTCGTGAGCCATTATTGACGAATTATATGTTTTATCCTTTTAAAAGGACCTGTGGCTTTATCTAGAGGAAGAGGGAAGAGGAAAGAGACGAAGATTTTGGACTTGATCCTACTAAGATTTTGACAGATTTTGTAAAAGTAAAACATCTTCAAATTCCAGAGAGCATCCTCTTGCCAAGTGTGATAACGATAATAGGTTACAACCACGATTATCGCGGTGACGAGTGGAAGATTTTATGTATTTGAGATGTTGGACAGGGAACAAGATTCAAGTAATCGGAATCACGAAGCATCAAACAAACAAAAGAAGTGGAATCACGGGGGTCGCCCTCCGCGGTTCCAATTCGATCCGGATCCTTTCCGGCGCCGCAGGCGCACTCTTCCAACACCGTTGGATCACACTCACGCATTTTTCTCGCCCGGTGAGAGAGATCCAAATATCTTTCTAATATGGATAGATCACGAATTCCACCAACAAAAAGAGAAAAATTGATTAGACGGACAAAAAAAAAAAAAATGGCCATGTTCTTCATTTCGTCTTGTCGGTGCCATTGGATCAATACTGGACGCCGCTAATGATTGAAGAAGATTTGTCGCCGTCGGTGGAGAGGAGAGGGACTATCGAACGATTCGTTTTCTTTCCTCTGATTTCTTCCGTTGGACTCGGGCTTAGGTTTAGGTTGAGTTCTCATTTTTTTTTTTTTTTTTTTTTGCTAAGAGGGTAAAAATGTTTTTTGACTTATCTAGTAGGGTATTCTAGTCTATTTCAAAATCTTTTTTGATGACATAAGCAACTAACGAGATTGGTTTAACGGAAATGGACATATTTGATTAATGGTGGTAAATGTTTGGGTGGTAATTGATGTTTTTTGAAACGTATGGGTGGTAGGTGATGTTTTGAAACTATAATAGGGGGTAGCAGAAAATTATTCTATATAAAAATGTTTTTCAATGTTTGTTTCCAATAGTGGTAAAAGAAAGACTCACTTCTTTTTCCCTCCTCATTAAATATCATTATACTTTACATTTTGGAAACAAACATTAAAAATAAAATTACATGTAAGATTTTACGGCAAAACAAACAACTAGAAGAATAAATTTATTCATTATCATTAATAGACTAACAAAACAGAGATGAATAGACTAACAAAACAGAGACAAAGCTCTACGGTTGCATGTTCAGATTCTCCCAATACTTTTTCTCCCATAACTCCACCTGATGTATTGAATTTGATTTTCTCCTCAGAAAGGCTTGGAGAGATGAAGGATCAAAGGGGGGTGGCATGCTACATGGGTTTGTTTCCTTAGTAGCCTTCACCCTGGAATCCATCATGAACTCCTTCTCCAATCCTTCAACAGGGCAAGCCATTACCTCTGGACAGAGCTCGGTGGCTTGTTCAGGTATGGTGGGTTTATGTTTGAAAAGCTTCCCGTATTCATTCAGCAGATGAAACATGTAATCATACACATAATCCATCTTCAACTCATTTTGTATGAATTCACTGGCTGCTTTTCCGATTTCCTGTGCCTGGAATGTCCTCCAAGGTTTGAGAATAACGAAAATAAAAAAATAAAGGGAATAGTGAAAAGATTTCAAAATTCAAACCTTTTTTTTGTGTTTGTTGCCCCAATCGACAGCAAACTTAATAGATCTGCACTTATCATCGTCCCTTATCGGCCAGTAGTGATGAATTGGTTGTAGACTTCTCGTAAAAAAATCATAATACCGAGGTTTTACTACTAATGTCACAGAGTTGCAGGCTAAAATGTATTTCTCACTAACCGACCATGCCGACCCTTCAATGTATATCTTGTATCTGTATATGAGATTCCAAATAGGATTTCGTTGATCTTTAATCCTTGAAATTTCCCAAAATAACAACTAGTTTGTATTATTACCTGTGAGTGCATTGCCTTGATAAATCTGATTGCTCGAAGCCTTTCTGAGATTCACTGATCCAATCCTGAAAATAAACAAATTATAAAATCACCATTTTACAGAACTTGGAAGACCTGAAAGTTGAGGAGGAGGAAGAAGGTGTTACCTGCCTATAGAGTCGAGCATTCCAATCATGTTTATCAGAGGAATTGCATTTCATGAGGTCTTGCCTTGTCAAAGCCACATCTGGGTTTCCCTTCCAATAAGCATAAGGTTCCCTGTCCTTCCATTTTGTCCTATCATTTCCTTGTTTCAACTTCTTCAACAGATATTCCCATGGCTTTACGTTGACCTCAGGCCTGCATCAGAAGACAATTTGAGATTGAATGGTCATGAAAAGGGAAGATCAAAACAGAGAAAGAAATAAATGGAGGAAATCAAGAGCTTAATTTATTACCAACCCCAGAAAGACCAATCAGGGAAAACAATATCCAAGGTCCTGTTGTCCCCACAGTAACGAAACAATGGTGGAGGAGTAGTGGCATTGGGCCCCCGATAATTTCGAGCATGGATGACAGGCCAGTCGACGCAATCGAACATCAGCTCAAGATCCGGCAACCTCCCAGGATACCTGTTCAACAGTTGCAAGATCCCCCACAGTGTGAACATGTCTCTGGTCTGGAACGATTTCAGAAAAGTCTCCAAGTAAGCTCTACCATTCAAGATCACCAGCCTAAAATTAGCAGTCTTTCTGGCTCCCTCCACCATCTCCTTCGTAATCCCTGTTTCCTTCCACGGCCGTAGATCTTCATGGATCCACCGGAAATAATCAGGGCACACTGGGCTCGCTTGGTCATCCTCTGCTCCCTGAAACGTCTTTGGGAAACTTGCAGGGCAGCTTCGAGTCTGGTTTCCAGCGGAGCAGTTGAATGAGATTTCTACTCTCTGAGGGTGTTCATGGATTATCACTTCTTTCTCATTCGAAACACCTCTAATGGACTGCAAAAGATAAACGACAATTGGTAAGTGTGGATGGTGACTGGTGAGTGATACTGAGATGGGGATTTGGTAGGGACTACCATTGCCTCACGGATGGTGGGATACAGAACACAGTAACAGTCTTGACAGAGAAGAAAGAACATTCCAAGCAAGCAACCCCCAAAAAAGGAAATAGTTAAAATTCTTACCCTTTCCCGGAGGAGAAGGATCGGGAAAGAAAACAGAATAATCATTAGATTCAGGAGCCGAAAAATCAGAGATTTGTTAGGGAACTTACAACATCGATCCAGCGGACAGATACAAAGGCGCCAATCAAAAGAACGCTGGCGAAGAGCACAGTGGTTCTTGCAGGTCCCTTCTTTAATGGCAGGTTTAACATCTCTGGAAAATGATTACAGAACCCCAGATCCGTACCAGAACGTGTCCTGTTGCTATCTCTCCAAATTCCCGATTCCCGATTCCCGATTCACCTCAATTTTCTGAGTCGACAAAGCACGAGAGCATTTCGCAGAACTCTCCACATTTTGTTACCATGAGCTCTTTTGAAGAAATACAGTAACAGTAAAGCTCCAATCGCTGAAACTTGAAACTGAGGTTGACTTACAGCTTGTCTGCCTCTTCAATTTTGATTTTTGTGAAGCTCATCTGCTGGCTAAGATTCTACCCAGATGAAAGCTTCCATCAAACCAAACATAAATCATCAGACAATTTAAGAGGAAAACAGAAAGGGGAAGGAGGGAGAGATGATTCAATGTTGTTTTCTTCCAAGGAAATTTGAAGCTGAAAATTAAACAGATATCAAATGAAGTCCCTGGATCAGTTCTAAGAAGAAAAATCAGAACCAGCTTTTTTCACAGTAAATGTCTTCAATCAGAACAATACAACTGTAGCAGAATACCACCCCATCGCTCTCGTGATGGTCGGTGAACGTTTGACGAGTGGCAATGAATGAATGACGAGTTAGAGAATTGACTCGGGTATTGATCGCGGGTTAGGTGATTGAAGAGGATCCAGGTTTCTTGAATAGTAGCCGACCAAAACCCTAGAAAGAAATTTCTAGCAGGTATTGACTTTTAATAGCCACGTGTATGGAGAAGAGTAACGCTGGTCTATGGTTGTTAGAGGCCATATGACAATCATCTGGTCCCGATCCATAAATGTCGGTCGAGAGTAATTTTAGTGGTTCCATACTTTTTGGACTAGGATAGTACGTGTTTGGTAACATTTTTTTTTAATCAATTCCAGATAAAAGCATAGCTTGTTGATTGCAAGTCAAAGCTTAGCTTGTTGAAGGAGAGAAATTCCTTAAATATTTTTATTAAAAAAATCATTATCTCATTTTTGTCATTATTGTTGGATTTGATTAAATTCATTTACGGGCCTTCAGCATTTCAATGGAATCTTACAACAGTATGATTATGGTATTCTCAAGGTACCTCATTTCATCATCCACCATATTGAAGAACACACCATATGTTTTTCCTCAAGAACCCTACTCCCTATTGTTTGCTTCTCTTCTCACATTTTTTTATAATACTTTTTTCTCATCTCAAAAATGATTAAAATAGTGAGACATGATCCACACTCCCAAAGGACGGTGTGGTCACCTTTTCACTCTCTTTTTTCTTTATTTATGCATCTCCGATCTCACATCCTTTTTTCTTTTGATCAAGACAAGAGGAAGTCATTGTCGTCACTAGGGGTGCAAGTTTTATCCTGACAATCCGAATCCACCCAAACTCGTCTTGAACCCTGGCAGGGTTAAACCTGGCCCAAACCCTGATAGGGTTGGGTTAGGATTCAAATTTTGATCAATCTTGGCAGGATTGGGTTGGGTTAGAGTTGACTCCCTGGATTGAGCCAACCCAGACTGACCCTATATATATATATATATATATATATATATATATATATATATATATATATTTGTGTTTGTTATATCGTTAAGTTATAATTGTTATATATATGTTATTTGACAATTTATTGTATGTTTATGGGTCAATCAAGGTCATTCCAACCCTAAATCAGGGTTAACCCAACCCAATCCGGCCCTGTCAGGGTCAATCATGGTAGGTTAAGGTTAGACCCAACCCTGTCAGAGTCAAGGTTAGAGTTGTATATTTTCTGACCCTGACAGGGTTGGACTCGGTTAGGGTTAAGTTTAAATAGCCAAGGTTAGGATTAGGGTTTTGAAAAACCCAGCCCAACCCGACCCTATTGCAGCCCTAGTCGTCACCCCTCAAGGAGGATTCATTAAGATTAATACTGATGCTGGTCACATTCTGGACTCTTCTGTTGGTTGTATTGGCTTCATTTTTCGGAATCTTAATCGAGCAGCCTCTGGTACCCTGCCATTCAACTCGGCTAAAGGTTGGTGAAGCCTTAGTTATTAGAGTAGCTCAACTTTCTACTCCGGAGGAAGGATAAACGAATCTATTGATTGAATCTTGCAGCAAAGAAGTGATAAATCATCTAGCCAATCCAAGCCTGCCTGATGATCTTCAGATTCCACCCATTATTGATGATATTGTCTACCTTGCCTTCTGTTGTGTGATTTGTGTCTTAAACTCAATTTCAAAGGAAGCAAATGTAATTGTTCACTCCTTTGTGAAAGGTTTTGACATCAATAGAGATGATCAACTAGCCTATTTTATCTCTTTGGTTTCATGGCTTTGTATAAATTAAACCTTGGCATTTACCCTTTTCAGGTTCTCAATAAAATTTCTCTCTCTCTCTCTCTCTCTATATATATATATATATATATATCATTTGCCATTACCAAAAGTATATAATGATTGCTGACCCTCCCATCACTTCAAGCTCAAGTATTATGTTGCCCATAGAATAGAACATACTCATGTATATATGGGCCCGGGCCTGATGAAAGTTAGCAGGATCAGGGCAATGTATAAAAGTAAAAATTGCCAAGCCTTCCTGAATTACCCATATATCTGTGATCAACCACTGTTATACAGAGCATGATCCTTATTATAATTGGGATACTCTTATTGACATCGGCTGTGTTGTTTATCAATAAAAAAAAATAAAAAAAAATCGGCTGTGTTCGGTGAGTGTCAGATTTGCATAAAATCCAACCACTCTCTCAGATTCAAATACCAATAATACTCCCTGTATTTGGCCGAATCAAGGCAAAAAAAAGGAATCAATGGCAAATGAACTGCTGGTTGTTTGGGGAGAGAGAAACAATGAAGTGGGTGAATTACTTACCTAAATAAAAATGAAGTGGGAGAATTGGTGGCCCTCAAAGGTTACAGAATCAGAGTGTGTTGCTAGCTATTCTCACGGCATATCCCCAGTTTTCATGGGTAATTAGGAACAAGACAGTATCATCGTGTTCATCGTTGCATCAGATTTCCTGCAAATCATATTATCATGACCCATAATAATAAAGCCTTATTGCTTTTGTTTTCCTGAGACAATGGAAATGGGAAGAAACTGGAAAGGTAGTTTTGGTGGGCACAGGGTTTTCGAAAGTTCACACTTTCCCAATCCACGCGTGAGCTTTGTCTCTCGACTCTCCCCCTTTCAAATTTCAAAACCCAATGCTCCTCGGCTCCTCCGCTCCTCCTATTCTTCTTAAATCCCATTCTGAATATTCCAAGAGGATAAGAGCTTCTTTATCTTCCCTTATATCTATAGCTCTATTTATACAATCAGACCCATTTTCATTTTTCACTCTCTTCCAAAACCAAACAATGTCGGTAAGATTTTCCCTCTTTTGATTGATTCTTGGTGGCAAGTATTTGTTGGGTTTTGTTTTAGACTGACCCTTCTTTCTCTCTCTCTCTCTCTCTCTCTCTCTCTCTCTCTCTCTCTCTCTCTCTCTATTGAATGTGGATATGGCAGATTGTGGAGGTGAGAGTTCCAAACCTTGACTGCGAAGGTTGTGCTGCAAAGATAAAGAAAGCTCTGTTCAAGCTTGATGGTACATTCCATAAAGAATATATAAACTATTTTTTGCCTTACTCAAGTGAAGATTAACAGTATGATTTACATATTTTTTTGGTCTTCTAAATAAATAAGATTTGATGTATGCGATTTGTAGGAGTTGAAGAGGTAGAAGCAGAGATAGAGACACAGAAAATAACAGTGAGAGGGTATGGAGTGGAGGAGAAGAAGGTACTCAAAGCAGTAAGACGAGCAGGGAAAAGTGCAGAGCCATGGCCATTTCCGGGTTACTCCCATTACACCTCATTTTACAAGTACCCAACCCACATTGTGAATCATTACTATGAATCCGCTAATAACGGAGCCAATGCTAGTGTTCATACATTCTTCAACACCCCGTCTACCTATTCAATGGCGGTCGCTTCCGATGAAGCTGTAGCTTCCCTTTTCAGTGATGAAAACCCCCATGCTTGCACCATTATGTGATCACCTCTTTTCTCTCTCTCTCTCTCTCTGTCTCTCTCTTTCCCCTGAGGCGATTATTTTTGAGTTATATGTTTATGCAGAGATTCCTTAATCTATTTTTATATGTACTCTGTTCCTTTTTGTCATATGCACTCTCTTTCTTTTTGTTTTGGTAGTCAATATTTACTCTGTTTTGATGGAGAGAGAGAGAGAGAGAGAGAGAGAGAGAGAGAGAGAGAGAATCTTCTCCAGCAGCTGTGCTTAGAGTAATGGTAGCTTGGGTTTATTTCAGTGAATGATAGGATTATATACATATATTGGGAACAATTAGTACCATTAAATCTATACCCTTACATCATTTTGGGAAAAAAATCTCTCCATGGACCCACATGTATGTATAGGCTCTGTCAGGGGACCTATTTTATTTTTTTTTTTTTTTTTTTTTTTTTTTTTTTTTTTTTTTTTGATGATGATGATGATGAAAGGTGTTTATCTTAAATACAAATCAACATATTGTTATATGAGAAATTAAAGCTTTGGAAAAATATGAAAAACCTTTTACTGAAAACAATTAGTCAGTTGAAAATAGAGGGGAAGATGCCATTCGTTGATAAATTAAGTTTTTCTACCAAACAAAAAAATTTAATTTGTTTTCAAAGACTAAAATATGGTTAATATACATCATATATGATTGTTCTAAAGAAAAGGGCATTCGAGTGCACAAGACCCTTGCTACTATAGGGTATGGCGAGGAGCAATAGCTTACTAGCTTTACACTCGCAACACAGAGAAGTTGTTTTATGTTTCAAACTCGTGATCATTAGATTGTAATATGATAGCTTTATCGTTCTCTGACATCATTCAATTCACTCAAGATATCTGCAATTAACTAGATTTTTAATCCTAAATTAGCAATTTCCTTTTCCTTCGTATTGAAATTTTCCTTGAATCACTACATTAAATCACTTATAATTCCTTGTCCAAAAGAATATCACTTATTTGGAGCTGAGGAGTTGAGCAAGATATTATTGTGTGGAATAATCAAAATTGTTAACATCTACTTTTTTATGTATGCTAATGTTAACATGTACTATATTAATTTATTTATTTTTTATTTTGTAAGAATATTTATAATTATTTATAAAAATATTTCCACTCGTATTCAACCACTGAAATTTAAGGCAACAAATTTAACCATCAGCATGGTGATGCAGTGATGCACAACAACCAAAAGACACCCATTTGCATGTTAGCATCATTCAATGCCATCAAATTAATGGGCTCATCGGAGCATGAATTCCATAATCATATCAACTTTCCCTCGTCTCCCTTCGCATTAAACCTAAGGCAAAAGTTTTTCTGGTCGGTAGACCAAGTAAGTGACACCATGATCTACTTCCTAGTGCACTTGATCTGGCATCATTCCTACCCCCCTCTGATGAGTTTTCGGTTTTGCACCTGTCCTCACCACCGTCAAATGATTTCTCTAGTTTTCAGATCAGAGAACCTTATCCACAACCCTCAACTTTTGTAAGAAATTAAAAATAAAAATAGAAGAAGAAGAAGAAGAAGAAGAGGAGTAAATTATAGGTATCTCTTTTGTAGTTTCTCTTAAACCCAAATACATCCCAAACCTTTCAAACTATTATGGGTATCTCCCCTAAAATCCAAAAAAATTACAAAAAACATCCATTCCGTTAGTGATTTTCTATTAAATGATGACGTAATCTCAATTTTAAATGTTTAATGCCCAAAATACTCTCAATGAAGGAGTGAAATGACTATTGCCCTCCCTTCTCACTTCGCTCACTAACCAAAAGGAAAGAGGACTCGTTACCTGCATCTCACCGTAGCATATCTCACCAGAATCTTACTTATGACGTCAGATTTAACAACCTATTAGGGCCATTGCCAAATACAATGGATGGGATGAACTTGGAACAATTGCAAGTGGTTAACAACAAGCTTTCCAGTAAGATTTCAATGAGATATGCTACAGTGAGATGTAGGTCACGAGTCCTCTTTCCTTTTGGTTTGTGAGCAAAGTGAGAAGGGAGGGCAATAGAGTCACTTCACTCTTTCATTGAGTGTACTTTAGGCATTAAACATTTAAAACTGAGATTATGTCATCATTTAACCGAAGATCACTAAAGGAATGGGTTTTTTTGTAGTTTTATTTGGATTTTAGGGGAGGTACCTGTAATTGTTTGAAAAGTTTGGTGTGTACCTGGGTTTAAGAGAAACTATAGGGAAGATACCTATAATTTACTCCCAAAAAAAAAATACCCTCAAGAGTCAAGACTACAGCTCCTTGGATGGCTAGAATCCTAAAATAGGACTAAGGATGCAACTGGGTTAGGTTGGGCTGGGTTGCCTTTGAATGAACCTCAGCATGGCCCAGTGTCAATAATAATGTTTTTGCCAGTTTTGTTGTAAACTTACTTTTTTTGTTGTAAACAAGATTGGGCCAAGCAGAGTGGTCACAGCAAGGCCGAAACCTAGGCCCAGTTTGATCCTTCCTTGGACCTGAAAATCTCAGCCTTGGCTCAGTCCATGGGTTGAAAAACCCTATCCGACCCTGTCAGGTTCAGGGTGTGTTTGCACGGATTCAGGTCAAACTAATTCCTTAATTCTCATTTGAATGTCCAAAGAAATAATAATAAATAAAATCTCCTTTGGATTTCCCGCCGTGACCGGCACAATTTATGGCAACCAATATTGTGGACCACTCGTTATGGTTGAATGTCATTATAATTTATACAACATTATATATATGAATAGAGAATGGCTTAAAACACTAAGCTTGTATGTATACACCTCAGCAAGTAAACATGTACGTGTGGAAAAATAAAAAAATAAAAATAAAATTTTCAATAGGGTATCCAATCAAAATAAAATAAAATTTTCATTTGAATGGCCCACTCTAATCATGGACAACTTATGGCCACAAATGCACACTACCCGTCATGGTTGAATGGAATTATAATTTATACAGCTAGCAATGTATACAATTATATACAAATAGAGAATGGCTTAAAACCCTGAGCCACCAACTTGTCCACCTCAGCAGGTCAATGTGTATATGTGGAAAGAAGGGAAAGGCAGGAGATGAGACAGGTGTATCCAACTATGAATCAGTCCACTTTATAAACTTTTCGCCATGACACGCATGCATTTTACTCCAAAAAAAAAAAAAAAAAAAAAAAAAAATTGTTGGTACACATCAGCAAGTGTCACTCAGCACCATTGGACTGGGCCCCTTCGTGCCAAAACTCCAAAGTCGCACGTTTCCAGATCATCCGAAACAAAAGTAGGGCCTTCTTCAACCGTCCCACTGCAACTTGTTATGCCTTCAATCCTGTCACCTTTGATTATTAGATAAGGAGTAATCTACCTAAAACCTCTTGTATTTGTTAATTAATTTTCAATTATTTGTAATGCCTTAGAGGAGAGAGAGAGAGAGAGTGTGCCAGTGTGGATTTCAAAACATATTATATTAAAGGGCGTGAAAAAGAATCCCCACTCTAAGCATAGTCAAGGTCGATTTTTTTTATTTAATTTTGCAAGGATATACAAAACTTTATATAAATTATATTATGTTTTGTTACTCGATAATGCAAAGATCAAGTTGACCTAAACTAAGGGAGAAAAGTAGGGTGTCAGTGGGTCTCTTCGTTCAGGGCCTTTTCAGTTTTTATCCTTTGCACTCAAACTCAATTATGGTCTGATCAGAAAATTTCAGTTTCGAGTTTTTGTCAGACTAGTTTAATAGACGTTATCGGGACCGATTTTGGTTTGTTTTGGTTTTGATTTTTTATATGTATATTTAATAACAAGTTGGTTTAATAGTCTTTATCGGACTGGTTGAGTATCAGTAATTTACATTTATATTTAGTAAAAAGTTGGCTTAATGGGTTCTTATTAGTCCATTTCTGGACTAGTTTGGTTTCAATTTAAACCTATTACATCGATGAGGAATGGCACAAAATTCTATTATCCCTCTCATCTCAAATATCAAAACTACCCTCCGTGTATTGTGGTTTTATGATGGACCAATGAATATATGCTAAAAGGAATCAATGTCAATGGAACATTAACACTTGTCTGCGTTCAAGTAGAAAGACCATTTTATCACTACAAATTAATTTTCAATTTATCCCATGGTTTCTAATTCTTTAATCGTGGACCAAATCTCTTCCTTAGAACCAAGAGACACTGAGTAGGAACTAATAAACTACCTCAAAGTTGCCTGAATACATGAATTTTATTAATAATTATATATTATTATTATTTTATTTTTTTTGGTAAAAGATTATATATTAATTGATAGTAGAAGGAAGATTATAAAAGTTGGATGTTACTATGTTAATCTACCAAACAAGACATTAGGAACCGATTTAGTTCTGACACAAAATTATGAAATTACCACATATAAAACGTAGACGACCATTGTCAACACCATAATTTTAGTAATTGGTATTAGATAGATAACTATATAAAAGAAAATGAAAATATACAAAATTATGAAATTATCTCATGTAAACCTTAAAAAAACTGAAAGGTGGATTCTTCGTCCCAAACGACAGACTAAAAGATGTTGTCCTCCCAACACATAGTTATTTAAAAACAAATTGTTGAATTATTTTCTTCACTTAATCATGCATAAATCTGTTTCTGTTATGGACAATCGAAGCATAGGAAAATTTCAATCAAATATAAAATAAGTTTATAAAAAAAATAAGGAATAAGATCTCGTATAAAGCTGTGTATGTAAACAGTCATACTTTCAACTATCGGATAAGACAAGGAGGGAGAAGTGTAATCTTAATCATCAACACTATCCCTCCTCTCTTGAATGAAGGATTGATACCTTGATTATGTAACAATATTATGTATTTTAGAAAAATTTGAACTTCACTATTAGCATTGTGTATTAAAAAATGTACACCTATGATGCCTACTATCTTCCAAGACCTTTTTTTTTTTTTTTTTTTTGGCTTTCTCTAAATGAATTATTTTTAGATTTCTTAAGAGTGTTTTATTTTTTATTTATTTATTTTTATTTTTTTGGTAAAAAGGATGTTTAATTTGAGAGGAGGTAATGGAAACATCCAAAATGAAATAAACTCATAGAAGTTGAACCAATAACATTCCATTAAAAAGTTGTAATTTTCTTATCTCCCTTCATTTCTAACCAATCAGATCCTTGGATTTGTGCTATCATGACTAGTTAGGATGACGAAATTTTTTAACTTTGGGATGACAAAAAGAGTGGCTCCGACTTTGTAAACAATTGTTGTTTTATTCTAAATTAAATTATTGAGTTGGAAAAGAAAACAAATGGATAGAAAAAACTAATTAAATATCAACTGCACCTAGAAGTCAACTTTCAAAGTTCAAGCAGCAACAGTGGGTGCAAAAATTAGAAAGGATTGTTCTCATTTGGGTATCCAACAAAAAATAAAATAAATATAAAATAAAACTTTCGTTTGGATGTCCCACCCTAACCATGCACAACTTATGGCCACCAATGCCCACCACTCGTCATGGATGAATGGAATTATAATTTATACATGAGAATAGTGTATAACTATACATGAATAGAGAATAGTTCAAAACCTGAGCCACCAATGCATCCACCTCAGCAAGTCAATGTGTATATGTGGAAAGAAGGGAAAGGCAGTAGAGGAGACACTTGTATCCAACTATCTACCAATCCACTTTAAACACTTTTGTCATCCACACGCATGCATTTTACTCCCAAAAAAAAAAAAATTTGTGGTACACATCAGCATGTGTCTTTTAGCACATTGGGTTGAACCCTTCCTACCAAATCCCTTAAGTCAGACGTGTCCACATCATCCGAAACAAAAATAGGGTTTTCTTCAACCGTCCCACTGCAACTTGTTATGCCTTCTTTTTTTTTTGTAACAACTTATTATGCCCTCAATCTCTCAATCTTATCACCTTTGATTATTCGATAAGGAATAATCTACCTACAACCTCTAGTATTTTTTAATCAATTATCTGTAATGCTTTAGAGGAGAGAGAGTGTCAATGTAGATCTCACGGTTTACTATGTTAGAGGATATGAAAAGAATCCTCACTCTAGCATTATAAAGATCTTTTTCTTCTTTTTTATTTTCTTTTTTTTTGTGTGTGGGAGGTGACATCTTGTTGCAAGGACATATATAACATAGGTGTCAATGGGTCTATTCGTTCCAGGCTGATCCAGTTTAGATCCTTTGCACCCAAAATCAATTACGGTCCAATAAGAAAATTTCAGTTTCGAGTTTTTATCGGCTAGCTTAATAGGCTCTTATCGGGGTCTGATTTTGGGTTGGTTTCAGTTTTATATACGTAAATTTAGTAACAAGTTGGCTTAATAGGCATTATCAGGCAGGTGAAGATTTATTTTTATATGTATATTTAGCAAAAGGTTGGCTTAATGTGTTCTTATTATTCCTTTATTGGACTGGTTCGATTTCAATTGGAACCTATTAGATTGGTTTGGTTTGGATTTATCAATCAGTTTAGTCTGGTTTCAATATCCACCAAGACCCAATAAAGTTTGATTTTAATTCGATCCAAACCAAAACGGACTCGATCGATTTCAACTTTTAATTTAGACCCATTTTTAACAACCCTAGACAAAAGTTGACAAACTAAAAAAAAAAAAGGGGCAATCCACAATGTGGGTCTAATGATCTGGAAATTATATGTGATAGTTACTAGTTTTAGAATTTCCTCAAATACGCATTGTGTTTTAACTCGTTCACCTGAAATACCATCTCCCTTTCCGTTCTCTCATCTGCTCCGTTCAAGACAAAGGGGGCTAATGGGAAGATGGAAGAAGTAGAAGAGCAGAAACCATGTGGATCATAGCGAAGTCAAGATTCTGAAATTCAGAATCTCACAACTGAACTCAAGATTCTGAAATTCAGAATCGACCAATTCGAGAGCAGTAGAAGAAGAAGGAAAGAAGAAGAAGAAAGAATAGGAGGGGTAAATTTGTCTTTTACCTTTACTCTAAGGGTAATATTGTCCATGAAATAGTCCAATGTAGCTAACATCAGCATCTAATGGGAATCTTGTGACGGAGTGGACTTATTTGATTAGCACAACAAAGTATTTGGGACCTAGGTGATGTTTTCGCAATCTTGAGGGTGTAGATGATGTTAACAGTCTTTGATAGGGTGTACATGAAATTTTTTTCTAAAAAATATAAACCCATGATGTCTATTATCTTGCAAGATTTTTTTTTTTTTTTTTTTTTTGGGATTTTCTCTAAATGAATTTACTTCATTTTAGAATTTTCCATTTGAGAAAAGCAAATGGAAACTTCTATAAACCAATAACATTCCATTAAAAAATATATATAATTTTCTTATTTCGTTTCACTTGATCTAACCAATCAGATCTTTAGATTTGTGTTATCATGACTGTAATTAGGTAGACGAAATTTTTTGACATTGGGATGACGAAAAGTTTGGATCCCACTTTGCAAAAAGTTGTTGTCTTTCACGTAGAGCAAATAGCCAGGAACCTCTCGTTTGTATTTTGATTGAAAGAGAAACAATGGATCAGTTAGAACAAAACCTGGTTTCTTTTTCAATAAAAATACTTTTTCATGTACTGTTAAAAGGCCAGCAATTAATCTTATAAACTTTTACTATTTGTGGAACTAAAAAGAATTATATATTACAATATAGACAATCCATCAACATTAAAAACCACTAAATGAGCTATTGGTAATGATGTTATATACCATTTAGAACATTAATTAAGTTTGGTTTTGACAATTTTTTTATCTGTACTCTTCAGTAATTAATAAAATCTCCAATAAAACACAGAAACTTTTGTTTCTAGTAGTTGACTTCAATTTTCTTGATTAAAATTTTAGCCTAATAACCTAATGATGCCGAAGTAGGATTATGTAGAAAGCTCCCCTAATTACCTTTCCTAGTGCTGAACTACGGGTCTAAAATGATGAAAATCCATTTTTCATAAAAACACCTTATCATACAAAAAGTTGTAAATAATTTATTATTGATAGCTTATACCTATTTTAGCAGTGTATGAATAATAACATACAATTTATTTTCTGCCATCTTAATCAACTATTGATCTTCAGGTGCAGCAGTAGTTAAATATGGCTTCTGTGTCATCTTGCAATTCCAACCAGATTATTTTTGAATTCTTAATTGTGTTTTGTTACCACAAATATTGTAGCTTTTTGCCAAATGTATAATTTTGTGCAAGCTAAGCTATCTATTATTGAAAAGGAAAATACATTTCATCCTAAAGTTCCATTTCTTTTGACGTAAAATTTTAAGGAAATTTTCATCTACTACTCAAAAAGATTTTGACAAATTATTGATCATCCAAGTTTTTTAGAAAAATCACATACCACCCAAATTACACAAACGTTTATCAAAAAGATCCAAAAGCAACTAATAGAGTCGTTAGTTGTTGATGTCAGCCGTTAAAAAATACATAAATGACAATAATACCTTTATTTTTTTACCCTAACCCTCATTTTGAGTTTTTTTAGATTCCAAAATCTAAAAATATTAATGTTCCACCCAACCTTAACTTCGAACTGCCGATCTGACCTTCACTCTGCTACTCAGATGGCCGACAATGTTTATGTAGCCCGTTGGGGACGATGCCGTAGCACACAAAGTCATTTGTTCAATCACCGACGCTATTCATTTTCTTCCTTCACTCTGCTACTCCGAATGGTTTGTTCTAGTGATTCCTTCTCTTCCTTCAACTCATGTAGAAGACGATGATGAGATCGAAGGAAACTGGTAAGGAACTCTAACCTTATATAGAGTTCAGATTGAAGTTTCTTAGGGACTTGAGGTCAGAAACCCAAATACCGAATAATTACAAAAAAGGGTGTAAGACCCGCACTCCATAAACCCGATCTAAACCTTGATTTCATGTCGTAACAGGTCTTTCGATCATCACTGGACCAGACGGGACGAGCGGATGACAATCATGTACGAAATCGAACCAAACAGACCAACTAATTAAGTATGAATTTTATTCATACCGGTCGATGGTACCGGTCTATGGTACCGGTCGACCGGTATGGTCTGCGCAGCAGACTACCAAGATCCAGAATTGGATCTCTGCGGGTCCCATTTTTTTAATTCCGAATCCTAGGACTTTTTTAATCCTAAGAAGCTTCCTAAACCTAATTCCTAGCATATTTAAACCCCTTTAAACCTCCTGGAACCCTTCCATTGATCCTCACAAACCCTAGAGGGGAGAAGGAGATTGGAGAAGGAGAAGGAGCAAGGAAGAAGAAGGAAGAGCCGCCATTGTCGTTCGACGACGCACACCTTACGCCGATCGACGGTAAGTGTTTAAACCCTCCCTCTCACATTGTGACTCTAGGATGGTTGGGCTGCTTGGATCAATACCATGCAAAGCAGGTATTGACCTAAACCCTACTTTGCCGTCAAACCCTAATTTAGTCGTTAAACCCTAGATTCGAGTTCTAGGATGAATACCATCAAAACTAGGAATTGAATGGAGTTGGAAACAACTCTAACTCAATGCTCAGACCTAGATTGTGTAGGAGAAACCCTAGAATCAATAGAGAGTGATTGATGGCAGTCGAGAAACCGGATGTATGGTCTTCCGGAGACATACCGGTCGGCCATACCGATTGCACCCCATGCGACCAGTACCTCTCGGGGAGTGGCCTGTGGGGACAGGCTGACCATACCAGTCGCAGGTTTTCCCACAGTGCTGCGATCGGTACATGCGACTAGTCAGCTCTGTAAGTGTATTTTTGTAACCTCGTTGGTTTCCAACCAACGTAAACCCTAAGAAACTATTCTAATTGAACCCTGATATCATGCAGGACTTTGTGATAGCACGTTTGGGTCTTGCGACGTGGAGCAAGCTATCAAACGAGCGTCATGTAAGGGAATCGGACCTAAACCCTAATAATTAACGGACAGTAAACCGTTGCTAATAACCTTGAATCTTTGGTATGATGTTTGTGCATTCTCACATGTCATCTGTTATTTTCAGTTATTATATTTGTTCATGCATATTCCATATGCTAAGATGTGATTGTTAGGCATGTGATTATTTTCGTTAGTGTGTGGAATGGGAAGGGCCTGGGGTCTGGGATCATTCCTCACACTAGCACCTTTTCGTAGTATTCTATATTACCATGCTTGGTGCGGGTAGGGCATCAGGGGGAGGTCGTGGCACTGTGGTCTTCGGCCTGACCACCACGCTCTAGCTCTATCTCTATGCCGTAGGGAGTTATGTTGGGATAGAGTCTACTTGCGTATTGTTCTGTCTTAGTATGCTTGGTGCGAGTAGGGCATCAGGGGGAGGTCGTGGCACTGTGCTCTCCGGCCTGGCCACCACGCTCTAGCTCTATCTCTATGCCATAGGGAGCTGTACTGGGATAGAGCCTACAGTGATGACATATAGGATTGGTTAGTTGCGAGCCCAGTTTGCAAGCCTTAGCCAGTAGGGACTTATGTATTGGTATGGGTAGAGCATCAGGGGAGGTAGTGGATGTCTTAGCTCTATCTCTATTCCATGATGAGTGCATGTGGGTCGACAGCGGTGTGATCTACTATGCGATGCTACACACTCGTGTATAGAGGTGCGGTGGCCGCCAACCCTTTCTATAACACATTGCAAACTTAAATCAGACCACAGCATAAATGATTGTTACTCATGCATATATTATTGATACACTGTCTGATTGTCTTACTGAGCTAAGTTGTGAGTTCACCCTTTGTATATACATTGTTTTTAGATATTGATGCAGGTTACAAGGTGGACGATTATATGAACGTTCCGTCGTATGGAGGTGTTGCTGCTCTGGACGTACAGGCAGGAGAGGACGAGCATGACGCTTCATGCGAGTGCCCTTTCTACGTGTACTTTTGATTTGATTTTATTTGTTTCAATTATTTTTAAAGTGATGTAAAGATATTTAATTACTTTTGGAATTTGGATAATTGAATACTTATTTAAATTTATCAATAGAATACTCAGTTCATTTATTTAAAGACTTTCGCTGTATTTATTATATTCTGATTGTGGTTATGTGCAATGGTTTGTATGAGTGGACACGATCTTATTGAGATCCTGGTGTGAACCGTTGGTTCAGTGACGGTTCACTCACACTATTCTGGTTGGTTCAGAATTGGGGTGTGACAAAGGGAGTAGGGATTGTCCTCCGGGTAGTGGGTTGAGTAGAATCTGTAGCAGAGCGAAAAGAAAACCACCACAATTGAATGAAGCAGACCCATCTCCACCATCACCAAAAAACACACTCCTCGCACCTTCCTAAAATGACCAAAAAGCCCCCAAAACCCTATTCCTCTGGTGACCAATTTTCCCTAATCCTACCTCACCATCACCATGAACAACAACAATCCAAAGCTTAGACATGGAAGCTTCAAGCTGACGAAGAGTTCTAGGGAACACAACAAACAAGACCGCATAATTGATTTCCCTAAGCGATTTGCAACCTTCATGGAGGTTCTCATCGATGATTTTCTCCACCAGATTCCTCATGATTTCGTACTTATGAGAACTGACAGGGATCTCATTCATGAGCAATAGAAACTGCGAAAGAGCTCTACTGATCCTAGAATCTTTGGGAGAAATGGATCGAGGTTGAGTAGCACTAGATGTTACGAGAACATCAGAGGATTTGAAAGCAGAGGATTTGAAAACAGAGTAATCGAAAGATGATGTTGTCGTGAGTAGGAAAGTGAAGAGACGAATGAAGAAGAGAAAAGTACAAACAAGGAGAGAATGAATCATTTGGAGGATACCGTATTTCTCTGATAAGTTTGGAATTGATTCTTCTGCACCGGTAAATACATAGGTTGTTGTCTTCCGTATTAATTTTTACATTGATTAACATTTTTAGGTTTAAAATGATAAGGGTATAAATGTCTACACACAATTTCAATTATTTCCCGTCAGTTAATAGACTAACGTTTGGATAATTTGGGTCGTAGATGATTTTTTTTTTAAAACTTGAGTGGTAGGTAATTTGTCGAAAGCTTTTTAGGTGGTAGGTGAAAATTTTCCAAAATTTTACCGTGAAAATTTTATATGTAAAAAAAATTCAATGTTTGTTTCCAATAGGTAAAAAAAGATGAAGTTTTTTTTCCCTCTTCCTTACATATTAATATATTTTACCTCTTGAAAACAAATATTGAAAAAAGAAATTACATATAATGTTGCATATAAGATTTTACCTATAAAATGTTATATGTAAAAGTTTACATATAAAATGTTACATGTAAAATTTTACGTCAAAATAAACAGAACACATAAATGAAATATATAGATGCATGTGTTATGGAGAAGAGCCAAACAATGAAAGTATTTCCTACAAAAGGTTGCGGTAAGTGGGAACAGTATTTCTTGTTAAACCAAGAAGTTAATTAAAGGCTTTATTTGATAATGTTCTTTTGAAGTTTTTCTATTCTTTTTGAATAATATTTTGTACAAATATCTGAAGCATTTTGTTATTGTGCTTTTCAAAAATGTTTCGTTTTTTTTTTCTTTTATTCAAAATACTTTTACTCAATGTTGGAAAATTGTTTTTTCTTTATATACAGAAATCATTTTTAGAAATAGAAACATAAAAAAAATGCATTTTAAAAGAACATAATGGCAATCAAATGTAGCTTAAATGACCAAAAACTACAGCAAACCTCAGGAAATCTGAAATCAAATGTCAACATAAATCCTTTTTTTTTTTTTTTTGACATATTTATGAGTGTTCCAGTTGAAAATCGAACCGTTCTTCTGGAAACAAAATGGGTCTGCTTTCACAAAAAACAAAGCACAAAAGTTTGGGTTGTGCAATCCTAGTGCCACTCCGATGTCAAAGTCAATTTCAAGTACAAACAAATAAGAAGCTCAATATTAGAATAAGAGCCCTTAATATGAATACGGATGTAAAGACAATTAAATGCAACAAGTAGGATCATTTTACTTTTGGAACCTTTTGTATTTATATAATGTGGCATCTGGTGCTGTAAAGTCAGGTTTGCCCTTGAACTGATTGACTTGACAGCTGATTACATTGGATCTGCTATCCATTACATCCATACAAAGTTAGGAACCCTAGTGCCTCTCAATGTTTATCTCGTTGTACAATCAATTGTATAGTTTTAGAATGGATGCGATTTAAGGGATGACGAGTCTGAGTATCTTGAAATCCCGTGGTTTGCGGCGCTCAGCGGCTAAGTAGGCCGAGCTTCTCTTAACTCTGAGTAATGTGGGCCTTAAATCCTAACTGGACCGAACGCTACGAAATTCCAAGACTTGCAAGGCTTGGACACGGTACAAATTGAGCCTTCTTGGTGGCCCTGCTATGGATCTCGGCTACTGACTGGGGCAGATCGTGCTGATGACTTATGCTATGTCACATGTCAGTTTTTTATTGGTGAAGTACATAATGCCTATAACAATGGTGTCCGGATATATCCTATATTGATTCTTGCCACATTTGTGGGAATTTCAGTCTTCGGATCAGAACATGGCCTAGATCGGATCCAATACCATTTTTCTAAATTCTTTTGCAGCATGTGCCAATCATCCAAAGAAATCGGATAGCAGGTTAACAAAATAAAATAAATAAATAAATAAATAAATCGTTTTAAATATTCCAGTATAAAAAAACTTATCCAGATGGGAAAACTATGATCCGAATAGACATCCCACAAGACGAGTGTATCAGGTACTGGTTTGGTGTCAATCTTTTAAAACCTGCACAATTTCATAACCTTAACTGGCTCTGCGCTTAGATATATATAACATCGGAGTAACTGGATTACATTTGCTGAGTCTGCCCGGACAAGACAGCCACAGGTTGCTATCCCACCGAGCCGCCCCCGTTTGCAATTAACTTAAAGATAAACATTTGATTATAAACCATGAGGGATGTGAAGGCATTTAAAGGGTAGGTCATTTGCTCAATTATGGTCTACTAAGAAAATTTCGGGTTAGTTTAATAGGCTCTTATTGGGGTCCGATTTTGGTTTGGTTTCAGTTTTTTATATGTATATTTAGTAACAAGTTAGCTTAATAGGCATTATCAGGCTAGTGAAGTTTCGGTTTCTATATGTATATTTAGTAATAAATTGGCTTAATAGGCATTATCAAGCTAGTGAAATTTCAGTTTCTATATATATATTTAGTAGAAGTTTGGCTTAATGGATTCTTATTAGTCCATTACTAGACTGGTTTGGTTTCGATTTGAACCTATTAGATTGGTTGGGTTTGGATTTATCAATTAGCTTAATCTGATTTCGATTTTCACCAAGACCCAATAAGGTTTGATTTCGATTTGATCCGAACCTAAATAAACTCGTTCGATTTCAACTTTTAATTTAGACCCAATTTTGACCCCCCTAGACAAAAGTTGACAAACTAAAAAAAATTAAAAGGGCAATCCACAATGTGGGTCTAATGACCTGAAAATTATATGTGTTAGTTAAGTTATTCGAAGCAGATAATTTAACTTTGGTACATATCATAAATAAATAAAAAACAACAATTAATATAAAAATAAATCCGACACGTAAAACAGTGAAGTTACATAAATTTGGAATTCAGATTCTCCCCCCATATGTGAACTTATCACCATATACCTAATCTTTTTTTAAAAAAACAATTTAAAAAAATCTATTTTTAGAAGAAAAACATACAATTGTATGAGGATGATGATAAAGTCACTTGAAACGTTCTTGTTAGATTTAGGGACTAAATAACAGAAAGTGGAAATAGTAGAATGGCAATTGTGGTCATTAACCAAAGATTAAACAGGCTGGATGTTACCATATGTTAGCATCAATCAAACAAGATATTAGGAACATATAGCAGTATTTTTGTTCTGATACAAAATTACAAAATTACCCAATGTAAACTATGATGTACGTAAACCATTACTGTCTTCTCCAAAGTTTTAGCATTCGGTATTAGATCGTTAACTATTTAAAAGAAAACAAAGAGATACAGAATAGCAAAATTATTCTATGTAAACCTTAAAAATTACTGAAAGGTTGATCTTCGCCCAAAAATGAATTATTTCCCTTACTTAATCATGCATGAATCTGTTTCTTTTTCATGGACAATTGAAGCATAGGAAAATGACAAAGAAATAAAAATCTTCCAACCATCGGATGGCATAAGAAGGAAGAAGAGTAATCTCAAAACTACCCCTCCTCCATTGAATGAAGGATTGATATTTTGACCGAATAACATTGTGTGTTAATGTACACACATGATGTCTATTATATAGCAAGACTTTTTTTTCCCTCTGTTTTTTTTTTTTTTTTTTGTAGGAGGGGGCACTAAAAAATTATAATTTTCTTATTTCATTTCACTTGATCTAACCAATCAGATCTTTAGATTTGTGTTATCATGACTCTAGCTAGTTAGGATGACGAAATTTTTTGACATTGGGATGACGGAAAGTTTGGATCCCACTTTGTAAACAGTTATTGTCTCTCCCGTAGAGCAAATAGCCAGGAACCTCTCATTAGTATTTTGATTGAAAGAGAAACAATTGGGTTAGAATAAAATCTGGTTTCTTTTTCAAGTACTGTTAGAAGGCAGCAATAAATCTTCTAAATTTTTACTATTTTTGGAACTAAAAAGAATTATATATTACAATATAGATAATCCATCAAACATTGAACACCACTAAATGAGTTATTGGTAATGATGTTATATCCCATTGAACATTTATTAAGCTTGGTTTTGACAATTTTCGAACTTTACTTTGCAGTAATTAATAAAATCACCAATAAAACACACAAATTTTTGTTTCCAGTAGTTGACTTTAATTTTCTTGATTAAAATTTTAGCCTATTAACCTAATGATTCCGAAGTAGAATTATGTAGAAAGCACCCCTAATCACCTTTCCTAGTGCTGAACTACGGGTCTAAACGAATGAAAAGCCATTTTTCATAAAAACACCTTATCATACAAAAAGTTGTAAATAATTTATTATTGATAGCTTATACCTATTTTAGCAGTGTATGAATAATAATAACATACAATTTATTTCTGCCATCTTAATCAACTGTTGATCTTCAGGTGCAGCATTAGCTAAATATGGCTTCTGTGTCATCTTGCAATTCCAACCAGATTACTTTTGAATTCTCAGTTGTGTTTTACAACAAATATTGTAGCTTTTTGCCAAATGTATACTTTTTTGCAAACTAAGCTATCTATTATTGAGAAGGAAAATACATTTTATCAGAAGGTTCTTTTTCTTTTAATGTAAAATTTTTAACCGTGAAAATTTTTTGTGTAACATTTTATATGTAAAAACAATTTTTAATGTTGGTTTTCAAAAGATAAAAAAAAAAGACGAAGTTCTTTTTCCCTCTTCCTTATAGATCATTATATTTTATCTCTTGGAAACAAACATTGAAAAAAAAAATTACATATAAAATATTGCATATGAAATTTACATATAATATACTACATGTAACATTGAAAAAAAAATTACATATAAAATATTGCATATAAAAATTTACATATAATATATTACATGTAAAATTTTACGTCAAAATAAATGGAAATTAAACGAAATATGTAGATACGTGTGTTATGGAGAAGAACCAAACAATGGAAATATTTCCTATAAAAGGTTATGGTAATTAGTGGGAACAGTATCTCTTATTAAACCAAGAAGCTAGTTAATTAAAGGCTTCATTTGATAATGTTCTTTTGAAGTATTCATGTTTTTTTACAATAATATTTTGTATAGATATCAGAAGCATTTTTGTTATTATGCTTTTCAAACATGTTTCTCTTTTTCTTCTTTTTTTTTTTATTCAAAAATACTTTTATTCAATGTTGGCAATTTTTTTTTTTTTACCATCAGAATCATTTTTTGAAGTTGAAACATAGAAAAAAAATGCTTTTTAAAAGATGCAGCCAAATGTGGAAATGACCAAAAACTACAGCAACACCTCAGGAATTTTGAAGTCAAACGTCTAACATCAATCCTTTTTTTTTTTTTTTTTGGGGGGGGGGAAGAAGCAAGATGGGTCTTCTTTTAAAGAAACAAGGCACAAGTGGTCGGGTTGTAGAATCTTAGGGCCACTCCAATGCCAAAGTCAATTTCAAATACAAACAAATAGAAAGCTCAATATTAGAATAAGAGCCCCCAGTATGAGTAGAGCTATAGAGAGAGTTAAATGCAAAAAGTAGGATCATTTTACCTTCGGGATTTGGTGAATTTATATAATGTAGCATCTGGTGGTGTAAAGTTAGGTTCTCCCTTGAACAAATTGACTTGACAGCTGGTTATGTTGGATCTGCTATCCATTACATCCATGCAAGGTTAGAACCCGAGGGTTTTGCGTGATGTGTTGGGTGCTAGTATTTATCTTGTTGTACAATCAATTTTGCAGTTTGTGTATGGAGAGGACTCAAGGGATGACGAGTCTGAGTATCTTTAAATCCTGTAGCTTGCAGAGTTCGACTGCTGACTAGGCCAAGCTTCTTGTAACTCCGATTTATGCGGGGCTTAGATGCTAATTGGACTGAACGCTACGAAGGTCCGAGACTTGCAAAGCTCGGACTCTGTACAAATTGGGCCTTCTTGGTGGCCCTCTATATATGGAACTCGGTTGCTGATTAGGCCAGATCCTAGTGATGATGTGTGGTCTGCTATGTGTCAGTTTTTTATTGATGGGATACATAATACCCATAACAATGGCTATCCGGATCTGTTGATTCGCATCTATCCAATATTGAATCTTGCCACATTAGTGGGAATTTCGGTCTTCGGATCAGAACTTGGCCTAGATCGGATTCAATACCATTATTTAAAATTCTTATGCAGCATATGTCAATCATCCAAGGAAATCGGTTAGCAGGTTAAGAAAATAAATAAATAAATCGTTTTAAATATTCCAATATAAAAAACTTCTCCAGATGGGAAAACTATGATCTGAATAGACATCCCACAAGACGAGTGTATCAGGTACTGGTTTGGTGTCAATCTTATGAGACCTGCATTATTTCATAACCTTAACCGGCTCTCTGCGCTTAGATATATATATATAACATTGTTGTAACTGGATTACATTTGCTGAGTCTGCCCCGACAAGACAGCCACAGGTTGCTATCCCACTGAGCCGCCCCCGTTTGCAATTAACTTAAAGATAAACATTTGATTATAAACCGTGAGTGATGTGAAGGCATTTAAGGGATAAGGTTTGATGAGATATAAAAATGAGACAAGTTAAAACAGTGTAATACTCTTCTTCCTCATGACATCAACTTCTCTGAATATTTAAAGCTGTCTTTAACGAAGGCTTATGACACCTTCTTCTTCTTATTTCTGCTTTAATTCTGCACACAATTGTTTAACCTTTCATATAAACCCTTGGAAATGGGGTGTGCCAAAAGATAATAGAGAATATATAAAATAATCTCCCACTTCTGGTTTTTGGTGTA
Source organism: Protea cynaroides (assembly GCA_028583415.1). Classification (NCBI taxonomy): domain Eukaryota; kingdom Viridiplantae; phylum Streptophyta; class Magnoliopsida; order Proteales; family Proteaceae; genus Protea; species Protea cynaroides. Next base: position 93,145,900 of record CM053275.1, on the reverse strand, counting down.
CCACTTTCTTAATTAACAATTATCATGGCAGCATCTGCCTCATCATCAGACTATAAAACAAACACCAAACCCTGATCACTTAATTACAAAGCATTGAGATACTACCATCACAGTCAAGATTCTCAAACTACTTCTAATTCACCCATTAAAGGTCTGAATCTCTCTTCATCTTAATGCAAACTTTCTTTCTCATGGGAAAGGTTTACCCTCAACAATCTCCTTCTTCTTCTTCTAGTACTACTACTGGTTCTCCTTCAAGAAGAGAAACTTTCACAATATGGATGAAATCGCTTGTTCTGCATGGTAATGGTTGCACGGTCTATAATTCAAGCGGTGAGATTGTCTACCGTATTGACAACTACCATGAAAAGGGCAGAGATGAAGTTGATCTCATGGATTTCCAAGGCAATCTCCTCTTTACTATACGTCGAAAGGTACAACTTTGTAACAAATTTCTTTCATTTCATTGCAAGTTAGGTGATTGCCCTGGAAAATGAACTGAATTGGGTTTTTTCTTACAACTTGTGCAGAAATTACCACTATTTGGGTGTTGGGAGGGCTACAGATCAAATAAGGAGAAGCCATGGTTTCAAGTTAAAAAACTCAGTAGGCGGAGTTTAAAGGGAAAGTCATCCTATAAAGTTATTGTAGGGTGTGATAAAGCTCAACAAAGTTTCTACACGATAGAATTAATTACAGGCAAGTCAGCTGGGTACAGGATATTGCAGAATGACTCAGGAAACCTTGTTGCAGAGGTTAGTTTCTCTTCTGCAACACTTTCCATTACTGTGGAATAAGCTTCAAAGTCTAGTAATGTTTTGTATTAATCTTGAATTTCTGTGGTTTTTTTTCAATAACCAGGTAAAGCAGAAGCAATCATCTTCGGGAGTTTCATTGGGAAATGATGTATTAAACTTGGTAGTGGAGCCAAACGTTGATCACTCCCTTGTCATGGGTATTGTTACTGTGTATGGCCTAATCAGTAACAAATTGTGATTCTTGAATGAAGATAGGAACTTGGAGGGTTCGGTAGAAAGATGCAGATCCCGATGAAGGGGCTCCCCAAACAGATCTTTTTGAGATAATATGTACATGTTTTGGCAAGTGAAGATGTTTTTTTCTTTCTTTATTGTTTTTGGTTTTTAATAGGAGCTAGACAGCTTTGCCTTGAGTGCAAGCTTCCCGGCTTTAGTGAAAGGCAAAGCTCATGAAACAGGAGCGAGTTTAGACGTGTAAAGTGTATTATTGTTTAGTACTCTAGTCCTTTGGGGGAATGTGGAGCTAGCAATTATGTGAAAAAAAACCTCGTTTCAGGTTCATGAAACCTTGATCTGCATACTAAAATGATTGAGAAATTACAATGTTCAAATACCATTCATGCCAGTGCATGGTCGATCACCCTCCCCCCCCCTCCTTCTTTTTTTTTTCTTTCGGATAAATACATATTTTATTAAATTAGAAAAGAGAACACAAGAAAACTGATTCCCCCAAACAAAAAAGAGAGGGAAAAAGGCAAAAACAATCAATAAAGAACTACAACAGGGTCTCATATTCAAAGGAAAGCAACCCACTCAAAAACAACAAGAAGAATAAAACCACACCCCACAGACCAAGGGAATTTATTATATATGTTACATCGAGATCCCATCTGGAAATAAGATGAACAAGACACTGGACCCTTGAAAACCAAAGCTTTATTCTAGTTCTGGATCTTCAGGCGAAGGAGAAACTTCCGATGTTATGCTCATCTCATGTTACTGTGGTGAGCCCTAATTTAATTTTTACGTCTAGACTTTTTCTTTTTTTTTTTTTTTTTTTTTTTGGTCTGGTAACGAAACCTTAAAATATTTACTCAAATAATGAAATATATTCTTCTTATATCATCTCAAGTTCTAAAATAAACCAACCAGCCTCCATTTATCTTGAACCATGCATGCTCAACCACCTTGTTGTTGGTCATGTGTTGTCATTGTTGGTAATTTGGCTGATGTGGCAGTATGGATGAGTTTACAGTCAGAGAAATGAGGAGAGAGAACGTCAGTGCAGAAAGAGAATGTCTGTGCAAGTGGCAATGGTGTCAGTGCAGTGACAAATATGATATGGCAAGCATTGCATTGAAGAGAGAGAAAGAAGAGAGAGAATAAAGAGATAGAATGAAGAGAGAGAGAAATAAGAAAGAGAATGAGGAGAGAGAAAGAAGAGAGAGGAAGTGGAGAGAGAAGGACGTTGTGGGTGGGACCCATGGGTGAGGTGGCCAGGCCACTTGGCAACCGAGACCGCAAGGCAGCCGAGGCCACATGGAAACCGAAGCCGCAAAGCAGCCGGGGCCCCATGGCAGCCCAGGCAGCAACAAGCAAGCCTGCACAGCCATGGCATGCCCCGCAGGTTGTACGCCCACAAGCCAGCAGGCCCGCAAGCCCGTGCACATATGGCATGGCATGGCCTTGGGCGCCCCCTGCAAACATGCACACCACATGTTAGACAAGAGTTGCCTCCTCTCGGTATGTTGGTGCATCTCAGAGTTTTCTTATAAAAATTTCAGTTACAGACGGTATTTGAGAAGTAGTTTAGGGGTGTTTTTGGTAAGAAAAAAGAAAAAATTCAAGATCTGCGGCTTAGATGAAGCCGTGTAGTCCAAATTCCGATCCAGCAATTCAAGATTAGGTGGGCTACTGTGTATGTCAATGGACGTTCCAAGATGCTTGCGCGAGGCTTCTTATTGGTAGAGCGCAAGATAATTTTATGGCCTTCGTTGTATGGAGTTGTGGCTATTATTAGGTGTGGCGCGTCTATGGTGTGACGGTGCGACAGATGCAGATCAGAAGGCCCTAAATGATCCCGATTATACTCGACGCGATCTGATAAAATCCGACGGCGGAAGCCTAATCCCGCCATTTTTGCGAGATCCAATGGCTATCGTTGGAGATTCCCTCTCTAACCAACAAGAACTCGACAACGTGATCTGATGGGTCTACTGATATAGAGTTTCTGTGTTGCTCACGTATGGTACGTCAGTGCAAAAGATCCACATCCTACGGACAATCTTTTGTCCTATCTTTGTCCAATGTGATTAATTAACCTGATCGGACGGCTGAAAGTCAATCTCGCTTTATACTGACAAATCCTGTGATGGTTATTAGAGATTCCACGATCATCCAATCATAACTCGACAGTGCTGTTAGTGTGGGCAGTGATACGGTGTTGCGATGGTGCATGATTTATGCTAAAAAGATGCCTTTTGAACTATTTTGATTGGCCTAGACTGTAATGGCCTTATCTCGGCCATTGGAGCTCTAAATCGGTCCGTTCAAGTTGTTGTATACTCGTTTTTGAATGGACTATCGTCTGAGAAAGGTTTTGGGGACGTTGGAATAAGAAAACTCTCTGGTTTTGGGTGAAAACTCTTCTTGGAGGCTTCTTGGTGTGGTTTTAATGTGTTAATCTAATCACCTTGCTTCCATGAATGTGTTGAAGCTCTAATGAGAGAACTTGAGTGCTGGATATGGTTATCAGCCATTAAAAGAGAGGTTTGAAACTTCTATGGAGAGTTGAGAGAAGTGTGAAGAAAAAAAAGTTCGGGTTTTGGGGGAAAACCCTCCCTTGAAGGTGTTTGGTGTGTTCTTCGTGTTTAAATCTCATCACCTTACTTCTATAGGTTTATTAGATCTCCATTGATTAGTGTTGGATGCTCGAAAATTGTTGTGAGCCATTAATGGAGTTAATGTGAGCAGAGAGAGGAAGAAGAACCTCTGTTCTTGGGGGGAATCCTTGAATGAGTGTGGTTGTCAGTGTTTAATGTATTTCTGTGTTCACTATTACTCCATGGATGTATTGAGGCCATGTCGAATAGAGGAGAGGTTTCTTGAAGGTATGTTGTGCTTCAATGAAGAGTGAAGCTGAGTGTTAACCATTAATGAAAGAGGTGTGAACTTGGTTGTAGAGAAAGAGAGTGGAAGAGGGCAAGGGAGTCTCATTATGACTGTTTACACTTAAAGACTTGTGTTTCTCACTGTAGAGAGAAACTTAATGATTCCAGTGGCCTTTAGAGCTGTGTTAGGCTTCATAGAGACATCCTAGAGTCTTCTCAGAGTACCAGAAAATGTTAGACAAGGGTTGTAAACTTCCTAACCTTGTACGAGTAGCATTGTTTATTTCTTATACTCAGTTATATGCTAGTTGTAGGTGATAAATAATGAATACCTAACTAGCCTATGTTAAAATTGTAAGGGCATTGATATAAGCCCAAAGTTATATTGCTTGCTTCCCGTGGGTGCAGGTTAAGCGTAGTGTGTGCAGCTTGTGCTGAACACTGGTACTAGATATCTGAATTATAGGCACATTGTGCCCTCTCAATTTTATGTTAGGTAAACTGGGTGTATGTACTCCCTACTGTGTAGATAGCTAAAAGAAGTGTATTGATTATATACGAAACCCATAGGGAATTACTTCGTGGATTAACCATCACACATCGTGTTGGTGAACCATGTATATCTCTGTGTTGTAGATGTTTTGTAATTGTGCTTATCTGTATATTGTAAAATACGTGGGATAGCCTGCAGGATGGGTATACACAACATAGTAAACCTGGCCACTCTGTGATAGTGAGGTGGTTGTGCATACGAATGTGTATGTGATTGAGTTTCTGTTACAGTGTAGTTATAAGACCCGCACGCCACGAATCCGGTCTAACCTTACGTTCTTGTATCATGATCGGTCTTCCCATCATAATTAGCTCAAGTAAACCAATTGTATGAAGAAACCACAAGATGAGGTAAGCAACAAATCAAATTTTGTTGGTGTGGTTGACTATTTAAGTTTATGTGGAAGCAACCAGTCAAAACAAAAAACTAATAAATTTTGGATGTATTTGACATTTTTTAGGGGTACGATAGCACGTATGGTCGACCATATTGAGACCGTACAACGTATGGTCGACTGTTTTGAAAACGTATGGTCGACGGATTATGCCACCGCACGATTGACCGTATGAACCTAGAATCTACTCTGTGTTTAGAAAACTTTCTTAATTTGAGGGGGCTCTTTCCTAATTGAAATAGGCCTCTATATGGAGGTTTTTCTCTATATAAAGGACGTCCCTTAGCCTCTCTCACTCTTTTAGAACCCAAATTGAAACTCTAAATCTAAAAGAGAAAGAGAGAGAGGAAGAGAAGGAGAAGGAGATTTGAAGAAGAAGGCTGAGAGGAAGGTTTTGCAGAGAAGAGTTCTATCTCTCTACAGCAAGCTTAAGGTATGGACTACTTGACCCTGTAGCGTAGATCAGATAGAATAGATTCTTTTCAAATTGATATATGGAACCTAATACAATGATTCGATTATAGATTTTCTATGAGAAACCATAAAGAGTAGGGTAGGGATAATTGATAAGGATAAACTGTGATTAAAGGCCATAGGATGATTTTAGGATGATTCTCATTGATGAGCCAAGAGGAGGAACTCATATGAGAAGTAAAAATTAACCTGATTACGTATGGTTGCAGCTATGGTCGACCATAGGATGACCAGAGTATCGACCATAGCCATTTGGGAAGAATTCAGGAAACGTATGGTCACAGGTACAGTCGCATATAGTGCGACCATAGGGTATTGATCATACATTGTACGGTGGCATATATTGTGACCATAGGATCGACCATAGGGTATCGACCATACGATAACATCAAGTATATTTTGAGACCAGATATGATTTTTTACTATCGTAACTTTGTACACTTGAACCCTTACTTAAATACATTAATTGTTTAGGTTCCCAATAGATTCAAAGTAACTTTCAAAGCTTAGGAGAGGAACAAACATCAATCAAATGTGAGGGAACAAGATCTAAACTAATTGGCTAATAACAAGCTATTTTATTTTATTGTGTCCAATGCAATGATTGATTGTAATGTGCATCTCACATGTCATGCAATATTTCTGTTATTACTGCTCATGCATATTTATATTCTGTCCATTTATAACATGATGATGATGATGCTAGGAATAGGCATGTGATTGTGTGTGTGTGGTTAGTATGTTAGATGTCAATGGAGCATCAGGGGGAGGACGTGGCATTATGGTTCAGCCTGGTCATCAAACTTTAGCTATATATTTACTCAAGTTTTTCCCACTGACATAGTCGTATCACCATTACCTTAGGAGAACTATTAGGTCGTAGGGCATCAGGGGAGGTGGTCTCGGACCGTTTGGTCTTTGACTCTGCCAGGGTGCCTTAGTTCTATCTCTATGGACGTATTAAGGGATGCTGGGGTGAGGCCTTGGATACACTGGATGACATTTAGAATTGATTAGTTGCAAGCCTAGTTTGCAAGCTCTCGCCAATAGGAACTTACGTGTTGGTATTGGTAGGGCATCAGGAGAAGTGTTGGCGGTGTGTGATCCGGATACTTTAGCTCTATCTCTATTCCATGGTGGGTGCATGTGAGACGATAATGGTGTTTGATCCATTGGATGGATTCACACACTCGTGTATAGAGGTGCGGGGGTCACTAAACCTTTCTATAGCATATTGCAAACTTTAAAACCAGACCAAAGATATGAATTGAATGCATGCATATATTTGTTGTATTGTTTTGTTTTCTCACTGAGCTCAAGTTGGAGAACTGACCCTCGCGCGCGTAATTCTTTTTAGTTTCTAATGTTGCAGGTATTACTGTCGAAGATTACATCGATGCGCCAACATATGAACATGTGGCGGCTATAAATGTGCAAGTTGTAGAGGACGAATATGACTCGTCAAGCGAGTGTTTCAACTTTGTTTACGCTTGGTGGTTAACTTTCGTATTTTGATACATGTAATTGATATTAATTATGTTTTGGTTATTTGGAGATAACTGGACTATTAAATCATTTATTATATAGATCTCAGTTCATTATTAATAAAACTTTCGTTATTTAATTATTATCTCTGATTATTATCGTGGATTGTGTTTTGGTTTAACCGGGTGAGAACAGCCTATACGAGATCTTGGTTTGAACTGTTAGTTCTTATGACGATTCATCACACCACTAGTTAGTCCAAAATTGAGGTGTGACAGTAGTTGTCGTCAGTAAGTGAGGTGTCAGCTCAGGACAGCATTTGCCTTCAAAGAATTACCCCCCCTCTCCCCCCTCAGTGTCAACTTATGATCAACACTTGTTTGACCCGACATTCATCTTGTAGCCTAAACATCATGCTTACATCTAAAGAATTGAAGCCAAAACAAAACCCAGTTAGCTCTAGGGACTCATGCTGGTCGAGACCTTTATGTAAGGGACCTATCTTCTACTCCAAATATATGTTTTTATTCAATTAATTTAATCATCTCTTTTCAACTTATTAAGTTGGTCGGAAGTACACATGGATATGCTTCTTCTTTTTTTTATCAGTACGCATGTGTATGCTTGCTGAGTCGTATTGCTTTCTTCCTGAAGGACCAATGGAATATTGGCAGCATGCAAAGCCAAGTTGGACAATGGATCAGGTTCTTTCAGGAAGGCTTCTTTTTTATCTGTCCAACCTAACTACCTAACGAATAGCCTAATAATCCTGTAGAGATTGATTTAACCATCAACCATCAAATTAAATATAAAATAGAGAGGTGCTAAAATTCCACCCATAGATTGGCAATTGGTGAAAATATATGGAAGAGAATCCATTATTAATGGAGATTTCCCGTTCTTGATCCTGGATAGGCTGACAGCTAAATGTTGAAAAATACCCAGACGGTAATTCAGGAAATGGGTCCATCTCTAAATCATTTATACGAGTTTACAAAATTAGCCACTGATGCGCAAGATCCGTGGAAGACCCACAAACGGTTTACATCCCTCATCCATTCCCTTCCTTTTTTTCTTTTTTTTTTTAGGCACATTTAATCCCTTCTTTGAAAACTATAGAATTCAGACCTTCTAAATCCTCTGAACTCTTACTTACCCAAAAAAAAAAAAATCCTCTGAACTCTTTGATTTGTAAACCTTTTTTTGATGGGCTAGCACCTCAGGAACCATGGTTTAAAAGTTGATCATAGATACTGAACCATCGTTACTCCTCTTTCTTAGGGTGTCTTAGCTTGTGGATTTGAGGATTTGTTATTGTTAGAACGAGATCTAGTTTCCATACTTTCCAACAGCTTCATGTGGAGATACTCTGTCACATTCTGGTCTTCTAACCGGTGTCCCCATATGTAAAAATGCGGCAGAGAACAATAGCTGTACTTGAAGTAAAATCTATTAAGAAGCTAGCGAAAAACAAAATCATACTAACATTTAGAAATAATCTGTATGCCAAGAACTTCTAAGCTTAATCAAAATTAATAATTCTGAAATGGTATCAAGTACCATGCCTGAACTTTGAAGGAGTAACTAAATCCAAATCCCTATACAACAGGAAAAGAAGACTAAATGAAACCATATCATTTATTAAATTTGGTGACTTCCCAAGCTATATCTGAGCGGTTCAGTTTAATTGTAAAGGAAATACGTGGGAGAGGGAAGTGAATTTTTTCAAACCTAAAATGAAATTTTTTTTATAATCAATACCTAATATGATTATATAAATTACTTAAATTTTACTTCATTTTCCTTTAATTTCCTTTACAACCAATCAAAACTAGCATGGTCGATTTCAAATTCCAATTTATACAGATTCAAGATTCAAAACAAAACCATGCCTACATCAGGTTCAAAATGTAACCTTGTGAATGAGCTGAGGATGCTCTCTTATAGAGGGGTCTGTGCTCATCAAAATTTGGAGTTTTTTAAAGTGATTTTACAAGTTGACTAGCTGATCTTACGATAATTGTTTTAAAAAGTTTTAAAATTTTCTTTTTATATGACTTCCAAAATGTCTGAGATGATTTTTCTTTGTCTCTAGAAGCTCAACTCTTGACAAAATTTTCCACTTTCAAAAAAGTATTTGATGTAATATGTTACTCAGGAGGGGATCGTCGAAGGAACAGAATTCAAAAGAGGATTTTTGTGGGTGGTTAGATAAAAACGAGAGTATTATGAAAACTTCAAATACAGAAAGAGTGAAAGGCTTTGCACCTTTTTAAAGATAAGATGTTCCAAACCATACCCTCCTTAACTAAAGAACAGACTTCCATGTTAGTTTTATGTATACAATATAATGGAGAACACTATAATTCTAAAAAGGTTCACCTTATAAGCTTTGAGGATGAAAAACAAATGGGTGATGTTAGACTTGGAAACAGCCTGACTGATCTCATTGCTAGAGAGAGAGAGAAGTGAATTTTTCTTTAAAATTACAATCCAATATTTAGATGAATGTTCGAGAAGGTAATAAGGTACTTTTTTTATATAAAAAAAATGTTAAACCACTTTTATCGTTTCAAGTTAATTGAATTGTACAGATGGTCAATCACTATATTGGTTAGTGATATACCAATTCAGTGCAGACACTCATGAGGTTATGGTTCGATCCAAAATTTGGACTAACATGATTTTGGGATGACGAAAAATTTTGACCATACTTAATAAAAAATTATTATCTTTCAAATAAACCAAATAACGGATAGAGACTTGTATTATTTGGGTAGAAAGGCAAACAATGGAATTGAACAAAAAAAAACTCATGTCATTTTCAATAAAAAATACTTTTCCAACTGTTAATGAAAGGGCACATTAATAAAGTTTCTAATTTTTTATAATTTTTTGGACTAAAAATAATTATATATTGTATTATTGGCATCTAAGCCAATAGCTGACAATTCATGAACATTGAACACCACTCTTTGAGTTATTGGTAATGATGTTATCTCGCATTTTGCATTTTGGACATATTAAGCTTGGCTTTGGTAAATGTTGTTCTGCACTTTACTGCAGTAAATAATAAATATTTCCAAAAGATACAAACTTTTGTTGGTAATAATTGTTTTTAATTTTCTTCTACACTTTTATCTCATTCTCCTAATGGTGTTGAAGTAGGATCACGTAAAAAGCAGCCCTAACCACCATTACCAGTGCTAAAAAGGGGATGATCGATGAAGCCATTTTTCATAAAAATACCTTAGGATGCAACAAAAAAAGAATTGTAAATAATTTACTATTGTTTAATGATACTTATTGTTGTGTATGAATGACATACAATTCAGTTTCTGCCATGTTAATAATAGTTGAATCTAATTTTTTTTTTTTTTTAATTCAAATAAGTTTTGTTGCCTTATAATGTTCCTCTATGCCCTCTTACATGAGATTGTAAAATGACTAGGAAAAAATCGGTCAGTTCATAACCCTAAACGTTAATCCCGTCCTATTGCACCCCAACAACCATAGTTACAATGAACCTAGAAACAAACCCAAATTGTAACATAATTTAATATCCTATTGGAGTCACAATTACCTAGGTTATAAACATGTGTTTGGTCCTCTTTTGAACAGTTTACATTATCTTATACTCTAATACATTGCATCTTCTTATCTTTTGTTTCTTTTTTTTCTCTTTTTTTCGTGCCACATTTTAAATATATATCTTCACAACGACAGTCTATAGGTAAATGATTTCCCATGGTCTAATATATTCAGACCATGTGGGCTTTGCATTCATAATTTGTCCCCCCTAATCATGCGGTTCCCCATGAACGAAAACCGTTTAATTTCAATGCCATAGGTGATGTGAAATGAAAATCCCCCACCCCAACATGTGGAGCCTTAAAAATAATTACAAGAAAAGTACAAATTTTTTGGTAGTTTGGTATGTATTTTAGAAATGTATTCTTAAATTCAAAAATAGAGAATGCATTTTTAGTATAAAATGAGAATGGATTAGAGAATGAGATATTTTTATTCTAGGTTCAGAATGCAGAATGGGGCATTCAAGAATGGGCTCCATTAGAGAACAAATTACATGATCCAACAATGCAAAAGCATATTAAATATTATTCTTTGTCATCTCAAAATGTGTTATTGGCGTAAAATACATTCCAAGAATACATATCAAACTCAAGATGGGAATGAATGAATCATCTCTGCACCAGGTCAGCTTGGGACCTACCTCATTTTGTGACACACTGGTTTCACATCGCCTGACTGTCTCCCTCAAGTGAGCCACCTTGGAATTTTTTTTTTTTTTTTGAATAAATAGATATTTTATTGATCCAAAAAGAAGAACACAACAAGTTTGACCCTCACAAGAAACCCAACATCTCGTAGACGATTAGATGGTTTTGTACTCCTTTCCAAGAGAACAAGAGAAGTATAACTAGGAACCCTCACAGTATCCCGTCACACATTGGCCGCCCTGGTTTACAACTCATGATTTGATGCCCATTGAAGTATAGATAAACATTGAATATAAAGTTGGCCCTGGAAGCATTTAAGGGATAAGGTTTGATGAAATGTAAAACGTGAGTTAAAACAGTGTAATCCTCCTCTTCCCCATGACATCAACAACCCTGAATATTTTAAAACTGCCTTTATGACGATTTAAGATAAGAACCTTCTGCTGCTTCATCTCTTCTGCTTTCTGGTTCCTGCTTTCTGCTTTCTGCTTTCCACATAGAATTGTCGAACATTGAAACCCTAGCTAGAAAGAATAAAAGAAGCGTGTCTCAACTTTCAGCTTAATTTCAAGTAAGCTCCTGGCCACTTTACAGTTTCTATGTAATACCACTTTCTTAAATAAACTATTACTTTATACCCACAAATCTACTCCATATTCCATGGCTTTTTCCGTGGCAATGACGGCATAAGCATCATCACCAGCTATAAAACAGACATAAAAATCCCACTTCCTTATCAATTTTGCTTTTCACAGGGCACTCAAATACTACTTCTTCACCTAAAGCTCTGAATCTCTCTTCATCTTAATCCAAACTTTCTAGCTCATGGCAAAGATATACCCTCAACTACTCTCTTCTTCTTCTTCTTCTTCTTCTTCTAGTGCTTCTTCTTCTTCATATGCTTCTTCGAGAAGAGAAACTTTCACAATATGGATGAAATCGCTTGTTCTGCATGGCAATGGTTGCACGGTCTATAATTCAAGTGGTGAGATTGTTTACCGAGTTGATAACTACCACGATAAGTGCAGAAATGAAGTTGATCTCATGGACCTCCAAGGCAATCTCCTTTTTACCATACATCGAAAGGTAAAACACATGTTAGTAACAAAATTGTGTCATTCCATTGCAAGTTGTCTGACTGTCTTGGAATTGAACTGAATTGGGTTTTCTTTTTCTTACAATTTTTGCAGAAATTGTCACTATTTGGATGTTGGGAGGGCTATAGATACAATGGTTCTAAATCAAACAAGGGAAAACCTTGGTTTCAAGTTAAAAGGATTCTAAAGGGAAAGTCATCCTATAAAGTTACAGTAGAATCTGATCAACCTCAACCAAATTGCTACACGATTGAAAGATTAATTACAGGCAAGTCAGATGGATACAGGATATTGCTGAATGACTCGGGGGATCTTGTTGCAGAGGTTAGTTTCTGTTCTTTAACACATTTCATTATGTGGGATAAGCTTCAACAGTCTTTGTTAATGTTTGTATTAATCTTGAGGTTCTGTGTTTGATTTATTTTAATAACCAGGTAAAGCAGAAGCAATTACCTTCTGGAGTTTCATTGGGAAGTGATGTATTAAACTTGGTGGTGGAGCCTCATGTTGATCACTCCCTGATCATGGGTATCGTTACTGTGTATGGCCTAATCAGTCACAAATTGTGATTCTTGAATGATGATCATAAGCACTTGGAGGGTTCTGAAGAACGTTGCAGATCCCGATGAAGGGGCTTCCCAATCAGACCCTGTTGTGATCCTTTATACATGTTTTGGCTAGTGAAGCTGTTTAATTACCTTCAAACTGTAACTAAAATTTCACAAGTTAGAAAGTCCAAACTCCATTCATGTAATCTGATGTTGCTTTTGCGTTGTGGCCAAAGCTAGCTTTAACATCCTAACTCTTAACTGATTTCTTGTTTGACTGAGTTTTCCTTCGCCCATGGACACTCATCTGTCTTCTTCCATGACCATCATTGTGCATCGATGGGACTCGTTAACAGTAATGGATATTGAGATGAGTTGTTTCATTGTTCAATATACTAACGGTTCTTTTTTATTTATTGCGGAATGGGGGCAAAAGCTCATTTACACATTGAAACGACAAGACAATCTTCTCTTGGATTTGTAGTTCCATAAGCTAGTATCGCAGGATAGGAGCAAAGCTCATCGACACAGAGAACCGACAAGACAAGCTTCTCTTGGATTAGTAATTCCATAAGCTTGGACTACACCTTTTTTTACCCTTTCCCCTGTCTCCCACTACCACGGCTATTGTAGATAAACAACAAAAGAAATGCTAGGTTCCCAAGAAATGCAAGGGACAGAGAGAAAGCAGAGGATGGCTTGGTTGCCAGAGAAAACCATTGATTTTCAATTACGACCGTTTGTCAACTGGAGGGATGGGGTCTTAGATTTTTTATTTTTTTTTTCATATTCAAGTGAAGAATAGTTCAGTACTTATATCTCTCTAGAATCTCATCTCCATCCATATTCAACAAGTTCCACACTTCGAAGATGGGTTCCATAACACATCAGTGGAAACCCACACCACAAAAAAAATCAGACAACCTTACCGTCATTGACAAATTTACATGGAAAATAACATCATATAACCCACACCCCAAGCCCGCAGGTTGTGATCTTACAATCGGTGGAGCTCATTATGACCAAGAAAAAATACTTCTGTAAATTTTTCTCTGATTATCTTATTAAAATGAACTTAAATTTGAGAAAGGATTCTTGCTTATTTCCATTGAAGGTCTAGTGTTTATGCGACTGCGGTTCTATCTGTTGGTTTCGAGATCGTGGTGGATTCAATGACTGATTTTTTTCTTTGGGAGAATTCAGAGAATTGTCTCCTCTGTTTGTCCATAGGTTGCAATACCTTTCAATCCCAGTCGCCATCTTTGGAAATACTACTCAGTCCAGTGTTTGGGGGACATGAGCTTAGCTGTGCAGGTACTACTCACATTCTCAAAGATAGCCATGTTTATGAAAAACATACCAAAGCGGAATCATTCAGATCTTGCAGCCGGTGTCCCAATTGTTCTGCTAATCTGGTTCGTATGTCAAAACACTTTTTTTTTGGGTAAAAGTGAAAACACAATAAGTATAATAAGAAACTGTAAAACTAAATTTGAAGTAAAATCTATTAGGAACCTAGCGAAAAACAATATAACTGCACCACACACAACTTTCACATATTCTACCATCCAATTGAAGCATAAACCATCCTAGCATTTAGAAACTAATCTGTATGCCAATAACTTTTAAAGTTCAATCGAAGTTAATAATTCTAGATTGGTATTAAATTTCATGCCTCAATATCATTGAGAAATAGGAATCAGTGTTTTCAAAGGATTTCCTACGTAATATTTACAGTATGGAATAACTCACCAAATCTTGATTTTTCATATAAAAATGTAATTAATGTATCTCCTTCATAAATGATTTATCATACCATATTCACTTCTTTGGACTTCTATTGAATCAAGAAATAAGTTTGATTGTATATTCTTTTTATATATATAAACTATTCTCCGGATGATTTAAATCGAAGTAACTGGATATCTGACTCGAGCCTATATGACATGACCGATCCACTTTGACAGAGTACTAAATCCAATTCCCTATATAACATGAAAGAAGACTACATGAAACCGTGTGTTTACTAAACTTGGTGACTTCCCATCCCAATACAGACCCAGGCCCAGCCCCCAAAATCAGGAGGGGAAAAATTGAAATCTGGTTGTTGATACCAAGCAACTTCGGTGTATATTTGAAAATGTCAAGTGTGGTTAATTCAAGTCCCAAACCATGTAACCTCGAAAACTACGAGGTCCGTGATTCTATTTCTAACCTAGAAGACGGAGAGACGATATACCAGTTGTGGACCTGGATATAACCAGTTGAAACATTACCATGCTTCCCCTGAAAACTCGAAAAGAAAATAACAAAACTCAACTCTGTGCAGTGAAGAAAATAAAACAGTTGTGGACCTGGAGATAACCTGTTGACAAATGGCCATGCTTCCCAAAGGAACTGAAAACTGGAAAAGAAAATAACAAAACTCAACTCTCTGCACTGAAGAAGAAGTAACATGCAAATGCAGTTTTTCCCGTTTTTGTACTACTATAACAATCCATTATGATCGCCATGCAGACCACCAAATAACATTGTATATATCTTTTCGAGAATGCACAAGATGGGTTTTCTAACAGGATCAGAGTATGCTCAACAGGAACTTAAGGGAGAGTGATACTGATGAATGATGATGATGTAGAATGATCAACAAAACTTAAGCGAGAGTGTTACGTACGATAATGTTGTTATTGGTTCCACTCTCAAACACCCCACCCCGCAGGGCCACCGGTGCTTCCCTCCCAGAAGGGTACCAATGTGTCTCCTCTTAAAATGGAGACAAAATTTAGTAACTGCAAGCAAGTCTATTAGCAGGCAAAAGGCCACAGATATCCAAACCGAGAACTTGCATGCCATTTTCCCCACAAGCATAGATGAATTAGCAAGGAAATAGCAGATTTTTCCCCCTTCTTTTTCTTCATAGTTTTGTTGGAGTATGCTTTTATCTGGGTGATAGTAATTGTAATGCCATTAGTGCCATTTCATCCTCGTAGTAGGAAATAAATTGCGACTCAGGTTTTCAGTAGATAACAACATTGAAGGGGGTAAGAATAACATTTCAAGAGGGACACCAAAGCAAGCTGATGTCAGAACTCCTATCTGTTTTTTCTCCCCTGACAATGGTGTCCACAAGTTCAACCTCTATAAATTTGTGTTTCAGCTTCCCCCAATTTCTTTAAATACTCTTAAGAAATTCTAGACATTAAACTAAATGAAACTTGAAAACATAAAAACCTACGAAACCTAAAACCCCACTCTGGAGAAAATAGATCGAGAGAGAAGAGAGCTGCAGGGAAAGAAACTGCCTGAGAACAGAGAAAGGCAAATGCAGAAGAAAATTTCAGGACATTATATATATATATATATATATATATATATATATATATATATATATATATATATATATATATATATATATAAAATAAAAAATTTAAAAAAAAAACACAAATACTTCAATAAAAGGGCGTCTTAGTGCATGAGACTCCCGCCAATGCAAGATCTGGGGAGGGCAGAATGTATATAGCCTTACCCCCACAATGTGGAGAGACTGTTTTCATGTTTCGAACCCGTGACCACTAGGTCGCAATATGACAACCTTACCATCACACCAAGGCTCACCCTCTACATAAATACTTCAACGTACCCTAAAAAAATAAATAAGATAAAATCAATCACAATTCAGTGAAGGGCCTATATAAATGCTCTTACATACCTGCAGAAGGGAAAACCAAGTCAGGAATGGCTCTTCCACAATCAGTATACTGCAGCATTTTTTTTTTTTTTTTATAGATTACAATAGGATGCTTCATTTTCCATTTGCAACTGTCTGGCTTATCTTCCACAATCAGTATACTGCAGCATTTTTTTTTTTTTTTTTAAAGATTACAATAGGATGCTTCATTTTCCATTTGCAACTGTCTGGCTTACCTTGGCAGAAGCATGCTATGAGGATTTGGGGTTGGGAAGGACAAAAGAATTGCCCTCTATCCGATCATGATCAATCACCACAACAGGAAGTCAGCTTCATCATAAGTTCCAATGTTTGCAGTTTCAAGATTCAAACCAGAACCATGCCTACATCAGGATCAAAAGGTTACCCTGGGAAATGAGCTAAGGATGCTCTCTAAGCTACTGTTCTCATCAAAGTTCAGAGATGTTTAAGGTGATTTTACTAGTTGACCAGCTCATAGCATAAATTTGCTTTTGATTAATTTCAGTGTTGCTTGATCATCTGCAGTTCTGCACATAAGAAACGAAGACCAGAAGTAATATTAGTTCCCTCCATTCTCAAGTCGAATGGGTAAAGGCTCAAAATTTCTTTTTATATAACTTCAGGAATGTATGATGTCTGAGATAATTTTCCTAAGACTCTAGCAGCTCAAATCATGACAGATGTTTCAACTTCCAGAAAAATCCTCGATGTAATATGTTAATTTCATGTGAGACATTGTAATGACTGATCACTATAATTCCAGAAAGGTTCTTCTTACCAAGATTTGAGGATGAGAGACAAAGTGGTGATGTCAGACTTGGAAACAGCCTGGCTGATCTCATGGCTAGAAAGAGTAGTAAAATTCTCTTTAAAACAACAATGTACTCCGGTTAGATGAATGTGAGGGAACGTAAGATACCTACTTTTTAAAAAAAAATTATTTAATGGTAAGGTTTACTGTTTCAAGTTTCTTGAACTCTGTAAAATTAATTATCCTAAACACATCTCAACTCGATCAGGCCCTGTACGAACCATTCATGTCAGCTACACAAATCCTGTCAAGGCACAATCAGTCAAGCCTTTTCTCTGAACACCTGAAAGGGATACACTTAACCTGTAACTGATCAATGGAAGCTTTTGTGGTACCCCAATTAGAAGCCCGTACAAGCTTCAGATGAGTAGCACAAGCTTTATTTTTCCCTTTTCCAGCAGACAAATTACTGAAATAATCCAAAAGTATCCAATATCCTTCCTTTTTCATGCACCTACTTTTATCCTTGAACTTAATCAGTTGAGTGATGCTTAACATACTGCTTTTTATATAAAATCAAAACAAAGTTATAATAGGAAATTTACAACATTTTAAGCTTCACATGTTATGTACCTCAGTTTCGAGATCTCAAATATTTGAATTGCAATTACAAATAGATAGAAAAAAGCTATTTTAAGATCCAAAGCACGTAGAAGTCAAGTTCCAAAGTTAAAGCAGCACCAGTGGGTACAAAATTAAAAAGGATTGTTAGGTAGGTAGCCAATATAAGCCCGAATCTAAAAGCAGAGGAATCAATAATGAGAGTTTGGTTTTTACAAAAATTGCTCATGGAATTGTACTACAACATGAAGTTCTTGCACTATGACTGAGATATAATTATCCAGAAATGGTTTTTACCCATTCATAAAAATAGACATTTCTCTCATAAGATTAAGATTTTAAAACTTAATCCTAAAACTAAATCTAGTGTCAATGCAAATCCCCAGCTTACTGGAATCCAATTGACAAAGCTCATTCTTTAGTATCCCTTTACCCATCATGGGATAGTGTTGAACAGGCCTTCCTTGACCTGTTCAATAAAACCTTCATACGGAGATTGAACATCTGAAAAGGATAGATCAACTCTCTTTTCCTTTTTTCTAAGTAGGACAGATCAACTTAATAAGTGATAAAATACAATTACACAAAATAATCCAATTCAAACCTTTTAAATGTTTCAGATTTTCCTCTCCCCCCCCAAAAAAAAAAAAAAAAAAAAAAAGGAGGAGGCCCAGAAAAGTTAACAGAACGAGTCACTGCTTTTAGGGGTGCTGCTCCAGAGACCTCCACTGGTGGAGGAGATAAAGTAAGCGAAAGAAAAGAAAGATAGATTAAATTTTGAGACCCATGTGATTATTAGTTAGAAGGATGTTAGTTTTGCCAAATGAGAATGTATTACCAATAAAAGAAAGAGCACATACTTTACAGAGATACGATCATGGTAATAGCCACATTGTCAAACTTCTATCAGCATCAGCCAGCAAAGGTCAAAATTGAACCAGGGAGCTAAAATACTCCTTTTGAGGTCATAACAAAAGAATCTTCTACTTGTACACAATGCTTCCTCTAGATTCTTTAACATATCCCTCAAGTTTCGAGCGAAGATGGATATAGTGGCCCTTCTGTACCATTTGTTCTATTACTTTATAAGCTTCATCCAGCTTCCCAGCATTCCGCAGATTAGCAACTAGAGTCCTGTAAACAATAAAATTTGGATTGCAACCTCTAGATTCCATTTCATCTAGCATTGTGCGTGCCTCTTCAAACTTCTGGGCCATGCAAAGGCCACGAATCATGGAATTGTATGTAAAAACATTTGGTAGCTGCCCTTTGACAGTCATCTCATCAAACATTTTCTGAGCATTCTCAAACTCCCCTGCAACAATGTATCCCGTGATCATGACTGTGTAACACACCACATCTGGCATGTACCCTTTCTTAACCATCTCATCAAAAAAATACCGGCAAGCAACCAAATTTCCAGTTCGACTCAGCCCATCCATCAATGTGGTGAAGTGGAGAATGTCTGGCTCACAACCAACTTCTTTCATGTGATTTAATAGCTTAAGAGCTGCACAAGGTTTGTCATCTTTCCCAAGCACATGGAGTAATATGTTATACGTGTGGAGATCTGGGGAGAATCCACTTCTAAGCATCTCGTCAAGCACTGCCTGGAACTCATTAAACTTGCCCAGTCTATACTTTGCACATAAAAGTATGTTGTAAGTTAAAACATCAGGGGAATGCTTATCAACAAGCATTTTCCGGTACGACCACTCAATCAAACTGTATTGGTTTACTGCCAGAAGAGAATGTAAAATTGCACTGTACGAGTGCTTGAAGGGTCTATAATTAAATGTCTTTGATTTAATGAACCTCTCCACTAATCTCCTTCTCATGCCTGCCTCACTGAAAGTACATATTAAGATGTTAAATGTTCTAGCAGTAGTTGGCAACCCATTTTCGGTCATCTGATCAACTAATCTCCCAATTGCCTTCCACTCCTGACAATTTGCAAAGATACTCATAAGCAAGTGGTAGGTGTTCGAGGTGTGGCCGTAGTTACTTTGCACACTGGCCCACATGAAGAACTTGTAACCCAATTTTGCATAGAGACTCTTATTTGAATGGTTTATACTTCGCAAAATCCTTTTAAGAACTTCTCTGACAAGAAAAGTCGACACCGTGAGTTGCAACTCTTCCAAAGCTGATCTAACATCAAAACCCGGCACATCTTGGTGAAGAATTTCCAGAATTCTATCAGCATCCGACCTGACATCCTTGAAAAATCTATGCTGAGGGGAGAAATCTTCCTGAGAACCATTTTCGTCATTGTCATTAATTCCTACAATGGACATCTCGGGGAGGGTCGCAGTAGGATCCATGTGCAGAGCAGAATCAAAATCCAGTTTTGGACCACCTCCCTTTGAGAAACCGTCATTAACTTCACACCCATTGTCACCGCCACCGTCTCTGAAGCTACGGTCACATAGCGACCGTGAAATATGGCGAAAACAGAAAATGCTCCGACTGACCCTTTGACCGAACACAACCGTATATTTCATAGTGAGTACCATTCAAGCATTTAGAGATCTTCATCGTCTCTGTAACTCTGCAGTCGTTGAGGAATCCATCAAAAACACTAATCCCAGATCGAGGTACTCGTATACAGAGAGCTTCGTAGGCCTCGTTTGCCATCCAATGAGTTAAGAAATTCCCATAAAAAAGGAACAACCCGAAACTCGGAAAGGCTTTCTTCTGAACAGCACATTCACAGGAACACAAACTTTTTTGGGATGAATAATACAGGAATAAATCTCATTCTCTACGAGTTGAAATCAGGTAGCTCTCGGTACAATCTTCACTGGAAAATATCTACTTCGTAACGGAATTACGAATAACCCTCTTCCGCTCAAATCGTAAAGAACAAACCAATTAACAATTGCACTTTGTAGGGTTTTACATTACCAACCATCACTGCAACTATTAGGGTTTTTGAATTCAAATTCTGGCCGCAGTTTTTCGAACTTACCCGATTTAGCTGATTGCCAGTTCGATGAGGTTCCTTTTACGCCACAACTCACAAGCTCTCTCCCTTTCTCGCCGGGAAGGATCTGGCGCCTCTGGCGTTACTGGCGTCAATTTCAACACGAATTGGTCGAAACACTTCTAGAATCATATCTTCAGTGTCACACGCGCCGGCGCATGGCGCACCTACAAACCCATTTAGGGCACTTGATCCATTTCGTAACGAGCAATAAAGTATAAAGGGGTGTCAATTGGTCGGTCGGTCTTGACGGGCTTATCCCATCCTCAACATTTTAACATCCCACAGTATTACAGTTCGTATACTCATGGGCAAGGCTTAGACATGTTTTTATTTGATCTGATCCATCTTGATCCTTAAGAGGGATTTTTCAAATCTATAATTGTTTAGATACCTTTTTACAAGATTATAAATAAATTGAAAATTCAATAAATGAAAGAGAGTAAAGGGTGATTTAATGTTTAGGTTTTTAACTTTAGAATTGTATTTGTTTGCTTTAAACTAAGATACAGTTCGATTTAAAGGTATATTCAATTCATTCAGTCAATTTAATCATGCTACACCCTTACTTTGTAAACACATATTCAATAATTGATACGAACCTAAAACCAACACGTTTAATAATCAAACCAATCAATCACGACCCATAATATAGATCAGACACAATAGAACTACACAAGCCTAAAATTATTGTTTGTAGATATTTTAGCCAATGGCATGTAACCATTGTGATTCTATTCCGTGGCAATGAATCAGGGGTATCGGTTTCACATAAAAGATGATTGATATTTAAAAATATAATTTATTTACTAAAAAATTATTTTGAAAACATTCCATACTAAAAGAAAAGAAATCCTCATGCATGAACACCTGCAATGAACTCTTTTCATCGATTTTTGTTGTGCCTTTTAACAACAGAGAAATTTATTTAATCAAAAAAAAAAAGGGGGGGGGAGAATTTCCAGCTAGACAGAATAGAAGATGAATAAGAATTTCACATTTTTTTTAAATGATAAAACATATGTTAAAACATGTGAAAAAGTCCATGAACCAAAACATATAAATAAAATAAAAATAGACTAAAAATGTAACATTTCCATTCTGAATTCTCGAATGCAAAAAAAAAAAAAAAAAAAAGTTGTTTAGTAACCAAAGGCTGATTTGTCATCTTAGAATATATTTGGATTTCCTTTTTTTTTTTTTTTTTGCCAATTTTAAATACTTTTAATTCCCTTTGGATTAATTTTCTTAGAATCAGGCTATATCCTAGGGTGCTGGTAACCTGACCTGTTCAGGCCTGATCCTGAGGGCTGAAGGAGAGTTAAGGGTGGAAATTTCTGAGTCAGGCCATAACGTATGCTTTTCCGTCCGATTCGGCCGAAAATCCTTTATTTTTTTCTTCTTTATTTTTCTCCCTTCGCCTCTCATGGCCTGGAACTCTGGACCTATCAGAATCAACCCAGTCCAACCCTGATAACGGATTTGAGATATTTGGATTTTTCGAGCCCTGACCCAACCCAAATGCAGAGTCTCTCGACCCAGAATGCAGCCACTAAAACCCCGAACGGAGCTGGACAGCCCTGACCCAAACCCAAATCCTCGAGCACCGCCGGGAACCGTTGTTGTGACGTTATGAACAGAGAAACTCTGTCTTCGTAACACACTGGTGAAGAGATCCGACTGTAATGACATCAGGGTACTAGACCAATTGAAGTCCATTTAAACTGTGATTTGATTTCTTCAAACAAACAAAAAACAAAAAAAAAACAAAAGAGAAACGTCAATTTCTGACACTCCTATCCAATTTATTATTTTCCTATAAATTTATTCACACACAAACAGCATTCGATCGACGATTACAATCAAAACCATAAACTCACAAAACAACGAAATAAAAAAGGAATTCATTCTTCCATTAACCCATTAATCTCCTGCAGACCATCAATATTCATCAGTTGGTAGAGTCATTAAGCCTCCGTTCGCTGCCAATGTTTTCACCGACCTCATCGCCGCCACCTGAAATGCAAAGTTACGTGAAAATCAGGGTTCAATTTAAACCAAAAAGCACATAATCTCGATTCTGATGACCATGAACATATTACCAGGGGAGAAGCTAAGTGAATCCTGCTGCTGCTTCTGCTCCCCATTCTTCCCGAACCAAGACGTAACCACTCCTTTCAACCTATGCGCCATGCCCTTCCCAGCTTCATTGCCTGGGCTAAATCCCTCGTGCTTATTATTGTCGCTATCAGTTCCCAATCGCCGAGCCAACTCGGGTGACTCCGTCACCTTCCCCAGCGGCTGTGGCTCCTCTCCCTTGCGCCTATGTAATGCCTCCATTATAACCTCAGAGAGCACTTTATCTTCTTCACTGGGCATCAGCTTCTCTACCACGTATTCTTTCACTGAAACCCTCTTAAAATTTCCTCCTTCCTTTCCCTCTGTCTCCTCCACTGTTCCCTGCATCTTTGACACCACCGTATTTCCAGCCTCCGCTACTTTCTCGTACACAGGGGCTAATTTCTCCGTCACCGTCGCAGCCACCTGACGGCTATATTCAACCACAGTGGCTGGTTTACTCGTGTCATCGTTTTCCCCGTACCCAAGCTTTGAAGCGACTACGTTTTTAGCAGATATTGCTTTCTCTGTAATCGTAGACGTAGCCGCAGAGATTTTCTCGGTATAGCTGCTCTGATTCTGTTGTTCCTGGCCCTCACTGGCCTGTGATTGATTGTCCTGTTCGCCGATCTTCGCGACTACTTGGGAATTTTCTCCCACGGGTAAGTCTGAGGAGATCTGTTGTTCCTGGCCCCCACTGGCCTGTGACTGATTGTCCTGTTCGCCGATCTTCGCGACTACTTGGGAATTTTCTCCCACGGGTAAGTCTGGGGCGCCCCGCCCCTCCCGCCCCCCACCGGCCTGTGACTGATTGTCCTGTTCGCCGATCTTCGCGACTACTTGGGAATTTTCTCCCACGGGTAAGTCTGAGGAGATCTGTTGTTCCTGGCCCCCACTGGCCTGTGACTGATTGTCCTGTTCACCGATCTTCGGGACTACTTGGAAATTCTCTCCAACCGGTAAATCTGAGGAGAACTGATCGTTTCTTTCCGTGGATGACCACGGATTATGCTCACACGCTTCATTTGAAATTTCCATCGTTCCGAACGAATTGATCAAAGGGGTGACCCTGACCCTTGCTTCTTTGCCAACTGCAATTCACATCAACAAAGAGATCATGAGCTTTACGATCGGAATTCAACATCTAAGATTTGCAGGGTAAGCGAAGCGTCCAGTGTTACTCATACCTGGGCCTGTACGGTTTGTAGTTTTGGGCTGACGATTTCCAGGATCAGATAAGTCAAACTGGTTTTTCGGGGCCTGCGGATCTTTCTCCATGGATGGAAACTGCGACGTTGGTCCCGAATCGGCGGCCCCAGATTGCCCCAGCGTATCCTTATGCAGGGTCAGGACGATCCTAGCCGCAGTTGCTTCATACACTGAAAATCAGAGTGAAAAACAGAGTTTTGGCCACTACCTAATTTCTTCTCATTCAGAAGCTTTTTAGAGCACAAATGGGGAAATTATAGTAAATAGTGGTAGAATAGTACGTACTCTGCGCTCCATGAGTTTCTGAGTCTTGTTCGAATTCTTCTTCACCTTCATCATCTTCTACCTCGTGATCATGATCGCCATGTTCGCCTTCGTGGCCGTGGCCATGCTTCTTAATACCAAGAGTGTCCTTTAACTTCTTTGCTTTATCCTTCACCTTCTTTAAAACCGACTTCTTCTCATGATGTTCATCTTCTCCTTCAACAACTGCAACAGATTAACAAAGAAAGGAATAAGCACTCAACAAATTACAGAACTAACGTTACTAAGATCTGAGTGTCATGGTTTCTCACCGTTATGGAGACCTGTATTATGTGGGTCTGCATCGTAACTGTGGTGGTGAGAATCCATCTTCAACAATCAACACGCAGAGAAACTTTTCCCAAGTAAAATGAAGAAATGTAGAGTGTAGACACGATTCTTCAGTTAGTTGCAAAAGAGATAAGTCGAGAGTGGAAGGAGAATGGGGATAGGCTCCATTCATTTAAAGAAGAAGAACAGGGGCACATGGTTGTTGCCACCTCTTCATCTGTTCATGAACAAGAGACACGTGTATGATAACTTTAAACGTGGCTTTCCTTACACGTACAACGCCTTGGCTCTACACGTGTCATAGAAGTCATCATGCATGGAAGTCCTAATAACTTCCTTTTTCAGTTCAAATCAGTTAAAAGTTAAAGGTTAATAAAATAACTAATTTTTGAAACGGTAGCGACTAAAACGAGACGTTTGGGGAGAGTGGTCGCTTCACGTATTTGAAGCATGGGAGAGAGAGGTTACCACGATGGTTGCGGAATCTTAAACAATGCGATATGCAAAAATGGATAATGGGGTGGGGAATAGTTGAGCTTCATGTACATGTATTCTCTCTAGGATATTATTATCGTTCAATCTTTAATGGGTCTTATATCATATCATCGGAGATGGAATCCTATGAAATGATCTAAACTCATAGGATTCATAAGGTTAAGTAAAGTCTGACAGAAACTGAAGGAGAGTAGATGAGTTAAGATGGCAATCACAAGGTTGGATTGAGTTGGGTTGAGCTGGGTTTTATAAAACCCCCAGCCCCTTTGGATCCCTTAGTTAGATCAAGGTTCAGCATGGTCTTTAACTCAGGGTTGTTTGAAAAATTCAATTCTAACCCGCTCTCAGGGCTGGCCAAGTTGGGCTGCATTGGCAATATTTGATCATGTCCATGGGGAAGGGGAAAGGGGAGGGGAAGGGGAAGGGAGACAACGGTTGCAACAAGTTGAGGAAAAGAAGCAGCAGAAAGAGCAGTAAGAAGAACAAGAAGAAGAAGACAAGGTCTCAATCATGGCCCAACCCTAACTTAGGCCAGAAATTCTTAACCATAACCTGCCCTGAGGGTCAGGGTGCCTCAACCCAAGCCCTGTTTGGCCTCAACTTGGGTTAGGACGGATTTGGGCTAATAAGACCAAACTTGCACCCCTATTGTGAGTTTTATGAGAAAGGGTGTTAGGGAAGCGCCACAGCACGGCAGTTGTAGGCTTATTAGCTCCTGTGTAAATTTAGGATCCTGGATTCGAGTCCTACCCCTACCGGATGTATGCATACATCCAATATCCCCCTCACTTCCATCCTTCAAGAAGGACTACCCCCTTGGGTGCCTAATTCCATCTTTTGGCTCCAAAGTGGGCATTGGAGCATAAAAAAAATCAAATCATTTATTAAATGGTTTCAAAATACTTATCAATTTCAATTAAGATAGGTCTTGACCGACTGAATTAATTCCTCTTCACTATTTAACAGTAGTTAATCAGTTACACAATTTCAGTTTGTTTTTTAGATCCTGTGAGAGTTTGTGAAAAAGAATCTTGATCTTTTTCCCTTAATACATATAAAGGGAAAGATAGTTGGCCGAAAGCATACACTTCAAAGGCGGAGTGGCCATTTTACTCACTGTCACATGTGAAAAGGCACAAGAAATGCTTTCCGGACAACAATAATTCCCCCAATGTATAAAGACAAACAAATGAAAAACATGGAGAGATAGTATGATTTTATGGAAAAGAATCCCCATAATAACATTGTGACTAGTTTGGAAATGTGGAAAATATTTCCCAGGCCACGGAATAGAGAAGTATGGAAAATTTCATCAATAGGGATTTGATAAAAATTCGCTACAACCTAGCTGAGGGCATATATATACCGTTGGATTGGACAAAGTGCTTGGAAGGGGTTCTATCGTTTGTTCAGACGTAACGAGGGCAAATTTGTCATTTGACAAACCTGATACCTGAGATGCCTCTTTCCACCCCCTGTATTGGCGTTGCACGGAGTCGTATAGTACCTAGCAAAAAAGCAAAATTACATTTCGGGATTCACATTTCTCATGTTCCAACCACTCTGATTCATCTCATCACGTGGTAACCGCCCATACCTTTGAGAGCCGTTGATGAATGTGGATCCCACATCACATCCACGGCTCCCACTGCACTGGTTCTAACGTGGGAGGGGGAAGCAACGGGAGTGTCGTGCGCACACCGCACAGAGCGCAAATGGTGGGACTCATGGATACTATTTAAAGCGATCGGGCGGCAACTGAAAACATTCTGTAGTTTCTCCGTTTCTCCCTCATTTGCTAATTCTGGTTCGACGAAGAAATCGGAGAACAAGAGCTTCTGCTTCTGATAACAGACATTGGTGAAGAACATGCTCGTTTTCTTAACGTCGATTACTAAAACCAGCCTTCGGTCGAAGACCTTGAAACCTCAGCTTTATCCGTCTACCGGTACATTATTTCCCACCTTTGAACAACTGCAACGGGGAAGAATTTGTTGTTTCGATTCAGTTTTGAGT
Organism: Protea cynaroides; assembly: GCA_028583415.1. Classification (NCBI taxonomy): domain Eukaryota; kingdom Viridiplantae; phylum Streptophyta; class Magnoliopsida; order Proteales; family Proteaceae; genus Protea; species Protea cynaroides. The sequence continues at coordinate 93,118,741 of CM053275.1, read as the reverse complement.
GCTTCTTTAGTAATTGAGAGGTTTCTGGTACAGAATATTATTTCTCTATTCTTTTCCGGTGTTCTTCCTCGTGCCATTGACGTTGACAATGAACATTTTCCTATAACTCAGAATCAAAATGGTTATTCTGATGAAACAAATAGGGATGAAAACCGACGAAATTTCACAACTGCAGCTACCGTGGCTCAATTTTAGGAGGTAAAACAAATTCAAAACGTACTGGTACTGCAGCTGTTTTTCTGCTGGTGATATCTCTTCTAACGTCTGTGTTCTTTTGGCGTTCGTTATAAAGTTTAGAAAGGACAGAAAAGTCGAAAATTCGGCTCTCAAACTAATGAGATTCGTTGAATGCATTGTTTATTTAGCTGTTAATTTTCACTGCTTCGTATTCTCTCATCGACCCTTCATAGTTCATATCGCTAGTCAAAATTTACTTGGAGGAGTAATTTTCCTATTTCATTGACAATTGCAATACTGATAAGCCTAGAAACTTAGAATCTGAACTTCGAAAACTAAAGAGATAAGAAAACGATTTCCTAGTCTCTAGCTATAGTTTGGGATGTCTTGCTTTAATTTGCACGTTGCAATTTATTTTAGCAAATTGAGCTTGCACCACTTTCAACTAGAAGCGGAGTTCCTTATGAATATAACAAAGAAAATAGCCTGATAACTTGTAGACCTGAAGCGATAGAGCTCAAAATTCTGAAGGTAGCACAGAAATTTTTTGTGAAAGGAATTTCTTCGTTCTTTTGAATTTGGTTTAGGATTTTGTTTCTCAGTTTCCAGTTCAGGTTTGTTGCAGGAGGGAAATGAGTCCACTGGTGATGAGGAAAAGTACACATTCAAAGTAATCCGGCTTGAGACACTAGGACTGGATTGCTTCTTGGTAAAGTGGTTACTCTAATAAATCTTACTTTCAGATTCCATGTATTTATTGTTTTGCTTCAGCCACACAAATTCATTTTGTTATTTTGGTAACTGTATCCTTGCACAGGAGGAGCATGCATGCTTTTCTCAAAATGAGTATGGACAAATCTTCTCCCAAATTTCAGAGGTTGGACATCAGCTGGCAAGCTTTAAATATTAGGGATTTACATTTTTATAATAAACATATGCCTGAAAATCCTTTTCTTAGTTAATACTAATGATTTACTTTTATTTCATTTAAATTTTTTTTTTTTTTTTTTTTTTTTTGGTGGGTAGGTAGTTTGGCTAGTTTTTAGCCATTAGTGAGTGGAAGAGGAGTTTTTGGCTGGGGTTAAGTGTGGTTGATATTCTGTTTAAACACTTATACTGGTGAAATTGTAAATTCATATTTTATCTGTTCTTGTATTAAGAGTGTTGAATCTTTCTTTTAAGATACAAAGAAGTCTATTAATTCCATTAGTTGCTTGTAGTATCTCAGTTCCTATTCATTCTACCACTTTTTTTTTTCAATCCAATGAAATAAAGATACACATTACCAGAATAATCTGCAAAGAGTAGATAACATGTAGAGACTTCCAAATAATGTGGAGAAGTTATAACTATGGATACCTGGATGTCAATGACATACTTTACTGTCAGCAGCATTGAATTGGATTACCCCTCCACTATTAGAATATTCCTTTTAGTGCTTCTTTCAAACCTTTTCCAATGACCACATCTTTATATAGGAAACCACTGTTGGTTGAGGATAACAATTTGCTTGGTTTGTTAGGTTACAAATTTTAATTCGACCATGTTGTTTCAAAACCAGTCCTCCCAACTTACCTGCCACTAACTCACTAATCACCACTCTTCGTTACCGCTAACAGAGGAGAGAAGACAGGGGAGGTCTGTGACCTGGTCAAAGGAATTATAAATCCTCTAATATCCTTTCAATTTCTTAAGTCAGGTCTATCAATTATTTAATAATTGGTTATAAGACTGGAGAAGCAGTCTTTGGTAACTGATCACAGACGTTGCAAGTGTATCGATATCAATAATCGTTGCAACAAGTTATTGGTAGTTTCTGAACTCCATGAAATAAAAGTATCTCAATATATGGTAACTTTTGGTCAGCAGTGCGATCAGGTTTTAGAGTGATGTGTTACAATAAAAAGTTTATAAGATTTCCTCCCACTTTTGGGTTATAAGGTTGAAATCATTTTGACCTGAAAATGTCCTCCTTCCCCCTGCAGGATATGTTTGGTTTAAAACACCTGGAACTGCAATTTACTATTCTTGTGAGGTTTCAAAATCAGTTTCCTTCGGGGCAAAGCAGTTCTGATTCTGTGGAATAAGCTGGCTCTGTTCTGAACTACTCTGTTAAATTTCCTCTATTGGAAGAGAATGAGGTCTGCTTGGGATTTTACTCAAGCCTTTCCATGGAAGAACTTTGCTTAATATGTGAAAATATTGAAGACCAAAACTGGACCCAAAATTCTGACCTAGTGGTTTACCGTAAAGACCTTTTGAGATATATGGCAAATATATATTTTAGTCCGTTGGAGCTGTGTTTTGGAGCTGAATTGATGTCTTGACTTGGCCTTAGAAATGGAATTATATGCATACAATATGCTGCAGATCTTGAAGGTATTTCAGTTTTGCATATACAGATGTCAGGTGGTCATTCTTTGTCCGTGGTATGCCCAGTTCATTTCCAGGGGGTTGGGATCCTTGATTTTGACTCCTTTCAATCTTTTGAATCCTTTGCCAGTTCACACACAGTAAAAGGAGCTGTAGCATGTGACCAGATGCTCAAAGAAGATATGGATTCTGTTTGCAATTTTTATGAATAACAATGAACTAGCACTAGTGGATGACACATTCAAATCATTGCAAGTACCTGTGCTATCTGATGTCAAAGATTCACAGTCACTATCAGCCTTTGAATAAATTCTAGCTGACTTGAAACCACTTCCTTAATCTGCATCTGATGAGATATTGCACAAATAGCTCTAACATCACAAAAGTTTCCTTATTAATTGCTCATGAATATAATATGAATGAAAATTGGCTGCTTTTTGTTGAAGTACCCTGTAGCAAGCTCCAGATAACAGGTTGATCCCTACCTAAGTTTCCAGATTGGTGAGGGTTCAAAATTTTACACACTGCTTAAGGAGGCTGTAATCAACTCAAAACTAAATTGAGCTAGTTCAACTGATCCAGATGTGTATTAATTACAGATTTCCTAAATAAAATTTTAGAGTTTCCATGATTTAGTAACTTTTACAGATGTCAAGCATGACAACAATATGGTCCTGCTAGTGCTAAGTGAACATAATTCCTTGTTGCTGTGTATGGTGTCTATGTTTTTATTGTTTTATTTAGAACTGATCATACTAACTATAGGATACATTCTTAGGAGTTATGGCACCGTATCCATGTTGGATAATTTAATTTCAAGATTAAATGCTGTTCTATATTGGGAACTTAAATCCTTGGGCTTCTGATGATGGGTAGGAAAATTTGTCTTTATGCATATTCGAGGATATGAAATACCTCATATGATTGCTACTTCTTTTACTGTGCCATACTTTTATCAGTTGTTTGTGTGACCATTAGTTATTGTATCATGGAATTTTTTTTCTTTTTCATTAGTTTTTATGTCGAAGTTTTGTTTCTTTTTAATGAGTTTTTATGCAGGAATATTTCTGCATCACTTCCATTCAACAAATTCAGCATAGTTTTGGAATATGAAGGTTCACCTTCTCTTCACTTCCTGAAGGTGGAATTGGAGGATTTTAGTGCTTCCAAAGCACTCTGTGAAGGTTTCTGTGCACTCCAGAATGATTTTGCAATGGTAATGTTCTTTCCTTATGCATGGGCAATATTAGATGACATAACATCTTACTGTTTTACAATCGAAGCTTGGATATATTCTTGAACTGCACTCTCTTTTATGTTCTAGTCCTATGTAATATGATCCATTTACTTCATTGAATATTTTGCAGAGAATGTATTTGTGTGGTTAGTAAAGGATGCTACTGACTAGAAGAGAGTGCAGTTCAAAATCCCAAACCTGGTTGAACATATTCTATACTACTGTACAATACCAGAATAACAATAATACAAATTAGAGATATGATGGAATCGATATAGGTATGATACTAAATGCATTCTGATAACAGGTTGGTAGAATTGAGGGGGGGAAATAGTTTTTCCTACCTAACTGGTTTATTTTGATTCATTTTTACCTTGTCGGATATGTAAGTCATATATGAACTAATGAGATATTGTCTTATTAGGGAGCTACCATGTGTCATATCAAGTTTTCTGCATAAATTGTTATTTAGTTGATGTTGTCAGAAGCTATTTTTTATGTTTTCCCCATAATTTTTTATGATTGTTGTTTTTATTCAGATTTTAAATAGGTTAATCTGGCCACGCATAGGAATCTGCATTCTATGTGGATAGGTAAGTGGGAGTGAGCATGTTTATAAGATATACAATTCCTATAACATTTAGAGGAGGAAGACAGGTAAGCAACCTTTACAGGGAAGTCAATGAGAGTCGGGGGAACTGCAAGAAATGGGGTTCAAATTTTGTGAGCAATAGGGGTACTAAGTAATGAAGATATGGGGTAAAAGGGTGTTGGGTGGAGCAGATGTGGTTCTTTCAAAAGACAGCTGCAAGTTAAAACTCTTCGTGGAATTTCAGTTGTCTTGCAAAAATAAATAAATGTTCAAAGAGTATAATGTTTGTACTTTGTATTGGCTTGTAACAACTGTTTTGTTTTTTTTTTTTAGGGGTGGGGGGCTCTGATCTGCTTTGTCCTAGTTCAACAAGCCGAATATGCAAAAATAAATAATGCATGCTTTGAAAGTGTAAATACCTTTGCGGTGCTTTATGTTGAAAGTCCATGTTTGCAAACTTGGATTAGAAACCTTGATCTCTCTCACATGATTGTTCTTCAAACTTTCATTTGATCATATTCTTTTCAACATCTAGCTATTCCTTTTACTATATTTCGATAATTTTTTTTAAACTTATTCCTGGTAAGGTTCAAATCTGATCCACTATCCAATATACAGAGGATCATCAACAGATCAACCCATTCTAACCAATATACTTGCACTTTTTATACAATTTACTGACACTTTTTATGCTCTAGGAGATTTCTCAATCAATCTGAACTCTTTATGGGTGTAACCATGACCACAAGTTCAAAGAATAGCTAGACATTGAACTTGTGGAGGAGAACTGTGTTGGATCCTCAGATGTGGCTGATTATGTAAAAGATTGCAGCAAGCCTACACCAGTTCCTGATATCATTATTGTAAACACATAGAATTTTGATAAAGAAATGTTTATATCGCAGAGGAGCTCATACCAAAGGATTCTTGCAGTGGAGAAACAGGGACTGGAAGTTGTGGAGTGTGAGATAAATCTTCCTATAGATCTGATCTTTGGTGTTCTGAGAATGTACAGAAGGTAACAAAGAGACAAAGTTAATCTGTCCTTGATGGTTTTCTGTACCAAGGAGGCACTTTGTAAGACCCGCACCCAAAATCCCAGGTCAATTTGTATTTGGACTGACAATGGTCTTACCCTGCAGGCTCCATGGATTCTGAGCCAGTATAATCCAGTGAGGCTTCCCCGAATTTCTACATGGTAAGTACCTATAAGACTTGGTTATGATATTTACAAGACCCCACACATGTGGTCTTTATAGCCAAAGGGGTGGGAGAAACTAGGAGAAGCCTTCAAATTTTCCCCACCGGCTGACCCTACCGGATAAGCCTGTAGCCTCCACTGGCTGCAGTCTACCGGTTGATCCATTGACTGGTAGCATCAGCCAGTGTGCTTTAAACAACAGAACTGTTTAATCTGGTGTGGGCCCCACTTGTGACCTTTGACACTTCAACTTTGGTGTCCAATGACACCTAAATTATCTAGTGTACCCCCTTGATTAGATTGGGAATGTTCCTATGATTACACTTCCGATAAGTGGAATAAATCAGTTCCAGCTGATTGGGGTCTGACTATGCAAACCGGCCTCAATCAAGGAAAACTATAAATAGAGGGACGGTCCTAAACCCTCATTTATTGCTCCACGGAAAATAGAAAGGAGAAAAAAGAAGGGGGAAAGAAGAAGAAGGAAGAAGGGAGGGGTTGGAGCTGAAATCCTTCAATCTCACCTTGGAGCCTTGGTACCTAGAGCTGCATTTTAGCTCCTTTGGACTTTGCAAGGTAAATTCCCCAACCTAAGCCTTAGAAATTCTCTCCTCAACCCTCCAATGGAGGTATTGACCTAGGGAATTTTTTAGGTTTCAAACCTTGGGAATGATGCCCAAGTCCCTATGAGCTTAGGGAATACTCCCTAGCTCTGCGCAGTTAGGAAAACATGAATCATAGGTTTCCTTAGGTTTTCAACCTAGGATTTGAAACCCTAGCTCGGGATTCATTGAATCCCAAGGGATTAATGGTGTAGGAGCTACCCAAAGACCCATATAATGACCCAATTATGTTTCTCGCCATGTGGGGAAGATCATTGATCCAATTAGGAGGGAATCCCAGCAAGGATGAGCTGAAAACCAGCTTCCTAGGCACCCACTGGAGGCACCCATCGGTTGGACAGCCCTCATCAAAGCCTGGGGGAATTCACTGGTTGACCCAAGCGGTCGATCCTAGTGGTCGCAGGTCTGCAACAAGTGGTATCAGCTGGTAGCTTCCAATAGGTTCCTGTCAAATAGACAGGTGCAACCGACTGGATTATCAACCGGTAGCTTGCAACCGGTGGTCGGATTTTTCACCTGTAAAGCCCTAGAACCTTAGGGGACTTTGTAGTAACTACATACTTATCATTAATTACTCAGATTTAACATTCGGTAATTTTGCGGGGAATTATCAATCTATCCGAGTTCCAAAACTATCACCAACAAGGTGAGTGGGTTGGACTTGGTTTATTTTAAGGAATGTTGTGTCATATGCTTTACTATGCTTGAGTGTTTAATTAAATGTCATCCAATTTACTACTATGCCACTATCATGCATCGCATTATAATTTATAACAACTGCTTATCATTTATCTTGTTGAATTATGAATTGCATGGATTGTTGGGATGTGTACTTAGTTTGTGTGGCGTCCGGGGTGGCCGAAGGAGTTCCAACACCGTGACGGCCACATGAGCCATGTATATCCTTATCATACGCTTGTGGAAATGTAGTGTGGCCGATGGAAGATTCCGGTACCGTGATTCCTAAGGTGTAAACTTATGGATTGTATTGGGTGATGACATGTAGAATTGTAAATAGCTAGGTGGATGTCCCCATGTGATTGCACTCCTTCCAACAGGGGGTTATGTGTTAGTGTGGCCCAATTATGAAAGGGTATGGCCATGGACGTGGTACCTTCCTTCGTGGCTGGGGTTTCTTTCGGTGTTGAAAGGTTATCAGACATGGTTGATCATGAACGTGATACATCTCCCAGCGTGCCAAGGTCTATCTTCTGACGTTGAGGATGTATCAGCTATGTATCCAGTAGTACACCCCCTCTTCATGCCAAGGACTACCTTCTGGAGTTGGGGATGAGGTCTGGAACATGCCGATGTGTTTGGACTAAGACGCTAGGAAGGGGCCTACATTTGGGTTGGATAAGTATCGCCCAACGGACCAAGGCAGTGCCGAATCCATCCCCGCAATGAGGGTTCTTGTTCCTACAAGCTGGGTAGTACCCAAGAGGCTGTTGTTGTTCACATTAACCTGACCTAAATAAATTATATATTTATCATTATCTGCTTGTTTTGCATGTTCCCAATCCCCTCGTTGAGCTTAGTGATGCTCACCCCCATGCGCATGTTTGTTTTCAGATGTTGGCACAGGGGATTCTGTAGCTGACTATTTTTACGCTCCATACACTGTAGACGACTACAAAGTGGTTGCGGAAATTGCCGTCCTCTAAAGCACATGCCTCTAGATGCACATGTGACAATTGTGCCTACGGTAGCCAGGCATGATTATCGAGACATTTGCTATTGGAGTGTCCACAAACTTTATATTTATTTTGGCGTTCTATGATTGCTATATTTTGATACTAAGTTTTGTTCATTTTGATAACATAGATAACTCAGTTATGTGTGTGTGTGTGTGTGTGTATATATACCAGTTAACTCCATCAGCTTTTACATTACAACTCTGTAATGTATATAAAGTTTTCCGCTGATTTAATGATTACTCTGATTATTGTGGGTATTATGGGATATGTCTTTGTGATGTGGTGCCACTGCATCGAGATCTTGGTGAGGTTGGGACGGCGGTAAGCGTCCTGGTCATAACCCTGCTGTTTCGGGAGTGGGGTGTGAGTGTGTGACACACTTACCTGACAAAAATAATCAAATAGAAGCAACAGAAGAGACTTGCAAGACCAAATTCATCCAAGAATGAGAAGGATTCAGCCTCCCTTCCTCCAATATGAACTCCCATTGAAAAAAAGCAAGATAGGTCTGTTCATGGAACTCCCTTTTAAGCTTAGGGACAGTTTCTTGAGTTTTCATTCAGATTGCTGCACTAAACCAACTGCAGATTCCCTCTTTTGTGAGGAATGGAGATGATACACAGTATGCTGGTTTGGAGTGATGGTCTGAAGAAAAGACTACAGAATGAATGATGAGATGGTAGAAATCCTTCATGCAATCTGGTATAGGCATATAGCTCCTCAATCTAAAAAATTGCATTACAGATCATTTTATTGAGTTCTAGTTAATGTTACAAAGGTATGATAGAGTCGATTGTCTTGATCATCACCCTAAAGCAGGTTTCTAGTGTGTAGCTCAACCAACAATGATTCCACAGAAGTTGGTGCCAGCCAGAATGAATAGAAGTTACATTTATGTCAGCCCACTTTTACAATTATGCCCCAACATGTCAGCAATCCTGATCAAGTAATGTGAAGTAGAGTTAGCCTATATCCTAATCTGAGCTAGTGACTACTGACTCAGCTTAGTGCTGAAATATTTGTATAAAAGATTATGATGAGACTCAAACCCAAGTACCCAGAATCTAGACAATGCAGCCAAAAATGATAGGATAACCAAAAGGTGGTGCAGATTTACGGAACAGAAGGCTGAAATCTGTTCATATGTTTCCTTATGTATGAAAAGTTTAATGGAAAAAAAATTCCAATCATGGCCCACACTGAAACAGTGCTTTACTTTCTTTGCTTGGCTAGCGAAACAGTGTGTACCATGATTTTAGTGCTTAGCAGTTCTATAGTTCGTCTAACTTTATCCTGTCCATCTGTATCTTATAACAACTAGCATCTTTAAATGACTCTTTATTGAGGTACCTGCAAATCTATATTTTCTCATGCTGACAAGAACACGCTCATGGTGACAATAATAAATTAATGGGAACACATGTTACATCTTTCTTGAAAAACTCCAATGGCATTTCTGAAACTGGATCTGCCACTTGAGCACATTTAACTACCCTAGAAAACTGTTTCATAGTCTATGCTTTGCACAAAGGGGGCCATGAACATAATACTCACAAAGAAAGAATGTAGATACATATTTAATAGATTTACATGTAATTCCCTCGCCCCCCCCCCCCCCCCCCCCCCCCCCCCCCTCCCCTTCTCTCCTGATAGCCCTTGGATGGATTCGTCAAGCTTGGATCTTTCACTTTGAAAAGCCAGCTCTTCACCAATACATGAGATCTAATTTACAGAATGCTAATTAGTTCTTCTTAGCATTCTTAAGGTTGCGTATTGTCATAACGAGCTGTATCCTTTCACCCTCCACCTCCGCAAACTTGACACTTATCTCTGAGTATCTTTCCTGCATTTCTTTCAGTTCCCCTTCCATATATAGGTTCCTCTCCTTCAGTAATTCCATCTCACTTATCAATTCAGCCAGGTTCTCTTGATCCCTATCTTGCAGTTCTTTCTCTGAGGAAGTTACATTGTTGCTGTAGAGACAAAAAGAAATAGCCAATAGCTAGTTCTTAAGAAGTATGTTTTTAACGAGATTGTTTTTCATACATAATGATACTTTGGAGCAAAGCTAAACTTAAATTAGGGGAATTTAAATTGTAGTTGGCCAACTAGTACCTGATGAAACGTTTGTCAATGCCATTTTGATCAGACATGCACACGTTTATGCTCATATTGGAGTTCAGCAATTTTTCTGGCAAATTTGTTCCTACTTCAGACTTACTAGCATTTGCATTTGTCTTCTCGGGGTCTTTGGCGTCCTGCATTTTGGCAATGAAACATTGCTCAAGTTGAAATGTCTGTCTGTGTGTGTGTGTGTGTGTGTGTGTGTGTGTAGATATCGGTGATTGGACCCATATAAGATCCAGGTCGATTACTATAGCAAACACCAACCATGAAAGAATCTGACAACTGTTGATGTGTCTGACCATTTCTAAACCTTGCCAATATATTTATGATGATGGAACAGTAGGCTGCCATTTTTATTTTTTCTGAAAAGGAAATTTGATGACTGCCATTGTTGCAACATTAATCCTAAGATTAACAGATCAATTGGGCGTTTGAAAGATTGATACAATTTTGGTATGCCTTTTGCATCTCAAAAACTTCTTCAAGCAATGTTTATCCAAAGTTGCCAAACAGAAACAACATGGGACAAATTTCTAACATCCTCAATAGACAAAAGTAGCAAAAGCACATTCAATAATGTAATTAAACCACAACGTTACTTACCTTTTGGCATTGTTCTTCATAGAAACTTGTACTGTGTTGGCTGAGCTCTTCCATCCTGCTTTCTAGTTCTTCAATTTTGTTACACAGATCCTTTTCCTTCTCTAAAAATGAATTGGTTGACTTTTCTAGAGCTGCCTCTTTTTGCTTTATCTGTCCCTGTGAGATATAATGATACCTTCAGTTCTCTTAATCAGATAGATTTGTTTTTTTTTTTTTTTTTTTTCAAAAGTAAATCAGTGAGAAAGATAATTAGACAACATTTTCTATGGAACAACTTGAATTTTGCAGAAATGCAGAGAATGATCAGACTATAAAAATATAAGTTATGACAAAGGAACATCCTCTTCCTTCTTTTTTTTTTTTTTTTGGGGGGGGTGATCTCCCCACCTTTGTCATTTACTAACTTGATATTTATATTCTTACAGACTTGATCTTTCTTTATGCATTTCAAGTCCTATGAAATATTTTATGGGATACACTTCATATGGTTGTTTATTCACCTCAAGCAATTTGATTTTCTCGCGCAAATTAGTAACCTCCTTTGATCCATGGGAAATGAGAGCTGATTTATTGTTCCTTGAAGTCGGTTTGGGCCCATCTGATGGCAGAATTTGGCCACTGTTTTCTTTGAGCTTCTTTTCAATAACAGTAATGGCATCCTCCTCCTTCCTTAGATCAGCCCTTAAATGAAATATCTGTTTCCTAAGGTTCTCTTTCTCTAACTCTTCCTCAGACAAGGAATGTTTCAAGTCATTACACTGAGCTCTAAGGTTATCCATTTCTGATTGTAGAAATCTGACCATGTTCTCTTTTTCATCCTTGAGACACTTCATATTATCCATCTTGTCCAGTGATTTCTCTGCTTCCTTCATCAATGAAGCTATTCTCCTCTCCAGTTCATCTCTTTCTGCATTTCCTTTTTGTACTAGCATCTCTGCTTTGTTGATTGATGTCTTCATTTGTTCAATCTCAGCTCTCAATTTTTCTTGATGCTCTGCCTGTTTTGTGAGGACATTGTGCTCTCTTGTGAGTGTCTCTATCTCAGCTCTGAGATTTATGATTTCCCTTGTGAAAGCACTGGATCTTTCTTCCTCGTGCTTCTTTTGATGTTCAAGCTCTGTAGATGTATATTCCAGTTGCAAACGCATCTGGTCTGCTTCTTCTGACTTCATATCCACTTGTTTCGAAAGCTCTACCAGTTTTTCTTCATATTTTTCTTTAACCGATCCTAACTCTTCATTAACATTCTCAAGCATTTCTTCCAGATTGTCTTTCTGCAGACGCAGTTCACTAGCTTCTTTCAGAGCTTTCATTGCCAGCTTCTCATTTGCATCAAATGTAGTTGCCATTTGTATGGATAGCCGTCTAAATTCTTCTTGAAGCCGCTCTGCTGTTTTTGCATTATTCCATCTTGTCTTCCTCAAGGCCTCCTCTGCTCGGATGGCCCTCTGTTCCTGCTTAACTTTGGCATGTATCACGGCTTCGAGATCAACTTCAAATCCTTGTGCCTGCTTCTCAAGTTCTTCCTCCATTATCTTGACCTGGGATTCCAGTTCACTTATGGTGGCCAGGGAAGTTGAAAATTCTAGTTTCTGCTTCTCAAGTTCTTTCTCGAAATATTCAACCTGGGCTTCAAGTTCATTAATGGAGACCAAAGAGGCTGAGCAGTCATATTGCATCTTCAATTGTTCTTGCAGTTGACTTTGCTCTAGCTTTGAAGAGATACCATGGTTTTCTTGTTTCAAGATCTCATAATCCAGGGCAAGCTGTTCCATTTGCATCTCTAGCTCATCTCTATCTCTCCTGTATATATCTATTTCGTTGTACAGGTTTATAATCTTTTGCTCAAGCGAAAATACTTCCTTGGCATCATCATGGTCTTTGACTAGTTCTTCCAGTGCCCATTGTTCTTCATCCTCATCAATTTCATTTCTGGAGATTGCTTGTAGCTCTTCACCTTTCTCACTGGTTGCCACCTTGTTAGAAATATGGGATATTTCCCTATTTTTCTGCTGCAACATCTCATCTAGGTCTTGCACAGCAAGAAGCAACTCAGAGTTAGACTCTTGTGTCTTTTGTAATTGCAAACGAAGATTCGCATTCAGGTCTTTCTCATAATTCAACTCTTGTCTGATCTCTTCTAGAAGAGCCCTTGGGTCCTCACTGTCAAACTGCAATCTGCTTGAAGCTTTCGCTGCTTCAAATCGTTTCTGCGTGGGCTTGAGTTGTTCACATTCTCTTCTAAGTTCATCCCTCTCCTCTTTGAGGCTAACAACTTCTCTCAAGAGTTCCTGTCCCCTTTTGCTCTCCTTCACAATCTGTTTTCTGAGAGTCTGTAATTCCACCTCTGAAACTTCCGCCTGCCTTGCCAATATTATCATTTCTTCTTTGAGCTTTTCAATGGAGATATCTGAAGCCTGTGATGGTATTTCTTTCAGAAGTGTGTCTTCAGAACCTGTTGAGCCATCTAAACTTCCATCTGGAGCAGAACACACTGACCACTCTGTGTTTGATCTTCGGTGCTCTTTGTGGTTAACCTCAACAGCATTTAACATTGGCTTTTGAGGCTCGGAACTGTGGCTGAGAGATGACAGGATGCTATTAGGATCCTGATGGGTGTTGTTATTCTTCATCCCTAGTTCTTGAGGGGTATTTCCTCCAGAGCTGCTCTCTGATCCTGACACTGATGTAGCATCAGAGCTCAAAATTGCTCTGACATTTCCATTGAATTCTGTATTCTGGGATATGGTCTTATTAAAAGGCCCATCCTGTGGACAAATTCAGAACAAATATTACAAATTACAATCATAAAACCCAAATGACCTTGCTGTAAACCGGGCCCTTCTTTTTTTTTTTTTTTTTTTTTGTTTGGTAAGAGTAAACCAGGCCATTTGATTTGAATGTACAATGAAATGTTTTGCACTCTTCATTTATATGTATAACATGCTACAATAGTGCTACAGGAAAACATTTAAGAAATTCATTTTCAGAGATGAGATGAGACCTTACTTCAGTAGAATTATTTATTTTTCCTTCATCTGTATCACCATTACTTAACTGGCTTCTTAAGGTCCTGTCTTGGGATTTGAATCCCACATCTCCATTTTCTTTAACATCTCTGCTGTAGCACTCAAAACAAAAGAAGATAAAATTATAATCTAAGTCACATACATATGAAAATAAATAAATAAATAAATTCTTTCATATTTACCTCTGATCACTAGCTTCATGTATTCTTTGAATTGTAATCTGTCACAATAATTACAACTACAAAATTAGGAATCTCTGTTTAAATTACATAATGCATTGTAGTTTCATCTGTTATACACATTGACGAAGATTTACTAAATTCTTTCTTCAATTTTCCCTTCTTATATTATAATTTTGTTGGGAACTGTCAAGAATTATGAATTAAAAACATCAAAACTCACTCCTAATGAAAAGAAAAGAAGATCACAACACAGAGAGCGAGAAAGAGAGCTAACATGCAGAACTGCGCCACTGTCTGAAGTTTTAAGGGGCAGGGAAACAGATGAAGGTTTGATTGCTTCTGCGTAATCTGCGAAATCGAGCGAGACTTCCCCCAGAAGACCAGCTTTTGATGACCCCTGTGAGAGAATGCACGTGATTAGATCAGAAAAAGAAGAATCATGAAAGAGAACGAAACGAGGACCGAAGCTGAAAGATCATACATTTGAAACAAGAAACTGGTAAATTTTCTCGTTTAATTTTCCTGATTTTGGGTCCTGGAAAAATTTTATTGTTTCATAGATTGGATTTTCCCATTGACAGGTCCCTTCCTGAACTACCACCTTCTGCAGTCTCACTGTCGGTTTCCCAACGTCCACAGGTACTAATGAGACCATCAAAGTATCCCATCCCAACTGAGGAACCTGAAAGAATGAGAAAAAACAAATAAGACATGATCAGAACCTCCTTTGTTCTCAAAAAAGTCAAAACATCCAATCACATTCCCCTGCATTATCGAATCTGCTCATAGTATCCCCCGTGTCCATTATCCAAATTCCGTTGCAAAGAATTAACCTTTTGTCATCTGCAAAACATACCTGAGTCGCCTGAAACTGCAGTTTGAACACAGCTTTGATCTTGTTCTTCTCGCTCCTCCATCTCACTGACTTGAACATCTTCACTCACGGTCTCAGTTAGGCATTTCCATGTCAAATCGAAGCTTCTGGTCTCGTACCCAGAATATAATCAGTTTGGGTCTTACTTCACCAGGCTCCCACTACAAATGCCGGACAATTTCCATTGTTCTGAAATGAATTCAATGCTTATCAAACCCCACTGAGACGAAGTTTAATTTAGTTTCCAACTTTCTCCTCAAATGTGAAATAGAAAATTGAGTAGAACGAGGTAGTGAAGCTGTCTCGGTTAAAATCTCACTTTGTTAATGAAGAGAGCAGCTGCAAAGCAGAGTCTGAACACGAGAATGAAAATCTATAATTGATCATTGCGACTGCAAGTAGAATGGTAGATAGAAACTTCAAAGAGAACTGGAAGAAGTTCGAGAATCGGATTCACAGATACACTTGGAATGCGGTGGTGGATTGGAGAGTAGGAAGAGAGAATTCAATCAGATCTGACCAGATTTTGCGGTGTTCTTTCCCCTTTGTACAGTCCGGGACTCCGATTCCGACTCCGAGTCGAATTAACATATGAAATTGAAAAAAAAAAAAAAAAAATAGAGAACAAGCTTCTCTGCACTAGTTTAATGTCCTACGGATTGCTTGGGTGATGGGAAGACTGATGCCTACCCTGAAATGTCATAAATAACCTTCTAGTTCTAATATATTCCTTCTGACCGTTGTTAGTGAACTGTAAACCATCCTACTCATAAGCCGCCTGGAGCATGTCCGTTGGTGAATTGGTCAAATTTCACAAAAATAATTTCAATCTAGATTTCTTTTTTCTTTTTTCCGGAATCTATTTGTTTTGATGTAAAAAAATTTTCAAAATTTTTTTCCAATAGATAACAAAAAGACGATTTTTCTTTTTCGATCATTATATTATATTTTTTGAAAATAAATATTATAAAAAATTTAAACATGTAAATATTACATGTAAAATTTTATATCAAAACAATCGGAGCTTTTCTTCGTATACGCTTACCAATAATTGATACTAGTAACTTGAATTAGAGAAAGCCTTGAATTGTGTTGTTTGCCTAAATCCATTAATTTTAAATTAAAATATATGAACTTGAAATTTCAAAAAAAAAATTATGGAAAGAATTATGAAATAAACTTGAAATTTCACATAACCAATTTCAAGAAAGCAACCAAAATTATCTCCACTTGTGTTCTAAGATAAATATATATATTTTTGTCATTGGTACTCAAATCTTTTTTTCTTTTTCTTTTTTTTTCTAATTTTTATGTTTGGGATTTCTTATTATTGACACCTTTTAACGTGTTACATATTTATAATCTTATTGTTTTACCTTCATAATTGTTAATATATAACACACTTTTTCTTTCAATGCAAGTGAAATCTTATCATTTCACATGTATATTTAAAATAAGAAAATAATAATTCTTGAGAATGACATAATGGTAAATAGATTTTGATTTTTTTTTTTTCTTATCATGACTTAAATAACTTTTAAGAAAAAGATAAAAAACAGTTAAAAAAAATTATGTTCTAATACACTTAAAAGGTGTGTTCCTTTTTCTTTTTTCAAGATTATCTTCTTAATTTTGCAAGAAAATAATTGCAGGTGATTTTTTTTTTTTTTTAATTTGCAGGGGATTGATACTTCATAGAACAACCTGGGTATGATTAAGTTGTTCTACAATGTGAGACAACGGATGGCCCAAAAGCCCTTCTTCCATGAGCATGTTCCTCTTCATGTCTCATTTTAGTAATGCATTGCTGCCTCATGTAGCGTGGGGAAGATTAGAGGTGATCCTGTCCTACACAGCTACACTTAGCCAAGTTGCTCTATAAGTGCGTGGTTGACTGTGTTTCACAATATGTTTTAAATCGGATTGGAAATGCATCGATTAGGACAACTTCTATTATTATTGATTAAGTCCATATGGACGTCCCTGTTACCAACCTAATTCCTTGAATAATGGCTACCTACTTATATTCTTGGGTTTTTTTAGGGGTTTGGGTAATTGACCATTTTGACCATAAGGAATTATTAAATCGGTTGCCATGCCACCGTAAACCAAGGGATAAAATGGGCAAGTTTCAGGGAGAGATCGGTGAGTGCTGCATGTTTTTTGTGGATGACTGGAGTATTGGAATTTCGACCTTGATGTTTCTTTTGTTATAAGTTTCAATTCTATCTGTTAACGGAGAGGGATTTATTTTTAATGGGTGTAAACTGATCCTTGGGCATTTTTTGGCTAACTTCGTCTAATATGAGATTTTGGATCGATCTGAATTTAACGTTCAAGTCTATGCTTTTAAACTCTGATACAAAAGAACCCACATGATTAAAAAGAAATATTAGAAGATGTGAGAAGTATGTACTACTAACTATTTTAAAAAATATATATATTTCTTTTTTTTTTCTTTTTTATATTTATAATTTAATCATAAAAAAATAAAAATAAAAACTATTTTTCTTTACTTAAAATACTGGGTTTTTCAAAGTATGATGGGTTCCGCAAGGCGTAATTAGTTGTTTGCTTGTGAAAATATTCCAAATGAAAGAATATTCTGGTAAAATGCATTTTAAATTCCCTCCAACCATGGGTAGAGCAGTTCTCAAGTCCCAATCCACTTAAAAAAAACAAAAACAAAAACAAAAACAAAACATCCTACTAAAGCATGGGCCCATGATCCAGGGTAATCTACAGCCCAGATTTTTACCCATAAAAATCTACAGCTCAGATTTACCCAAAAAAAAAAAAAAAAAAAAAAAGCCTACAGCCTAGACATGAACAATGATCATAAACTCGGAAGTCATAACCAACTAGTCGGTGACAACGATTCGTAGGTCTGTATTGGACTCTGGTTTCAAAGATAAGGATATCCCCACTATAGAATAGACAGTGACACATCCCTTGCCTTTACTCCCATCTTCTTCGATTTCTGATTTTTTATTCGGTGCAATTCACAATCAAATATTGAAGTTATTTAATCATCACACAGCCATTGGATAAAATGTTGCATACGCTCTGTAACATTACCTAGTGCTACAGAGGAGCCGGATCCTTCTTTTTAACCTAAAATTCTTCTCAACATCTTAACTAAGGGTAAGAATCCTCTGTAACGCAGTTAACCGGGGAACTGATGATCGAATATATTGGACGTGTGTCTTGATGCACTCTTAATTATGGGATACTTCACCTGTTCATCATCGACTGACAGCTCTATTTAGGATCTAGATCCCTTAACCAAAAACTGGGTACGTTGATACTGCACGACATATGATCAATACCAAAAAGATATACCACATCAGCATAATAGTCGATACTCGATAGATAATTAACTGATACCCATATCTGATATCGATACCCATTTTGATACAGATATATATTCCGATACCGTGAACTAAAACCATACTCACATTGTATGGAAGATCTTCGAGGAGTAAATTTGTTCTCCCAGATTGATTACTATCTAATCATGTATTGATCTAAGAGATCTTCTCTTTCGCATTAAGAATGATCAGATAATAACCACATCCACTCATCTTCATTTCGGGCATCCGTACCAATTGTAATGTATCACAATTGTTTTGCTAGAGAAAAGAAAATTCAGTTTATTCCACTGGGTTCCGTTTTTTTTTTTATTTAAAATGGTGGGATTTTTTTTTTTTTTTAAATAAGATTTTTGTTTGTTGTAATGTAAAATGCAACAAAATGCATTAAAAAAATTCAGAAAACCAAGTGCGTTAGAGAAAGTTTATAACGAAACAAACAAAGCCGGCCTCAAGGAAAAAGATCCTACGTCGCCCTCTCACATTCTGATCATGTGGGCCAGGTCCTGCATTGATACCATATTTCCTCCTTGCCCATGTGGGTCGTATTGTCGACTAAACCATTTCCTGCAGAATGATTAATGTGCGTAGAAAATTCTCAAAATCTCCACCCACACAAGCAGCACGAGAAACCCCATCCCCATTTCATCATTTAAGACTGCATTCTAATTCTTACAAAAATACTTGCAGGCAATCAAAGACCTCAAGCTGATTTAAGGAGAAAGTTCTCAATCCGACTGCATCCTCTCATAGAAGGAGTGAAAAGACCATTCCACTCTTGATCATTTAATTATTTTAAAACACAACCGGACAGAGAACCCTGCCACCTTGATTTATTATGTTCCACTCCCCTCCCTTTCCTATTATGCTTCTGCTATTAAAAGAATTCTCTATCAGGTTGATGAAGCTGAACATATGGAATGGTATTAGGTGATTGTCATTGGTTACATTACCCCATGTACCTAACCTCATAACACCACCTTTATTATCTAATTTGGTTTGGTATAAGGAATATGTTTGACTGTGGAGATTGTAAGAAACTAATTGCCATTATTAGAAGTAACGAATAAAAATAATGGTCACTAGCTAGCAATTCAATGGGGGTCCATTGACATTAACTATTAGTACGTGACGTAGTTGCCTTCTTAATGTGATTAAATACAGTTGGAATTCATATAGGTTCCAATAATTAAGATTATTTTTTTGTTAAATAAGACACTAAATCATAGTGTAAATCTGGGTTTATATGCTGAATATCTTAAACTTCAATGTTAAAATATACGTGCATGTGTCCCAAGTCTAGCTAAGAGAAAACTGACGTCCTACTTGTTGCTTTTCTGAATTAGTTTAAATATTTTAAAAATAAATAAACTTTTAGGATTAATCTTATTAAAATTCATTAATACAATGGATAGCAACTAGAAACCAAAGAAGTGTAAATTATTTTATTATTATTATTATTATTATTTTTTGGTTATTGATTAGTAAATATAAAAGAATGAAGAATGTATAGAGAAGCAAGCTGGGCAGACCCAAATTACAGACAAATTTGACCTAACTTCACTTTCACTTTCGACCATGCCATCAGTTAAATTTAAGTCAACAATCCAAAAATTTATAATTTTGATTTGAAGGACCACATTGGGCATGGCCATCAGCGGAACCCTTACGTTGAACTAAAAAAAAAAAGAGACGCATACCCCATGGAGATGTTTATATGATTGTTTTGTGTGTGTGTGTGTGTGTGTGTGTGTGGAGTCGAAGGATGAGGAGATTCAAAAAGAAAAGGCAAAAGTTAATCTATGCGGACCCGTTTAGAGAGATTTTAATATTGCAATTATGAAGGATTGACTGGTTAGATAAAGATATGAATTGATCACGTATCAAATTTTAGACTAAAATTTAATCAAATATCCCATATATGTTCATACATCATTGTATTTGTCGGTTGTGTTCATACATCATTGTATTTGTCGGTTGTCCATTTTCATGTTTCTCTTTTTCGTACTCTTGAATTTTTTGCAATTATGCTGCTCTAGCTTTGGATGGGTCTCATAGTGCTATTGGCTTTATCGGCAAGAATCATCAGGGCCAGCCAGTCGGTTTTTGCTACTGCGGAGAACATACCTTTTGCCACTTCTACTATTGGAGAAGCTATGGCAATTCGCAGAGCAATAGGTTGGGTTATTCAGCAAGGTGTTTTGTGGTTGCAGGGTGGAGATCATGGATAGTCTTGAGGTGTTTCAATGCTTAACTGAAATTCATTTATTAAAGATTTATTTAGATACAGTTATTCAATATATATTGCAGTTATATAAACAATGTGAAGTTAAGTAAACAAGGGATATATGTATGCTTCGGAGACAATTTGTTGGGATGGTAATTCTAACTGATTACAAGATGTATGTAAATCTGATATGGATGATTGGAACAATAATAATCAACAATGATATTTTAGCTTTTTGAAATAAAAAATTGCATATTTTATTTTGCCATTAATTCTGATTAAATTGAAACTTAACATGCAAGTAGAAAAATTTAGAATTTATCTGTCCAACCTCTAGACCCCAAAACTCCATCTAATTTACCACATGGTAGAACCAAGGTCTAATCGGACAATCATCTCCGGACTGACCGGCCATTTTCCGAAAAAATAAATAAATAAATAAATAATATAAAAAAAAAAGGAAAAACGAGTAAGGTTTAGATTAGCTTCCTTCGTATGAGGTGATGATGTGGAGGGTAAAAGAGTGAAAGGGAAAATACGAGGGTGGGTCCAACAACAGGTTGAGGTGGTTAGTGTTGCTTGGGGTCCTTTAACTTAGCTTTAAAGATGCTCATGCGTTGGCCATGGGAGGTGACTCCAACCAGAGTTAATCAATTAACCACGTGCCTGAACGTGCTGGTGCAGAATTTCGCTGGCGGCTTCCAAACCACAATTAAAGGAAAACAATCAGTGACAAACACAACAAGACCCAACTCCCCTTCACTTTTTCTAAAGGTTTTTTCTTAACTGCCAACCCAACAGCCCTTGTGAATTGTGCCAGACGCCACGTCCCTACCACCCTCAGCCCTTCTCTGATGGATTGAGATCTTTCGTCGTGAGGATCCTTTGCATTGAGCTATAGTAAGGATTCTATCCATTCAAAATGGATTGATACATATTTCGATACATTTTCATTGTCTTGAGATATATGTCAATCCATTTTGAGTGGGTAGAATCCTCACTACACGGATGGCCTCACTACAGAAGATCTTTTTCCTTCTCTGACTCTGTGGTCTCCTCACTCCTCTCTACCGAAGAACAACGATCCACATCGAATCTCGAGGAGAGGTGACAATCCCATTTGATGGATGACACCTGGGGCTCAGGTGAATCAGAGCCCCTATCTGAGTCGACACCCCCCGTTGACTCAGCTTGTCGGCTCGGTGTAGACTCGAATGGAGGGTTAGGATTCATCTGATCCCCAGGTGTCGTCATCCAATAGGAGCGCCACCTCTCCTCCAGATTCTCTTGGAGGAAAGGATTTGAATCCCTTAATCGGTTGCTTCTGTTTGATACAAATCGATTTCAGTTTTGTACCACTAATACAAAACCATTAAGAAAAGAACAATTTTTTTGATCCGTTTTATTGGGAATAGTCCCACGTTGCTAATGCCAATGGAATCTTGAATCCTTATATATGAAGAGTCCCTCCATTTATTAGTTCAAATTTTCAAGTTAAAAACTAGACATATTATCAATGCTCCAGGTTCCCTCATTGAAAAAAGAATGGTCACCTAAAAGAGGGACTACATGTCACTCTAGAAAAGGGACCAATCATCCAAAAAGAGGGATCAATTACTCGAAAAATATCATGTATTGCCACATGTACTACCACATATACACCACCCAACAATAGAACTACATGTGAAGGATCGAGTTGTTATGACTCAATTTCAATTTCGGTGTATTGAGTTGGTCTTATCTGTCAACTTGTCAGATCTTAGGTTTTTATCAGTCTTTGAAAACCAAGTCAGTTCCAGCTCAATAAAACATCAATCCGATTTGTAATTTGGGTTCAATTTTGACACCCCTACATTAATCCACCAGATGGGTAGGAATACAGCTTCCTATGCCATCGAGAAGGTCCCTTGAGCCTAGGTCTTCAATTTAAATGTTATAGATAGTAATGAATGGTGCGTATGCTCTCTCCATATGTCTACAGAGAGTGTATACCTTAAATGGCATTGTCGGCTCTTTACCCTTAAGGCTCTTATCTGGTACATGTAATATAGACTGGCCTATTTCTACTCCTTGCTTCAATAAACTTGAATACTTGCATACAAGAAGATATAGAGTTAATGAAAAGTGATGCAGTGGTACACGTACAGCATGGACCAGATACCTTTGAAAAGGGTTTAATGGATCGACAAGTGCTCCTGACGAGTCACATGTTCCTAATCAATGGCTGTACAGTGTACAACACTCAGTGCGCCCATCCAAGCCCAACTACTTGAGCTCTTGTGAGTTGATATGGAAAGTGGGGGCCTGGTCTTGAGGTTAAACCCAATCAAATGGTTGCACCTCTTATAGAGATGAGATAACATTATTACGAATTAACAACCTAATTAAACAACAATGATTTACGTGGTTCATTCACATAAGATATATAGACTACGTCCATAATATAATGATAGGTCAAAGTTTTTATTATTTTAATAAACAATTATAAATCCTCATCACACTACTTTTGTACCATATTACACTTGATATATAGAGAAATCCTCAACCTCCAAAAATACAAAACTGCTTCTAGAACAACCGCCTTAAGAAAATCCGGGTTGGGGCTAAGCCCTCAAACCCCTTGTAACTTCCTAGCTCGATCAAAAAATGAAACTGAGTGAAAAATATTTTTCGATTAAAAATAATATCAAGCTTCACCATAACGAGTAATTTCTCTTTTGTCTGTTAATAAGTTACGCGAACAATAAAGTTTGAAATTAGACTTGGGAAACAAGATGGCATTTTCATAGAAAGGTGGAACCCTAGAGATATCGATGTCAGTCATATAGAAGGTGGTGGTCATATTTCACCACCAAACAGTCCCACATCAGTTTTGATAACTATCTTAGGAGAGGGACCCCTAAGCCACTTCTTTCATTATGGGTTCTCTTTCATATCTTAATCATCACATTATAAACAGGGACCCCTAAGCCACTTCTTTCATTATGGGTTCTCTTTCATAGCTTAATCATCACATAAACTTACTCTTTTAGATAACCATTGAGTCTTTTTTCATTTTTCTCAAATTACAAAAGTAGGTGATTATCTTATAGAAATTAAAGTTGAACTTAAGAACACAAATTACCAAACCATTTATCTGCATCAATTACTTATAATTGAATTCAACCCAAATTATAAATTGTAATTTATAATAAAAAATTTATAAGATAGGGTAGCTGGATCAAGCAACCACCTAATTCAGATTGATTATGTTAAGTTTTCCTAACTTGATTTGAAAATCTTGCCTTGATTCATGACCAATCTTTATTGGCAGTTTTTTTTTTTTTTTTTTTTAAATGGGAAAAATCCCAAAAAATATCTTTAATTTATATCCTTATTCATTTGATCGGATCGGCTAATTCAAAGTCCAAACCCGGATTTCCAAACCCAATTTTGAATCTAGGTTAGGTTATAGTTGTATCCCAATTTGTTGAGAAATATATATAGAGTTATAGTCCCACATCGATTATTTGAGAAACATTAAAAAAAAAATGAGAATTACAGAATTTTTAATCCCACATTAGTTGTCTAGCAGCATGAATATGTATGTCTTCATAGCCTAATAAGATCATGGACTAATCAACCCACACAACCACACAAAGAGATATATCTCCACGTGCTTACGTGTAGTCACGTGGTGGACCCCAATGGAATAGGTCCACCTCCAAAAGGCCAAAGTTGTACATACCTCTCCAAGAAGGAGGGAAATCCATGATTTGATCTTTTTTAGATGTTGCTTTGATTCTGATGCTCTCCCTAATCACTAAAAGATGTGTGTGGAGATGAAAAGAAAAAGTAAGATCACATGCTACAATAATGCCAAAATCAGAATATGTCACGTGAGTAAAGATGACATGCCTCTGTTTCATCCTACCAAAGTCTGTGAATGGCATCCGTGTTTTCTTTTGTAAAAGGAATCCTATTTGTCCGCATGATTTTGATCCGTTGCTGATGTGGCAATCCATACCATATCCACATGTACATTTCAAACCTTGACATGGGACAATCCATAACATTGCATTTGGACAGAAAAACTACATGGCTAGGTAGGCTGACATGTACAAGGCCCATTGAGGGATGAACCGTGTAGAGTACTTGTGAGTGGTGGACTGCAAATTACAAGCTTAAAATTGAACTGGGCGGACAGATTGAAACTGGCCATCCCTAGCCTTGCTGGACCCAGTCCAGAGTTTGGTCTGCCAAGAACCAGAGTTTAAGATTTCCCTGGGCTGAAGACATTGACTGTCACGAGTCTATCATTGAGAACTAGCCTTTAATCAGGCCTTTTCCCCCCTCCATTGGATGAATTAGCCCATCTACAGCAGAGCATATACTCTCTCTTTCTCTGGCAATTAGATTCACAGCAGGGTCTCATATCTCAATTGATGTTTAATTAGTTCTGGGATCAAGCTTGGCCCAGAAGCCCAGCCCAGCCTGAACTTCTCATTGGTCCTAAAAAGCCCACACGGAGTGAGCTCAATTTTGGGCTATCCTGCCATTAGGCCCGTGTTTAGGTTTGGGTTAAATCCGGAATTTAGGGCGAAGCCCACCTGAAATATCACCTGGCTCCCACCAAAAGTTTCACCTTTAAGTTTGAAATTTTTTACATTCCTTTCTTTTAATTTTCAACGGGAACATTGTGTGAGATTTTCCATGAAAAAAATGATCTGTTATCATCGAGTTATTCCTTAAATCTAATGGTTTGAAAATTTTCTTTTTCTAAAACTAAAATTCGAAAAAAGAAATGGACATAAAAATAAACGTGTTAAAATGGTTTATTATCAGTTAAACAATGCGATGCGGTTCGATGCGGTTCATAGGAGGATGGAACCTAAATCAAACTAATTAACTAAATGATGTCAAAATTGCTATCAGAACAGATTTTTAATCGGATTTAAACGGCTTTCCTTGTGGTTTATAGACCGTTTAACTCATCGGTTACCCTAATCAGGTTTTAAATGACTCGGTTGCCATTAAACAGTATAGTTGCCATAAATCAGTTTCCCCCAGTATTTGAATAACAATTTTATAACATATCATAAAAAGTTAACTAAAAACTGATCCATCTATTTTCTATTCAAATTTGGCTTGTATGTGAATTAAATACCATCTTAAGGATCAAGTCGTAAATTACTTCATGAATTCTAAAAGAATGGCCGCCATTTTAAATTAAAGATGTAACAACCAAAGTATTATAAATCCAATGATATCCAAAGGTTTTTGCTAAAAAATAAAACATCCGAAGGGGGTGGGCGGTTTCAAGAAGAAAAATGGAGAAGAAGAGATTTAGAGAGAATGAGAGATTTGTGTGTGTGATGATTTTGATTTAAGTTAACTTAAGGTTGTGGTTTAGTTTAAGATTAGATATTAGGGATTTCTATAGCTAATTATTAACTGATTTAAACAGTTCATAAACGATTATACATGAATTCGGGTTTAATGGTACATGGTTTAAAAACTCAAAGCAAAATCAAATTATTTAATAAATGGTTTGCCGACTCGAACGTATACGATTTGGATTAGTTCCGATAAACAATGTTGATGCATTTCTTATACCATTATAGAAAACCATAATTGGGATAAGTATAAGGTACATATTTTAACATGTGACTCACATGGGGAATTCTACATGTATGGTAGATCCACAACGCATGTTGTTTTCTTGTAAAAGGATTTTTTTTTTTTTGGGTGCAAATTTTCTTATAAATGTTTGATGAAGACAATTTTCTTTTTTTATTATTTGATGTGGGATTCAAATTCATGCTCCATCGGGCAGTCAAAATGACCAAATTGTCTTCCTTAGATACGTCACGAATGACTTCAGATCAGAAGGATCTACAGCCTGCTCCTCCGAGTAGAATCTTTTCTGATACATATCTTAATTAATAAGATTTTAAACCGAAGGTTCAAAAAATTTGGTCACAAACCGGGATCTGATGACCTCCTTAATTTATTGCTAGACCGATGTCATCTCCTGCGGCAGGAGGGTCCCCTCCTGCAGCTGATCCAAGGGCTGCAGATTAGTCGATCCGCTTACCACTACATTGGAAGGTGGGCCGATTAAAATTCCACCCTTGATAGGCGGTAGATCGACAAGAGAAGATTTCCATCCAAACACATCCTATAATTAGCAACTTAATAATCTCCTGCTGACCTACCGCCTCTCAAGGGTGAGATTTCATCTGAACCATCTCCACATGTATTGATAAGTGGACTAACTGATCCCAACCCTTTGGATCAGCAGCAGGATCCTCCTCCTGCCTCAAGAGAGGATTTGGATTCCTATAATTATGGGGATAAGGGAGAGACACGAAGCCGGTGCAGGCGGGTATCAGGGTGCTTAGCTGATCGACTGCCACGTGTTGATTATTCCAAAGCTAGATGGGTATGGACGGCTGGGATCTATGAATCCTGATAAGCAAAACGAGAAAGAAAAAAAAAGAACAGAAGATAAGTTCCAACATCAGTCTTTCTCTAGCTGAGCTTCCCCATCGTTCAGGAGGGAGACTGTAAAAGAGCGAAACAAACGCTACCAGCGAGACTCTGAGAGAGAGAGAGAGAGAGAGATGGCGATCAGGGTGGGTGCGCTGCCATTCACGATAGTATCACACGTGTTGGCCATTGCAGCGGCGGTTTTGGTGTTGGTATGGTGCATCCATTTCAGAGGGGGGCTTGCCTGGGAAGCCATAAACAAATCTCTCATCTTCAATGTACGCTTCTTCTTCTAATTGTGTGACTGATGTGGGAACTGGGTTTTGCTACTGGTTTCAATTTCTCTGTGTCTTTCATTTGGGATCAACAAGTTCAGGATTTTTATTTGTTCTATTGGTCTTCCTTGTGACAAGTTTAGGTTTCTTAATTTCTAATATATGATGGATTCTCTGTAGATACTAGACGGTCTGAATATTAAATCTTTAGGGTTTGTTTTAGCTTGAATCAACTGTTATAAGTCATATAATTTTAGACGGTGTTTCTTGAGCTGGTCTTGTTAGAAATTAGTGATAGGCTTTCATCAATTCGAAACAATTGGGGAAGTTTAGCTCAGATAATTAAAGATGTTCGATTTGTTTGAAATGCTATCCAGTCTTGAATTTTCTCTTTCACTTTTATGGATAGTGAGCTTTTTTCATACACAGAAAATTAGAGTATAATTAGAGACACCTTCATTGGCCATGGCTGTGGATCATAGTGATGGTTGCGAATATGACTTTTGCTTCATCTTGCTTTTGACTTTTTATTTGATAATCTCCCATTCAACATTGACTAATGACCCACCTACTATTCTTCTCACCTCACATATCTGCACTACCTATGCTAGGATGCTTGCTTATTTCGATCACGTTTTCTAGCTATGTGATCTGCTGTCAATGTAAAGATGAGGTTTTTTCTTGTCATGTTTTCATCTTAAAAGTTCCTAACTTATAAGTGAAGGGTTTCTCATATACATAGGATCCATATCCTCTCCTCCAAGAGGTTCCGGAGAAGGGGTGACTCCCACCAACTGATGTCCGACACGTGGGTGTTACCTGGATACGAGTTGATAAAGTGAGCTGATAGGGGGTGTCGGCTTATGCATCGGCTCGGCTGGAGGGCTCAGATCCAGCGGACGCCCACGTGTCGAGCATCGACTGGTGGGAGTTGCCTCTCCTCCCGAACCCTGGGGGAGAGGATTTGAATACCATATGGATTACATAAGGCACCTAAGGTTCTAATCTCTGAGCAATGTGTAACTATTCCCAACACTCCCCTTCACATGTTACCCCTCCTCTAGGTGGCAGTACACGTGGCATGTGGTCCCTCTTTTGAGTGATCGTACGGAGTGAACTTGGAGCTCTGATACCATGTTAAGTTTCCAGAACTTATAAGTAGAAAGACTCTCACATATATAAGGCACTTAAGATTCTTAGTCTCTCTAAGCAATGTATAGATTATTCCAACATTTTTAACTCAAGCTCCGTTAATTACTAACATTTATAGTCTAGACAAAGTCTTAATTATGGCTTACCTTATCTTATATAGTACAGGCTGATTTCAGGATCTGCGAGCTTGATCAGCTGAATAAGTGTTGGGCTTCTTGTCAGCTGAATAAGTGTTGCGCTTCTTGTATCCAAGTGATTGTTATCAATTTCATATGATCAAATTTATAACTAATATACTTTCTTTTGCACTCTGCAGCTTCATCCGGTACTGATGTTAATTGGCTTCATAATCATAGGTGGTGAAGGTGAGGAAATCATCTATTGCTAGTCGAATTTCGGTTCCCTTAATAATGAAGATATAATTCCTTACCCTGTTTTGTTGTGACTGTTTCACATTATGCAGCCATAATCAGTTATAAAGCTCTTCCCTTTTCGAAGGAAGTGAATAAGCAAATCCATCTCATTCTGCACGCCATCGCCCTCATCCTTGGGATTGTGGGTATCTACACCGCATTCAAATATCATAATGAAAGCAACATTGCCAATCTCTACAGCTTGCATTCCTGGGTTGGTATCGGAGTCATCTGTCTTTATGGTATTCAGGTAATCACATTCTTGACCCTTCTTAATTCTTTCATTCTTTTGGGGCTGGGCTTCATTTATCCAGCAAAATTTTAAGCTGGTTCAGTGCTGGCTTGTACCAGTGCTTATTTATTTTTAGAACCTTGGTTGGCCTTGGTAGCTGTTCTTATACAGTAGAACCGAAACTTCTGTATGGAAGAATGAGGACCATAATTTTCCAGAGGGAGAGGGTTCTCTGATCGGTGGTCTGATACAAACTCTGGGATAAGTCACTTCTAAAACTGGTTTGTAAAGTGAGGAATCCAAGATCATATTAACCCACCTTAGGGGATCAATGTGAGATCAACCCCATAAGATTAATATGGGATTATCAAACAGCCTAAATCTTCAGATTTACTTACTTCAACTAGCACTAGGATTACCCACAAATCCACAAGATTATCAGGTTTTTGATGAGAGAAGGATAGATAGAGTTGTGGGCCATATTTGAAAGTGATGAAATGCTTTGCCCAATGCAGTGGATATTTGGGTTCGCGGTGTTCTTTTACCCAGGTGGGTCAGCCGGAGTTAAAGCCGAATCTCTTCCATGGCACGTACTGTTTGGGCTGTTCGTGTACATTTTAGCTCTTGCCACGGCAATACTGGGCTTTCTGGAGAAGCTCACCTTCCTGGAGAGTTCACACCTCGCCAAATACGGACCAGAGGCTTTCCTTGTCAACTTCACTGCCCTCGTCACTATTTTATTTGGAACCTTCGTAGTGTTAACTGCTGTTTCTCCAGCCCGTGTAGAGGATGACTTTAGCTATTCATCTATCTAATCTGTCTTATATTATAAACAATATCATATATTCATGAATTTTATATTTTCTAGATGTTTGGAGCAGATGACTCGCATTAAAATAGTAAAACATATATCTATGGTTTTTTTTTCCAGTATTAATTGTTAGGCTTTCTTAGGCCACCTAATCTCTGTGTGGAACTTGGATATCTCCATTATTTATATATAACCAGAGAGCAGATCAGCAATTAACAATGGCATCCAAGCAAAACACATTAGGGTCATGTATTACAGACAGTGGGATATTTCCATACTGAAAATCCAATCTGGGTTTCAATTCACAAGAAAGCTGCAGTCGTGGTCGATCATGTGTCAACACGCCATTGGAACTGAAGAAAGATTGATTGCTAAGATTACATATACAAAAACAAATGCTAACAGGAGAGGATAATGATATCCTTTCTGTGATCTGCATAGAGTCATATATAGCTACAAATCTAGCAGTGACTGAAGAAAGCCTTGGCTGATTGGCCAACATTTTTAAATCTTAACAAAATAGGAAGCTACAAAGCCATGGTTGGGGACATTGCTGTAAAATGAAAATATTCAGTCAGATTACAGTGAAGTGTGAAATGGGTTATGTTTGTTTTTATGGAGAGATGCAGTAAAAAACGATATCTTCGCTCCTTAAACCATTCTCAATCTTTAATGAAGAGGAGGAAGACGACGACCATGATGACCAGGATTTTGCCTTCTCTTTCTCTATGGTACCAGAAACTGACCTCATCTCTGATCTTCTCCGGGCATCGGCTGCTGCCTTTCTTTCTCTTCTCCTGCTAATGACATACTCTTCCGGGATATACACATCCATAAGTCACGTTTAGAGAGAGAGAGAGAGAGAGAGAGAGAGAGAGAGATTTATGATGCAGTGTGGTTGAAAGGAATGAGAAAAAGTGGGAGCATAAGTAGGAGGATCTGAGAAGAAACCAATTTATGGGGAGAGGAGGTAGAAAACTGGTTTCGATTCTAGGGGCGTCAGTACCATGTTTTCCTAAAGGCAACAAGCACTGCTCTGGTCTAGTCTCGAGACCATAACTATGGTTTGATTAACCGTGTAAACTATGTCCTCCGACTCCTGTCTCTGAACTTCTGCCATGCGACACTTCGCAATTGCCTTTAGATGAACACGTGCTTTTTATAATTTGAGGTGGGAGGGAGGGGAGGTATTTGAGGATTTGTGCACACTGATTTTCAATTCTCAACAAGGGGATCCCAAGGCTGAAGCCTTTCTGTTCTGAGGAATGAGAAATGAGAACTGAATTAAAAAACGGATTTAACACGACAATTATTTTTCTAATGACATCGATCATCGTGACAAACGAAATTACTTAGAAGTCGGCAGCATGGTTTTAGGTACGGATTCCTTTTCCTGGATTTCACTGTGGGCGATACAAATCCTTGGGCGATTTGCTTTAGGAATCTGGATTGCCGAGCAAAATGAGATACTGATTGACCTCTCCTGTGGGTGGTTTTTTAAGTCTTCAGTCAAACTACCAAGTTGGAGTACGGTAGGGGTAGAGGAATTTGCAGGTGGAATGGTGAAATACGTAGAAGTCGGAAAGAACACTTGACATATCAAATACGTATTTGATCTCATATTAATTTCGGAGTGACCGATACCCATTTTGATATCTTGAACTTAAACCAAAGTCTATGGAACAATGTCTATCCATATCAACTCAATATTGGAGGGAAAGTGTCCATAGAGCTGTGGTGATTACAGGGTTCTTGAGGCCAATATATATGTCTCCTCTTCATGGAAGTGGAGGATATTGGATGTATACATACATTCGATGGGAGTAAGACTCAACCTGAGTTCTTGGATTTATACAGGTCAAGACGTACATTAAAATTATTTAAAAAAAAAAAAGAAAAAACAAAAACAAAAAGTTTCGTACGTTATATTGTCATTCTATCATCGGTTCTATACTGATCCAATATCGATTCTGTATCGATTTTAAAGTGATCTATATTCCTTCTAATACGATGAACTAAAACCATGCTTCATCAATTTAACCGTTCCTTCTAATAATTGACTATCGTCCATGTTACCAGATCCATATATATAAAATATATAAATACAAACCCTACTAATAAAAAACCAGCCCATTCAAGTATTCAACAAGAAATTAACATCAGATCGATGAAGGGGCCTCGGGATAAGTATGGTTTAAGGACTCGGACACGAATCAGCTGAATCAGCTGATCTAGATCGGGATAGATCTCAATCAATTCTGAATCATCACACCGGATTTAAAATGGTGCAATAATGATTTTCACATGTATAAGATTGATTCTAGGGCCTTTGGGGGTTGATCTGACACTAAATCAGATCGGATCAACTCCCCGATTCGTACTTGAATCGTTTGGATGAGTCGTGTGTTAAAAATTCATGTGCCAATTCAACTATATGGGCCACCTCACCTGTCGAACCTTGCTTGCTGCCATGGAAGAAGAGGATTAGGTGATCCAACATAGTCTTTTTTCTCTCTTTTATAGATAACTAAATTTTACGTATTGGAAATAAATATTGAAAAGTATATTTACATCATGAAACTTCAAACTCCTTATGGTTTCATATATTCTAAGTTCAAAACTCATTTCATATCAGATGCTGTGGTGTAGTGGTTATCACGTTAGTCTTACACACTAAAGGTCTCCAGTTCGATCCTGGGCAGCATCAAAATTATTTATTTTTATACTTTAAGCATTAAAATCCGGTTTTCGGTTTTTATATTTTAAGCTATAAAATCTACAACGTCACCTAATCCTCTTGGGATTCACATCCTCTCCTCCTAGTGGTTCTGCGAGGATGGGGACGTTCCCGTTGGATGGTCAATATGTGGTTGAGAATTCGAATCCCTCGTCAGAGCTGATAAACTAAGCACAAGGGTGGGGGGGGGGGGGGGGGGCTGGGGGCCCGGCCCCAAAGGAGGGGGGGGGGGGGGGGGGATTTTTTTTTTTTTTTTTACCCCGCGGGGTTTCTATATTTTAAGCTATAAAATCTACAACGTCACCTAATTCTCTTGGGATTCACATCCTCTCCTCCTAGTGGTTCTGGGAGGATGGGGACGTCCCCATTGGATGATCAATACGTGGCTCTCGGGAGAATTCGAACAACTCGTCAGAGTCGACAAAGGGTGTCGGTTCAGACGTGGGATTCGGATTCTCCCGAGAACCACGTTTTGGTCATCTGTCTCTGTCCTCCAAAAACCACTGAGAAAAGAGAATGCATATTTTACTTTTATATTTTAAGCTACAACATCACCTAAAGGTTTTTGGTTTTTATATTTTAAGCTATAAAATCTACAACATCACCTAATACTCTAGGGATTCACATCCTCTCCTCCTAGTGGTTCTGGGAGGATAGGGACGTCCTTGTTGGATGGTCAATACGTGACTCTCGAGAGAATCCAAACCCCTCGTCAGAGCTAACAAGGGGTGTCGGCTAGGATGTGGGACTTGAATTCTCCCAAGAACCATGTGTTGGTCATCCCACATGGACATCCATACCCTCAAAAAACCACAAAGAGAAGAGGATGCGATCCAAGGTGTCTCCCGTTTTTATTTTTTAAGCTATAAAATCCACAACAAATCTACAACATGACCTAAAGGTCTCCAGTTCAATTCGATCCGCAGCGTCAGCAACAATTTTATATTTAAAGTGACAAAATCTACAACATCACCGAAAGACGAGCACGTGTCAAGTGCAACATCTCATCCAAACAATAATTCTCCACAATTGCCGACACATTGTCGGCCGAGTAATACGACGTCGATGACCATTCACCACGCCATTGTCTGAAAAACTCGGCGGTGATGGTATACAAAGAGAGATCCATTGCCCCACCAATTGGGTGAATCCCATCCATTCAAAGTTCTGTCGGCTAGGAAACCCTAGAAATCTCAATCTTTTTTTTTTCTTTGGTAAAAAATCATAATCTCTTGATGTTCATACTTCATTCATCCAAAATTTGTGGTGTATATCATCTAACATCTCATCCAGAAATATCTCATTTCTTTGTCGGTAAAAGATCCTTCCTGTTGTTCGGTTTTTTCAGTCATGATCTCGATCGAATGGTCGAAATCACTCTATATGTACACCAATATATATCCATATAACCTGTTTCATAATCCATCCCAAACACACCCCCAACCCCACAAGCCCACATCCTAAAAATGAGAAAAGGGCCAGTTTTATCCCTAGAAAAATTGGCTAACCAAAGACGAATTCTGGATTCTCTCCCGTACCACCGGTACCCTCCAGGGTGTCCCACATCAAATGTACGGTAATAGGTCCTAGGAGGGTACCGGTACAGGGAGAGTGGCTGAACTGCATCTTTGGATTCGATCTAAAATGAGTGCCACTTGAAACCCTAAAAGGAGAAGGAATTTGGTTCTTTGCAGCTGTAATGAATTAGAAGAAACCTTTTAGTTTTTCTAATTCAGCTATTTCTTTGAATACACATCATGGTTCTAAGAATCGATATCGGATCAAATAGCCTAGTGCTGCATTAAATACAGTCTATAATGTGCGTAGATTGAATTCGATTTGGGTTCAAATCGCCTCTGACCTTTCAGTCTTATTAGTCGTGATCCCTTGGCTGACCTTCACCCAACCGTATGATCACAGCTGACACCTCTGTAACGACAAAAGAAGATTTATTTCCATTGAATTAGGATTGAGACTATAGAGACGAGAAGGCTTATCATTGCAACTTCCAGTAGAGGGGCAATTAGTTTTACGGGGCCCTCTAGCTTTAATAAAGTTGGTGGCATGAGCCACTCTTGCTGTAAAGCCTTGGAACCATCCTACTTTAGACCTTACCACCTCTTCTAAAGTAGTCAAGCAATTTAGACCAGCTCATCACACCCACAATTACATTTTAGAGAGAGAAATAGCCAAAACAATACTTAGATGATAAATCCATTTAAAGGTGAATCAAAATTGAATGGATTTCAGTCTTATTATACCGACAAGTCTAAAACAAAACAGTTCAGAAAAAAAAAAAATTCCAAATTTGATCTGGTTTAGTTTCACTTTATTGGGTTTACTTAATGGACTCCTATAGATCCAATATCAGGTTCACTCAAATTCTCCCCCTTATTTTGTTTTCACATTGGGAAACACTGCATTCATTTGCATTTAAAATGTCACGCTGTCATATCAAATCATCAAAGAAAAGCCAAACATGAAAAGGTAATAGAGGAAACATCAGATCGAAATCAGCTCTTGTCGTTGCAGAGACATCAACCGTAATCGCACGACTGGCGTGATTGACCAATAGGAAACATTCCATGTATCCGCTGGTGCATTACTCACCAAATATAAGTGTTGCACCTATGATATGTTTGGTATGTATTCCAAAACGTGTTATTTATCCAAAATATGTTCCAAGAAGAGAAAGGTTGGAAGATCTTAACTTTAACTCTCACTTGCCTTGTTCATGATTTAGTTAATCATGATGCTTTCACTGTTAACCGTTTTGATTATGAATAGATTCTCTATTTATCAAAAAAGAAAAATAAAATATAAAAATATAAAAAAAAAAAACTCTCACTTGCCTTGTCATTGCATCGTAAAGACTACTTTAATTATAATTAACTTTGCTTTTCCATTTAAATTCCTGAATTAGGGGAGTAAATGAAGGAATTTATTCAATACCCTCTCCATAGGAAATTTCTCCTCACCCATCTTCATTCCTGGCCAACATAATTCTTTTATCTCATTAATAAAAGATCCCCTTCCCACTTTTGTACGTGGTTAACAAAATTTTGTATTTATTTTAAAGAGTTGATAGACCTTTAAGCTCTCTTTGGTATAGTTTATATTTATGTTTTTGAGTGATTTATGACGAATCATTTTATGAGAATAAATTATAAGTCATAAATAATAGCCATTTTTTACCACCACACATGAAGAAGTAATAATAAATTATCACAATAATGATAAACACCTTCTAACCTATTTGTAGATTTTAGGTTAAATCAATTTATTTCAAATATAAATAATACCATAAATCATACCAAACATTTACGTATAACATAATATAGTATATAATTAATTCTAGAAAAAATTTCATCTAGATCCCATCAAAGATTGTTAACATCATCTACACCCACAAGAATGCAAAAACATCACTTAGGTCTACTTAACTGATGAAAATCACTAAATTTATTGAAATACAATTTTACCAGTCAAATTTTAAATTATAAAATTATAAAATTATAAAATTATGTTCATTTACTAATTTATCCTTCAAATTAAAATTGTATTTATCACGACCAACCCTGGTTTCGCTATAGTTTTCAACCCGATTCGCCCGACTTAGAATATCTATCTCAGGGTTCTTCCTTGCCCAATATGATTTATGCGATTATTTTTCCATGGTGTCGTCTTCTTCTTCTCAAAGCTGAAAATCTCTAAGATTTCATCATCAAGTTTCATTCTCCTAACCCTAATCGATTTGAGGTGAGTCTTTGCTTCCTCAATGCTAATTCTCTTTGATTAGGTCAAAGTATCTCTTCTAGCCTCTAAACTAGTCTCAACAGTCCTAATCAACTGTTTATCAAGAATCAATTCAAAGCGAGAATTGCTCATAAAATCAATTTAAAGTACGATTTATTCATTAGTGGTCGTTACATCAATACATTGATAGCACAGAGCTAATATTAATCAAACTAGGTCATCATATCAATCTATGAAACCTGAGGTGGAGTACCTCTGTTAGAGCTACAATAATCAAGGCCAAACCAAACATTTTCCAGGACAAATGTTCGAAAATAGAAGGGGTATGAGATCTGTGAAACAGGACCATCATCTTGTCAATGAAGCACCTTAATCCAACCAGGTCTCCAGCCATCCGATCCAAATTGCTTCACGTAAAGTGAGCACACAGTTTTCTCCATACCAGCTCCAGTTGACTCGAACATGTCTGTGGCACATCGTTCAAACTCATGATACAAACCTCCCTGCATCCTTGCTCTTTTTGGAGAATACAACAATTTAGGGTTCTTCAAATGCTTCACAATGACGAGATTTCCAGCTGAGTCGTCGAATCTAACACTGATTACATCTTTGGTTTCTGTAAGCAAGTCCGCACAGATCTGACGGAACCAAAGATGCATCAAATGGGAAAAACACAACAAATCTGAAGAGAACAACCAAAAGAAAACTCAGATCTGAAGAATGTTTTAGGAATGATGCAGAAAACTTCAGATCTGAAGAAAACAGGTTCAATAATCGAAAGAAATACTGGAGAAAAAACAAGAATCAAGAGCTGAAAAAAAAACATAGATCTGAAGAGAAAGGAATCTCAGAGATTCAGAGACTTGAAGAGAAAGGAACCTCACAGATCTAAAGAAGGGTTTACTAGAGAAGAGAACCCAGGTCGAGAAACAGAGTAAGAGAGAGAAAGAAAGAGAGAGAGAAAGAGAGGAAGCAATGCACAGGTGGAAGAGAGAGAGGAAGCAATGCACAAATGGAAGAGAGAGGTTTGGATAAAGGGTATAATGGTCTTTTCAATAGGTCAGAAGGGTATTATCATCTTTGAAATATTTCAATCCACCTGACATCAGCATCTAATGGAAATCAACTGATCGAGTGGACTTCTTTGATTACCACAGTCAAAGTTTCGAGGTGTAAATAATGTTTTTGCATTCTTGTGAGTGTAGATATTGTTAACAATCTTTGATGGGGTTTAGATGAAATTTTTTCTTAATTCTATAATGCATATTGGAGAAAGCCTTATAAATCTTAAACAAATAAAAACTCTTAGGATCTTGGCCCCCCCAAAAAAAAGAAAAGAAAAAAAACAAAGAAAAAAAAAAGAAAAAACAACACGAAAAGGAAAACGATAGTAGAGTGATCATTGCAATATCCAAGCAAAAGGTTTAAGTTTGAAACAATCACTTGTTATAGATTTTTTACCATGATTTTTTTTTTTCAATTTATACCTTGATGTAAATTCATATGCTTTATTACGAGTGTCAATAGGCCGGTTTGGGTCGATTTCAATCCGTGCCAAGTCTGTCTTAGGCTTTTTAGGGGAAGTCCAAAACATGTCTGTTAGGAAAATCTCCTACGTCGTCAATGACATGGCGACAACTAAGATCCAAGCATTCACGTCAATACCCAGACGTTCCCATAAATCCAACCAATGGATAAGGACAAAAACATCAATTTCTACAGCTTTACAAGGATACTTCGATCATCACACATCAAACAAGGGTAAAAGCGGTATTTACAAAGATACAATGCACTTATAACGGTGTGCAATTATCAGAAAGAGAATTTCCAAAAAACTGGTTAATAGAAGGTATTCAGATAAAAATTCTATTTCCTTTCCGTTCGAAACCTTGATGTAGATCTTAGGACCCATTTTCACAATTGAATTAATTAATTCTAATTTTTTAAAAGATGAATAAACAGGCCTATATAAGAGTAACGCTATAAATATTATGAAATAAACTATACTAACAGAAAACTATTCACTATAAATACTACGAATCCCGAGATTTCATGTACTTTTTACATTTATTACTCTTTCTTGGGATTATCGCATTTATACCTTGGACTGAGAATCTCTCACCTACCCCATTTAAATATTGTTCTGGGCTCGGATACCGAGCCCATCGACTGTTCACGGAGCCTTAACTTAGGCATTGGAGTGGACCCGGGGCTATAGACCCGCCTCCCCCTTGTCTTTGCTTGTCTTACAAGTCTAGTCAGCGTGATGGACCTCGGATATGAATTTGGACAGAAACAATGTCCAATAAGATATTCGAGCTTAGATGGGCTGCACTATACACGTCAGATAACGAGACAGTCTGGTGTCGACCTGTTTTCAAGTTATCTTAATGGATTCTTATCGATCCTCTATCGATTCGGTTTCATTTTACTATTATATATATTTGGTAAAAAAATTGGATTAATGGGTTCTATCAAACTGGTTTGGTTTCGACATTGGTTTCTTTCGTGTGTATTTAATAAAATGCTAGCGGATTGGATTAATGGGCTCTTATTGCTTTCAAAATGTAACTGATGAAAAACTAAAACGGAGAGTACATGTTTTAAGTGGATAAGATATAATATGGTACGACGAAAGAAAAAAAAAGGCAATATACTTCCATAAATTTAAGAATTGTACTTAAATCAAATGAACACATGACATTTATGATGTGTTTAATCATAAAATGCTGAGAAAAAAATAATAATGTAATGAGTTCAGAAATAATTATGAAGAAATGGTCAATCTTTTATCCTACATCAGTTACATGTAGAAGAAATAAGAGTAATAAACGATGTGAAATTAATCGATTTATTACTCATGAAAGATGTAAGTTAAAATATAGATTTAGATATGAATACGAATACGATATGGTATGCATATGTTAAACTCATTTTAAATGGCAAAACTTGAAATATAGAGTATTTTAGTGTACATTTGATGTCATAGTACCACGCATACTAAACCATTGAGTACGCGTCAAAAACGCGTTTTACCTAAAAGTGGTACACTGGTTACAGCGAGGTTATAGTGCTACGTCACCCACAGAGGAGGATCAGAATCAATCAATATGGATGGGACCCACACTCACATGAGACATGAGACTCATGACCAGCCGGATCTTCGTTATTACAACATTAATTGATCTTCTCCTTACCGGTTCACCTGGTTTCCCATCCAATAAATAAATCGTCCGGTATTAATCGGCGATGAGAAATTCAACTTCCATTGGCCAGCTAATCAACTGAGATGCCATCCATGTCACTACTGTTGTTTACGTTAACAGATGAAAGACACGTAGACCTACCAAAAAATCGTTATGAAGATTACCAAATTGACCATACTACAAAACATAATCCACAAAAATACCATTACACTAGTGGACCGTTAATTCGTGAAAATTAATGGACACTTTGGTACTTTAATTCTTGATTCTCAGTTAAATTGTATTTTGGATCATCTCCCCAATCCAACTGGCTCTGCGCTACTACTTAAGACTGTCTTCTGCTATTGGAGTACCTACTTCCAGAAAGCTTTTTGCTTCAGATTCAGATTGATCTTCAGGACTGCTTTTTGGAGAGAGGAAAGTTGTTTGTTTTGGTTTGTGATACTGCAGCCAAAACTGGATTTTGGCTTCATTTGGAGGAATTCGAGTGACAGAATTTAGTAGAAGGATAAGATATGGCAGACGGGGAGCCGAAGAAGGAAGAGACCGTAGGAATTCCTTCAGATCCCTCGCCACCTGCGCCGGCGACTCCGCCAGCTATTGAAGCTTCGAAAGATGTCGCAGAGGAGAAAACAGTGATTCCGCCACCTCCTGAAGAGAAAGAGAAGGTCGATGACTCTAAGGCACTTGCAATTGTTGAAAGTAATTTTTCTCAATCCTTTGTTATGTTTCTCATGTTCCATGTCAATTTGATTCTGTGCTGCACTGCTTCTGTTCGATTATTACATTCTACTATGCTTTTGCTTTCAGTAGTTTACTTACTCTGTTAATTGTAGCTACTCAATCTAGGTTAATTCTTCAATTGCTCCTTGTATTGTTAGACATGACAAAGAGATTCTTGAAATACTTGCTCCAGAGATTGTTTTCAAGTAGAATGATTTCATCTTTTCTTATTTTTATCCGTTATTATGTTGGATTATTTGTCAAGATCTGTTGCTTTGAGTTTTCTTTCTTCTGATTACTTGCTCGTTTGCTTCAAGTGATGTTGTATCTTTATTACAAAACAAGTAAATTTGAGAGTTCGATCAACGGCTCCTCTAATATCTCTTTTTTCATGTGAAGATCTATAATCTATTCAAATGAAACTAAAAAGTTAATTCTTTCTTTTTCTTTTACTATCCTTGCTCCCTTCAGTCCCGTATTTCTTTATTTATTTGTATTGTTGTCACATGACTAAGTTGGAGTGGTTCTAAAAAAAGACTATAAATAAAAGAAAGAAACCCTTAGTTGGATTGATATATACTCATAGAAGATAATTTTCCATGCTCTGTTTCTTCATTTTAATTCTATATTCTTTCTAATTTGCTTAGCTGAGGCATGGACATGACATGGGTGTTCATGCACATGGAATTAACACCTAAAAGGTTCAGCTCCTCTGAAACTTGAAGGAGAAGTTTGATCTTATTGCCCTTCTGAACTTGAATTTCTGATCAATATGATTCAAAAACTGAGAATTATAGGTTGATCGGTCTCATTCGATTGACTGACATTGAATAACAGTTTAGTATAAAGCTTGTTTAGACAGTTGAATGATTTGTGATACTTTAAGTGGGAGCTTATTGATTGCTGGAAAGGATGGCATCATGATTGTTTATCCATTTGAAATTTCTTTGTGACAGAGGTTCCAGAATCTACAGGAGAGAAAAGTTCTGGTGGCTCCCTGGATAGAGGTAATTGTTGAATTACCGCTACCGCATGCTATGAATGTTCAATGAAGACAGTGACCAATTTGTTCCTTTTGTATGTTTGTCAGATGTTGCCCTTGCACGGCTCGAATCAGACAGGAAAGTGGCTTTGATAAAAGCATGGGAAGAAAATGAAAAGACAAAAGCAGAGAACAAGTAAGAAAAATTTGAACCTTTTCTCTTAGAAGTAAACATACTTGATGCTTAGCTTG
Organism: Protea cynaroides; assembly: GCA_028583415.1. NCBI lineage: Eukaryota > Viridiplantae > Streptophyta > Magnoliopsida > Proteales > Proteaceae > Protea > Protea cynaroides. The sequence goes on along the minus strand of CM053275.1, from coordinate 93,077,418 downwards.
TTAGTCGCTCTTGCTTTGGCTGTTGAAATTGAGTTTTGTCCCATTAATACAGATTGAAAACATTTATACTCTTCTGGCATTCTATAGGTTCTAACAAGAAACATCTACATTATATAAATCTGTTCCACTAAAATTAATTCTTTATGTGAACAGCCCCTCCCTACAAGGGGGCCAAGGCAGTAGATACATTCAAATTTCAGCAGTTCATCATTCTTTCTCCATCAATATTTTTCAGCTAACACTGAAGAAACTGGCCAGAGTGTTATAAAAATTTTCAATATTTTAGACTCTATTCCGTACTTTGCTTGCATTGTTTCTAATCAGATATAAATCTTCTGAACTTGATATATTTATGGATTTCATATAGGCGATTTGGATGAATATTCAATGGGCATGCTTTGTTTGTGAATTTGAAATCTTGCAATAATGTTCGGACTGTTTGGTGGTTTGGTTCTGAATTCCAACTCTGAGGGTTTAACTGTCTGACTTAGCAGCCTAAAACAACCAGGCTATTCTTATTTAATAAGCTGATTTTTTTTTCCTTTCAACTAATTTAATTGAGCTGGTCTTGGAAATCAAGAGAATTGATTTAGGGATTAAGTTTGATATTTTTGAACTCTGTCAAAATGATATTTCTCCATTCTTTGGCTTCCTGAAAGCCTGTTAGATTTGCAACTTAGCTATTTCAACTTTGAACAGGGCCCAAACAAAGCTATCTGCCATTGCTTCATGGGAGAATAGCAAGAAAGCAACTCTGGAAATGAAGTTGAAAAAGACTGAGGTAAACAATCCTCCATTTATCTAGTTTATAAACACATTTGGTGTGGGGGTGTATCTACTCAAACGAAATGAAACTGTTTCCTTGACAAAAATCCTTGTTGCATGCAGGAACAACTAGAAAAGAAGAAAGCTGAGTATGTGGAGAAAATGAAAAACCAGGTGGCTCTAATCCACAAGGAAGCAGAAGAAAAGCGAGCGATGGTTGAAGCCAAACGTGGAGAAGATCTTCTCAAAGCAGAGGAAATGTCTGCTAAGTATCGAGCAACTGGGAGTACCCCCAAGAAACTCATCGGATGCTTTGGAGCTTAAAATTCTAGGCTTGATAAATAGAAGATAAATTGAATTTACTCACATTCTGTAAATCATCCTTTTTGTGTATGTTTGCCATTTTATTTGTATTTTGCATTTGGTGGAGATTTGATTTGTGTATAGTGTGCCAGTGTGATAAAGTTTCTACCTAAACAGGAAAACAGATTTTAATTTGTGATGACAAGTTTTAAACGTGTTCTGCAACTTGTTAATTCAACCTACTGTGACCGTCCTAATCCTTGAATGGGATACTCAAGATCAAGGTTTCAGTAAGTGATCGGTCCCAGATTAGCCGACTGATTTGTATCGGTGGGATGAATTAGGTTGAATCTAAAACATGTCCATTAGGAACGGAGTAGTTTTCCTTTATCCCAAGTGAAGAGAGATCAAAGGCATTAGATTAAAAACTGAATACAGTAAGGACTGCATTTTTGGAATTCGTTTACAAAGGTGGAAGGCATAATGGTTCATGCCAATTATAAGAGAACCGACTTGATTAATATAATACTTTACCTGTATATGAATTACAGAAACAACCTCTTCCCCATATTTACATTTTTTGAAAACAGAAAGAATCAAACTGTTTAATAATTGATTTCAAAATGTTACCGTTAGGATCAGAGATAATCTTTTGAGATGAAACCTAGGTTGCAAATGACAAGATGTTGAACATAAGAGTGACTGAACTCAGGGTTTGAGGTGATCATTTCGATGCCTAAATCAGATTCAAGTGATAACAATTAATACAGAGGGTTAATCATAGAAAGAGAATGAGTAAATCTCCGATATGAGAAATCCGATCCCCTACCTTATGGTGCTTTTATCGTTTTATAGAAAAGTAGGGGTTGTTTCCTGTCCTTTGGTATTCAAATGGTTCTTGGGCAATATTGGTCGGTTTTTCTCTATAGAAGAGTGGCCATTAATGAACTGTTAAGTTGAGGAGTTAGTGATGAGGTTTGTTACATCATCCATGATGCAATAACGCGGACTTGTACAACTTTGGCAATAGCTCGAACGGATTTGCCCCTAAACGGCCAATTAACGGATTTGCCCCCGAACGATCATTTGAATACCTTCGTAACATGTGTCGGCCATCGGTAAGCCGATAAGCTCCCCTCTCTTTGGTGATGTAGGATTTGGGGCACGTGACCCAAAGGCCCCAGGGCAAAAGATTTCGATTGCATCCTGTAAATGAAGAACAACAGTGAAGCCAAAAAGCCCAACCTGGGATAACTGAAGGCCTACTTTTGTATTAGGTCATTCCCCCTAGACATGCATTGAATCTATCCACACACAACACTAATTAATTACTAATGATTTTTTTTAAGGGTGTGTCAATACTATAAGTGACGAACAAATAAATTATATCATTTCTTTAGACTGCCTTTAGTTTAATTCTCAAAAAGTTCTTTTTAAACCATAAATTAATAAATAAATTATACGCATGCATTATGCCTAAACTTGCCCCTAATTCTAGGCACTACCCTAATTTTAAAGGAAATTATTTGTAGATGTATTGGTATACGCACGAAATGAATGACAGATATAGAATTTTCCTCATGCTAACATGTGGGCATGAGAGAATTTGAATATGTGGTTCTCTGATCTAATATTCTCCATTAAATTCCTAGAATTTTATCTATTGTAAGTCTCAAGCCAAAAAGAGATCCCAATTTCCAATGTGGAGGAGGTTGCAGTGGGAGAGTGGGGGTGGGGAAGGGATTGTGGAGATAGGAAAGGAGAGCGAGGGTTTTGTTCGGTTGCAAGGGGAATTGAAACCAAGGAAGTGAAGCTTTTTAACTTTAAAAGTTAATTTTTGTAATAATTACAACACATGCTATTACATTACTATGTAATTAATTCTAAATCATTATATATTTAGTTATTTAACTTTCACTTTAAGTTACATCCAAATCCCTTGCGTTTGAAAAGGAAAATAAATTTTACAACTCATAATTATCTTCTTCTTTTTTTTTTTGTTGATGGTACCTACTACCTAGACCCTTGGCCTGACTAATCCTGGGGGTCCATACTGACCCTACAACCGCATGGACCGGGTCATTTCAAGATTGAATGAAAACCATTCCAAGAGCACTTAACACCCCTGTGTGAGTGACCTTAAGACAATAAAAAGAATCAAACTTAGCACCTTCTGTTTCTGAGGCGTAGACTCTTTACCGACTTAGCTACCCCTTTGGGGTTTCTTACAATTATCATTACTAAATATGTTAAGAAATTTAAGTAGTTTAATACAATTATATTATGTTTTCGTTACAAAAGTTTCAATTTAAAGTTAAAAAATTTCACTTCACTTCCCTTAATTCACCTTATAACCAAACAAAACTGAGAAGAATCTCCCCCGTTACACTGACAACCAGACCGAAATCAAATTGAAGTCAAATGAAAATAATTAGAGCTCAATTAAAGAGCATGCACTCAAGGGGTTCAGGCAGGATCTCTCCAGCTACACCGACAGCCAAACCAAAATCTAATTAGGAGTTGGGAAAATAAGAGGGGGTAATCGGATAAAGGCATGAACCATTCTGAGGACAAGATTTGGATCCCATTTGAATCTAGGTCGAAGGTGAAATAGGTTTGGAAGATAGTGGCCATGGAGGAAGGAAAGAAGGGCTGGTGACAAACTGAATAAGCGTTCCACGAGACTTAATTCTTGCTAGGAGTTGCATCAAAAGGTCATCTCACCTCAACAATACATCCCATTCAGCATGTGGTAATTAGATAAAGGAAAGGAGAGGGAGAGAGACAATGATGTTTTTCAAGTGGGGAGTACTACCAGAACTTGGGTTGCTGAGAAGAGAGATTGTTGCTGGGAAGCCATTTGAAGAAAGGAGAAAGGTGAGTGGTTTATTTAAGGTAAGGAGGTGTATTTAAAAGAGGGGTAATCTTGTTATTTTAAGTTTTCCATTCACCACTTTACTGTATAAGTTGAGGCTTTTCCTCCAAAATTAGGGAATGCCTGAAATTTGGGGGAAGTCCGGGGGAAGAATGAAATAATTAAGGGGAAAATATGTAAGATATTTTTATGGGCTTAATTAATTATAAGATTAGTTGATTCAGTGGGAATCTAATTACGGGTAAATCGATTTAAGTATGATTGGAGATGGACCAACCTGGTCCACTGTGGGACTGGTCCAGGGTTGGGGGTGGTATTATAAATACCAATGGTTAGAGTCCCCACAGCCACGGTGTTATTTTCTTCTCCTGTTCCCATACGCAGAGAGAAGGTCAAGGGATCCCGACAGGCTGTGGAAAACTTTGATCCAAGCATTCCAAACATTCCAAGCATTCAAACCAAAGAAGAAAACGGTCGGAAATCAATCTACAGCAAGAGGTATGTCTCTAATCATCTCTTTTCAATACCCATTGTATTCTAGTAATCTATGTAGTGTGTTTGTCAGAGTTCATGGAAAATCCCATAGGAAAATCCAAAGAGGATCTATCCAAATTGCTTACAGTGGTATCAGAGCCACTTACACAGATCTAGAATCATGGGAAAGCGTTGTTAAAACTTTATGTTTGAATGAATTCAAAAAGGGGAGAGACTCTTCGAACCTGTCTAGGGTTTGAACCTTGAAATTTTTTTTTTTGACCACTAAAAATCAAAATAAATTAGACAGGATTATAGACCTCGGAGAGATGGAGCCGGCGACATAAAGTTGGTCGCCGAAAACTACTCCACGCGCCCTCACGCGCCGCCTGAAAAGGCGAGTGAGATCCACGCGCCGGGTTGGAAAAGGTAAAAAAAAAAAAAACTCTGACGGTGCCGAGTCATCACCGAGTCGACTCGGCGCTAACTCGTGAACCCTAACGGGTTGGCTGGGTTGACTCGGGCCGAGTCTACCCAGCCCCGGCTCGCCAGGCCCAGACTAGTCGGACCAGGGATGGCCCAGCCCAGGCCCAGTCCGGACAGGGGGGGTAAACCCAGCCAGGCCAAATAAGTAACCTGACCCGCCGACCGGGATTTTGACCCGTTAACCCGATCCAATGACCCGAGAGTTTGACCCGGAAACCCGAGAATTTGACCCGGTGACCCGGATTATGGATTGGTTGGACCGGTGACTGGACCGACGGTTTATGGTTCGGTTTAGGTCAGACCAAACCATTAAAAAAAAAGGTTCTGTTTTGTGGGTTCGGTCCGCCCATAGCTGAACCCGGACAGACTGAACCGAACCGGACGAACCGGTCCTAGCCGGTTCAGGTTTCAAGAATGTTTAAGCCAACTTTGAACGACGATTGTGAGAGCTAGGAGCGTTGGATTTTGACGCGGTTTTTTATGTTGGTTTCTATTTTGATGCTCTACAGTTTGGTACATAGTTTAATACAGTTTGATGATTTGAGAAATTTATTTTTGATTAAAAGATGCCATAAATTAATCCGATTTATAGTTTTCTGCTTATTTATCAGTTATTTTTGTACCAGATGCATGTAGAAGGTTATGTGTGCATGAAATTTTATTTATTGACCCACAATGTGCTGCAAAGTAGGATTTTGGGATATCATTGTGGAATTTGGTGGAACCCACCAAAGTGGTACATCTAGTTTCATCATGATGTCTTCAAATTCAAAGTCCATATATTTGTAAATGCTTGTGTAAGGGCGATGTACACCCAAAGGTGGCATTGTCAAGTTTTAATCAAATTAAGGTTTGTGGGTGTCATGTGAAGATTGGGTGGAATCCGCCAAAGTGATACATTCAGTTCCATCATGGTAGTCCTCAAATCCCAAATTTGTACATTTACATATACAATAAAGGATATATTTGAATACACTATTCTTTATGGTGTGAAAAACAGCTAAGAAAGTCAGTGTTAACCCAAATGTGGCATTGTCAAAGTTAAAGGTATGTTCATGCACATGAATTGAAAAGATTTTGACTTTAGGGAGTCTCATTAACCCAAAGGTGGTGGGATTTTCGAGAGTCATTATTCTTTCGCAGTTATTGCACAGAAATTGAGAAGACCACTGCATGTTTATCCCAAAGGAGAGGTGTAGTTGGTTAACTCTTGAAAAAAGATATTTATTTGCATGAAAGAGTTTTTACTTTAAGAAGTCTCATTAACCCAAAGGTGGTGGAATTTTCGAGAGTCATTATTCTTTCGCAGTTATTGCACAAAAACTGAGAAGACCACTGCATATTTATCCCAAAGGAGAATGTGTAGTTGGTTAACTCTTGGAAAAAGATATTTATTTGCATGAAAGTTTTATATGGTTAATGCAAGTAAATGGTATATGTATGAGTCTTCATTTGTTTGATACTGTATTTAAACTCATACACTGATGTGTTCATCCAAGTATGACTGTCCCAAATAATATTTTGATGTCTATTTTTTTCTCTTCCTAGGACAAAGAATAAAATTTATATGAAGAGGTTGGAGACTAGTCTAGGATCGTTTGACCTAGATGTATCTTTCATAGTGGTTTACATAAGTTGTGAGGTATTCTACTATTGAGGTTATGTGTAGCAGTATTAAAATGAGAAATATTGCAAAGAGATTATCTAAGAAAAATTCAAAGGATAAGAATAATATGTTAGAGGGGGTCGGAAGATAGTTTATTAACCTATTTCTCTAGTACCAGTTATGCTGGAAATGGTAATGTGAGGAAGTATTTTTGGGAGCTGTTAACTATCATTGAAAAGCTCAAGGACAATGATACCAATGCAATTGATATATTAAATATATTCCATTCCTTGCTAGAATATAAATATATTCAGATCTAGGTGGCTTACATTACCAAATGAGAGAAATAGCTAGTGATAAGATTGTTGTTGGGTAACTCTAAAGTGGATTACTCATAGATGGGTAGATTGACAAATGATATGTGGTTTGACCAAGTACTGTTAAGCCAGATAAGCATATCTAGAAAGAGATAATGGTTCTAGGACTCCCTAGGTTTTTGGGGTAGGAGGGTCTTGAAGACTGTTAGCTTGAATATTATAAAGTTTCTTTTACATTCAAATGTTTTTTCTACTTTTGATTTTACTTTGTTTTATATTTATTGTTTTGACTTAGCATATTATTCTCATATTAAAATGTAATGATATTATTTGAAATATCGGAATGTAAAGTTTTTCTTTTCAATTAAATTGAAAAAAATTATGCCTATGATGTTGTAAGGTAAATGATTGCATACAATGTTGATTGTATTTGTTATGTGATGTGGTGAATAGTTTTTCATGTTTGACTGTGCAATCTTAGGTTTGACTAGTTGTACCAGTCATAGTTGATCTCTAAGGCAATGTAGAGACAGGTTGAAAAGGTTTTTTTGGAATGATTGAAAATGTTTTATCTGTGGGAGTCTTTAGATTCTCTTAGTCAGTGGGAGTGTTTAGATCTGCTTGGTTAGTGGGAGATCTGGTAATTGATGATTTATCTGTAATTGATTGTTCTGTCTGTGGATTAATGAGCATAATTATTGGTGAGCATTTATTGCTTGTATGTATTTTTTATTATTTAAGAATTGTTAAAATTGCAAGGCAGTATTTAGTCAAAGAAGATGGTATTTAGTCAAAGAAGGCGGCATTTAGCCAAAGAAGACGGTATTCAACCAAAAAAGACGGTAAACCAAAGTATGATATTAGTCCAAACTGGAGGCGGTTTGTCTATATAAGTTGGATAATATCAAAGTGCGTTGATCTATAAGGATTTTAAGGTAACGGGATCGTGATAATTCGATCATTGGACTCAAGTATTCATCTCAAAGTGATTTATGTCATTAAGTAGATCTTTGTATGTGACTGACAGTAGTGGGTACACCGGATGTATAGGAGTACTTTCCGCTGTTGTTCGACATTGGTAGGCTTGATAACTGAATCAAAGTAAATGATGATTTTGGTGTAATTAGATTCCATGACCACATTGGATCAATGGTGAATTTATAATTAATATAGCCCAAGTGGGAGATTGTAAGATATTTTTATGGACTTAATTAATATAAGGTTAGTTGACTCAGTGGGAGTCTAATTACGGATAAATCGATTTAAGTATGATTGGAGATGGACCAACCTGGTCCACTGTGGGACTGGTCCAGGGTTGGGGGTGGTATTATAAATACCAATGGTTAGAGTCCCCACAGTCACGGTGTTATTTTCTTCTCCTGTTCCCATACGCAGAGAGAAGGTCAAGGGATCCCGACAGGCTGTGGAAGACTTTGATCCAAACATTCCAAACATTCCAAGCATTCAAACCAAAGAAGGAAACGATCGAAAATCAATCTACGGCAAGAGGTATGTCTCTAATCATCTCTTTTCAATATCCATTGTATTCTAGTAATCTGTGTAGTATGTTTGTCAGGGTTTATGAGAAATCCAATGGAAAAATCCAAAGAGGATCTATCCAAATTGCTTACAAACTATTCATGTACATGAGAATTCTTCCATGTTCGTTTATAGGGAGGTGTTTTATGTATCGAAAATATCATTTATGTTCATCTAAGTACATTTTGAAAATGGAGTTTGTAGGATTAATGGCAAAATTATCCTTTCAAATTTGTTAAATTACTACCTTATCTTTTCCCAAAGCATTAATAAATGACATATTTACCCTCTTAAACATTTATTTTCTCTTTCCTTCTATCGGATTCTCAAATTGTTATTTGATTGTCAAGTTATTACGGAGGATAATTGACTAATTTTATAATTTTCTGTTAGTCAATTTTATGGTGAGAAGTGCTTGTGAAATTAATGACGAAGTTAGGGGTTAGGTGACTTAAAAACAAAGTACGGGGGGAATGGGTGAAATTTTCCGTAATTAGTAATGACACTAATTAGATGTAAGTATCAAACCCTTGTTACAACAACAATAACTCAATTTGGGATAGATTCCTAGTGGCATTTAGAAAAATAACAAATCCTTGTTACAAATTTATAACAATGATAACTATATTTTAGGATTGGGTTGGATTAGGTTGAATCCTACCAGGGTAGGGATAGGATTGAATATTTGTTTGATCCTAACAAGGTTGGGCTGGACCTGGACCTGGGCTTGGACCTGGGCTAATTTTAAAGGACTCAGGGTAAGGTTAGAGTTTGTAATACCCAGCCCAACCGGGTCCTTTTGCAGCCTTAGTATTGACTAAGTCAGATCCATAATTGCATCCCACCTGACAAAGAATACCCTCCTCCCATTTGAATTTAGGCACGTGTCTTAATTATATAAATTACGACATCATCTAATGCTTCTCAGACACAGGAAGTAGCCCGGCCCATATAGTATTCTCACAAGGTAGAGCTGCTCTAATTGCCTCTAATTAAAAGAATAGAATATGAAGGTACGAGAACACATCCATCCCATCGTTAATGGGTACCTAGGAGGTGGAGCAGCCGGAGGAGGACCCGAAGCCTGTAGTGAGAGATTTGTCAGGAATTGACGGAAGTAAAAAAAATATAGGATGTCATTTGACATGAAAATTGCCCAAGGGTAATATTGATAATAAAATTTTAAGTGACGATACATCTCATCACTTAACGGACGGACAAAGTCTGATTCACACTTATTTTTCAAATTAAGGGAGTTGATTGACATTATCACCTATAATGGAGAGTAGTTGAATTTAGAGTAAACCTCAAGGGAGGTGCGTGAAATTTTCTTTTCAATGAATAACAAAAATGTTTCAAGAATAAAAAGAAAATATTGTCTTTAGCAATGATGGTTATTATTAATTCATGCCAAAGTAGTAAAGTAAAAACTTGAATACATGTGAGAGAGATTTTGTTTCTTAAATGACCCAAACTTTATTAGAAGTTGAAAATTTATCAGTCCTTATAAATATTTTACACAAGAGGGTCATTTATCTTCCCCGGGACCCCCATAAAAGAAAGTATGCTTCAACTCATCATTAATGTAGGGATAATCAATTACATCATAGTATATGGTTTCGTTTGCAACTTTCTCAAGACTAGAATCATAGGGATCTACAGCGGAAGTTTCATTGTAAACACGTACTGTACTAAAAGATGCAACAGATTTGAACTGTTTGATCCCATTTTTCTGCGGAAATTGGCCAGTCCCCATTTTTGGACTTAGTTCACCTTGTGGAGCGTAAACCTCCCCTCTCCAACCAACCACAGGAGCAAAATCCTTAATACCATTGAATAATTCTATTGGCCAATATCCAATAACTTCGTATGTAGAAGGTTGTCCGCTTACCAACCACCAGTGTTTACTGGACGTTAACTACAAGCGACCAAAATTAAGAAAAACAAAAGAAAAGTTAGGCATCTAATCATAGTAAATAACTAGTTTTAAGTTTAACATTGCACTCATTGTTTCTTTTAATAAGGATAATGTTTACAATTTTACTTCATCCTATGAACAGATATACATTGTTTATTCAACGTAGCATAGCAATAGTTCCGTATCAAACTTGAGAATAGGAATAGAGATGTAAACAGATAGTCGAAAACCCAAATTCTATATCTTGTATCTAGTCCGGGGGAGGGGGGTATTCGGATCCAAATCCGTTACTATACAATCCTTTTATATCTTTACTTGCGAAGAATAGCTAACTAGGACTAGCTAGGTCTAGCTACTAGCTGGACATCAATAATAATTCAAGGTATATTATGTGATACTGCATGAGCAAATCCTTTGTGTTTG